>CM076575.1:288504754-289040891 GCA_034641835.2 Pinus albicaulis
AAAATAAATTGCTCCATGTAATTCATCCAATAATTCATCAATCATAGGAATGGGAAATTTGTCTTTAATGGTGAGCTTATTGAGCTCCCTATAATCTGGACACATTCGCCATGATCCATCCTTCTTGTGTACCAATACTACAGAAGCAGAGAAAGAACTTTGACTAGGTTGAATTATACCCGCCTCTAACATTTCTGCAATCATACGTTCAATTTCGCTCTTTTGGAAGTAAGGATATCTATAAGGCCTTATGTTTGGAGGAACACTTCCTGGAATCAAATGAATAGCATGATCATGATCACGAATAGGTGGGATTCCTTTGGGAGTTTCAAACACCTTGGAATGATTGTCCAAGACTTGTTGGAGATCTACAGAAATAGATGATTTTGATGTCGTAAATTCTAGTGAGCATAATTGTGCAATTACGCCTCGTTGTTCTTTCTATAGAAGCTTTGTCATGACATTAGAGCTTATTATCCTTCCCAACTTCCCTTCAATACCCTATAATTCGACTTCCTTTCCTTCTGAAAAAAAATTCAAGAAATGTTCTTGAAAATTAAAAGCTACCGTCCCCAAAGATTGAAACCATTGTATTCCTAATACAACATCAGCACCTCCCATAGGAATGGAAAGCATTGGACTAGTCAAAACATATTCCCCCATGGTTAGCTTGATATTATGGCATTTCCTAGAGCAATTTATAGTTCCTCCATTTGCAACCATCACCTGACATTCTGGTGCTGGGTATAGGAAACAATTTAATTCCTTGGCTACCTTACAATTAATAAAATTATGGGTGCTACCTGAATCAATCAACACTATTACCTTTTTCTTCTTGATTTGTCCTTTTATCTTGAGAGTTTGAGGAGTGGTAATTCCTGCCAGTGCATTAAAAGATATGGTCGGATTCATTTCTTCCTCTTCCGGGGCTGGTTCCTGGTGTATATCCTCTTCTTGTTCATTTTCTTCTTCCTCTTCACAATCTATGTAAAATAATTTCTTCTCAGCACACTTATGACCTTTAGTGTATTTTCTATCACAACCGTAGCAAAGCCCTTTTGCTCTTTTTTCTTCCAATTGTTGTGGTGTCAACCTTGTAGGTTGTGGAAATCTAGGCGTAGCAACACTTCCTTCTTTATAGAATTGAGTGGTAGGCTTCCTTGTTTCCATAATTTTACATTCAACTTTTCTTGCCAACCTGAATGCCTTCTCCAATGAATCAGGTTCCAGAACGCGAAATTCATGTTGAATGTTATCCTTTAAAGTGCCTATGAAGAGATCAATCCTGTGTTCCTCTGGAATATCAGTTACCATTATATTCAATTTTTGGAAGTCCTCAATGTGCTGCCCCACTAAACCCTTTTGTTTGATATTTATCAATTTGCTAAAGAAGGTGTTGCTCTTTGTATCCTCATAATGTGCTATCATTTCCTCCGTAAAAATTGACCAAGTGACAATTTTTTTACGGGAGCAAAGCCATCGATACCATACAAATGTATTTTGTTCTAAATGCAAAGTTGCAATGCGTACCTTTTGTGTGTTTTTCACATTATGGAGATCAAAATATTGCTCCATCTGTAGTATCCATGTTACAGGATCCTTTCCATCAAACTTCCTCATATCCATTTTTGAAATATGGTGGTTCTTCCCGCCAACATTAGAGTTTATGAAATCACGATTAACATTTATTTTGTTCTCATCATGAGGTTCTTCTACTATCTTTTCACCATTAGGAAACATTTCTTGTATCAACTTTGTCAAATATTTGATGTTTTATTTTAGATCATCCATCTTAGCTTCCATGCCAGCTTCCATTCCATCCATCTTAGATTCCATGCCATCCATCTTAGCTTCGACGCCATCCATCTTAGCTTCCACGCCTTTCTTCAAACCGTCCATATTCACTTCCACGCCATCCATCTTAGCTTCCATGCCTTTCTTCAAACCGTCAATCTTCACTTCCATGCCTTTCTTCAAAACTTCCATTTCATTTTTTGTTGCTCTTTGCGAGAGTGAAATTTGTTGCACTTGCTCTTGTAATTTTGATAGATCATGTTGCAATTCTTCATCTTCATGAGTCATGGTAGAGCCTTCTAAAGGCTTAATGGGTGTTAAATTCTTTTTAGGTGCCATTTTAGAATCCAATATTGATACCTATTCTACAATATTCCCTGGGAATCAATTCAACTTGATTCTTCAAACAAGACTTATGCAATTCGGAAAAAAATACACACCTTTTACTTGCTTTGAGGAGCTCGATATTGAAATTGAATTATCTCTGTAATTGAAAATATTCAATATCTGAAATTCTGCCCTGTAGTAGCCCTCTAAAGCTTCTTTCAAATGCTACAGGTCTGATCTAATTTGGATTCCCCAAGACAAAGTTGTGTCCAATCTCCCACAATGACCTAATTTTGGACTGGTTCAGTAGAGCAAACTTGTAGGACTTGCCATGTGTCACTGTTTCGTCCTTTGTCTCTGAAATTGATAGCCAGGAAACTAAAGTCTGTGTAATTGTGAAAAACTTTTATGGCACTCAAATCCACTACCTAGAGAGAGAGTTATTGAACTTTTCCCACGATCACCTCTTTGAGATGAAATTCAAGAGCCTGAAAAAGTACTACCTTCCACAGATCATATCTCCAAAAATATTGCGAACCAAGCTCTAAAATATTTTGACGACTTTCCTCAGGATTTTAGCTTTGCACCATATGAATTTCAGATTCTGAACCTTCGTAGAAAAAAATTTATAGCGAAAATTCCACGATGACCTGTTTATGAGCTTGAAAAAAGACCTAACTTCCACAGATGATATCTCTGAAAATATTGCGAACCAAGCTCTGATATTTTTAGACAATCTTCCTCAGGATTTCAGCTTCGTAACTTAAAAATTTCGACTTATGAAACTTCGTAGAAAAAACGTTATAGCGAAAATGCCACGATGACCTGTTTGGAGCAGCGAAACCCTAGAATCCAAAGCTCTGATACCAAATGTTGTGTAACCAGCTCCAAAAATAGAAGAAAAAAGATATCAACGCCTTAGAAATAAGCCACTTCGAGGGGAACCTCCAATACATTACAATGAACAATTCTTGGATGATACAATTTACAAAACCTCCTTCTCTATATAAAAGTACAGGAGTCCATGGGGGCATAATGTAATCCTAGCCGACCTAACAATAATAATTTAAGGGCACAATAATAACAAAATTGGGGTTACAAGGGTACAATAATAACAATAAGGGGATTACACTAACAATAATAAGGGACTATACTAGTAATATAGGGACCTAGCAAATGATTTTGTGTATTTAAATATGTAATTTTATTAAAAATATAAAAATATTTTTATTAGAATTATTTTATTTAAATATTCAAAATAAAATATTTTGTACCCCCGGTCATCTGAGATCTAATAGCTAGGCGGGGCAGGGGGGGGAGTCCGAAATCTTGTTTTAAAAAAAATGCTTCCTTTACGTAGCAGAAATTGGAGTAGTTCGCACCCTGCAGGCTGAAAACTTCTTACCATTGTGGACACCCTCAAAAATCCACTGGGGGTTTCATGGATACCGCATATGTTTAATTATAAAAAATATGGTAATGGAGGGATTAAATTATGGAGCATCTGATTATTTGGTTAAGCTTCTGCGAATGGAAAAGCTGTAGAACATATGTTAGCATGTCTCTCGTAGAAGAGGAAGAGCGTACATTAGAGAGGAATTTGGGGATAGTTTGAAGAGACTGAGTAGTTCAATCTTGACACCGTATCTAGTGGCTTCATTCTAGGATAATAAGGGTGGAAAATCTGGTGGAAAAATGCATATATAGCCTCCGAAAAAAAGTGGAGCTTCATCACCTGTATTAACAAAGATCTTAAACTTTGGTTTTCCTACGAGCCCAAAAAGTACAGGAAGTTTTGGAATTGGTGGAATTTACCAAGACACTAAAAGGTATGATGCTCATTCTTGGGGTGAGCGAAAAATTCAGTGTACCTCGTTAGAGTTATTAAATCAACTACTGCAAGAGGCGATGTTAAGGTTACATTTATTTTCAATCCAATAGTAAGGGATTTGTTATTGCCCAAATCCACCTCAGGCTGAAAGAAGGCGAGATTCAGGTTAACACCAAACCACGCTCAGTCTGGTAGTTAGCCCTACCAGAACAGGAGAGGGCTCTCTCCGGGTCAATCTCAAGAAAAATGTATCAATAGGGTTGAGATGACTGAAATGAGTGCTAATTTTAGGCTAGGTATATGAATTAAGGAGTTTGATATGATTTTTAGGGGTTTTTTGTTGGAAAAAGGGAAAGGCAATTTTGGGCTTGGGGATGAGGCCAAATTCTTGCAAAGTTCAAGTTGGGGCAGGGAAGGCAATGAATTTGATGTCTTAGATTCAATGAATGGATGGAAAAGACTGCTGAGGAGCTGAAGAGGGCAAGAGGGAGCAAGGATCCTCTTCAAACTGACGAAAACATATAAAACAAAACAAAATTTTAAGGCAGAGCACGAACAAACTAATGAATTCTACCTTAGTTACTCATTTGTTTAATTCAGAAGAAATGAGAAGGGAAATGGCATACATAAAAATCAATGAAACTTACAGATACATGAAGAAAAACATCATCAAAACTCAGAGCCACAAGGATCCCAACAAGTGCTACAAAACTCTGGTCTTTCCTTTGCCAAAAATCTGAAATGAATATACAATGAGGTGCCAAACTATTCCCAAGTATCCAACCCTGAAAATGTCTCAGAAAATACAAAATATAGACCATCCTAATCCCTTCCCATGCCTCTAGGGGTCGAGCTCATCCTTCTAGGAGCTGTTTCAACCAATTCTAAACATGGAACTAAAATCTAGGCAGCCAAACAACTTGCCTCTATATGCTAGGAAACTAATCCATTCACTTAATTTTCACTTTTTAGTGAATGAATCCTCTAGAACAAGTAAAAACATGCCAAATTTACATCATAGCTACAAAATTACATCAAGATAGATCAATAATTACATCCAAAAGTGAAACTAGTCAAACTGGCCAAATTTCTGAGCTGAAAAGTGAAAATTGGGCAAAATTCCTCTATGCGTCGCGCCAGAAAACTCAATGCACCGCGCCACTTTGAGCCTATTTTTGGGGCCCTTTATCAAGTCCAAATTGAGCTCATGATAGCTCGTTGGAAATCCCTAGATTTCTGCTATCCAACCCAAGTGGAATTTTTCAATTTGGATGTCATTTGCCCATCCAAAATTGCAACCTCCCAAGACTGGGTCCTGCTGGTGCAAAAAGTGGCAGAAAGGCCACTTTTGGAGTGTTTTTGACCTTTAAGACAACCCATAACTTCATGAAATATCTCAGCCATTCCTGAGCATTCATAATTTACCATAAAAAACCCAAAAATATCAATTTTTCCTCCAGAAGATGTCCCAATAATAAGCGCGCGTCAGGTGGCACGACGCGTCGCGCAGAAAAACCTATTTTGCAACCAAAATTTTCAAAAATGACAAAATTTAGTCCAAATTTGCTGAAATTTGGAGTGAAGGTCTCCCATCATGTCTCATGCTCAGCCAAGGAAGCTTCGGCCAAGATTCGGAGTGGATCTGGCCTTTTCCGACGTTTCAATGCTCTCCTCAACCTCGCCTTCAGGATCTTCATCCTAGCTCTACAAACGTGTGTGCGGGCCCAATAGTGATTCTTCATGTGTCTAAGCATGTCTTCATCCCTATTGGCCTTCGCCAAGAGCTTCTCCAGATGAATGTTGACTCTCGTAAGGCAAGTCTCTCGTTCAAATGGTGTCATGTCACCTGGTCTCTTCCGGGCCAATTCACGGTCTTCACGAATTTTCCGCAACTCTATGAGTGTCTGTTGATCCTCCAGTTGTTTATTCCGCTGCTCCAAGTAATTGATAACCCACTGAGCTCTCTAAAATTTCTCAGTCAGTGTGTCGATCTCAGCTTTCTGCTCTTGGATGATTTCTTTCAGCTTTGAGCTGGGAGATCTTGAATCAACATCGATGAGTATAAAATCAGTGTCTTGGCCTCCTGAAGGGCCCTCATGGTGCATAGGCCTCTTGCCTCTGTCCTATACCTGTGTTGATGTAGAAGGTGAGACCCCTTCCACGCCATGTGGAGATAGTACTCGTGCTGCTGTCGAAGATAACGAGACCCCTTCCACCCTGGGCGGAGATAGTACTTGTCATGCTGCTGCAAATTAGGCTCTGGTACCTCTCTGATAGGTAACACACTCCAGAACACTGATAGGCTCTATCTCAGGAACCTCAAACTGATACGATGGCTCACCTGCATCGTGAAAAATATCTAGAGGAGGCTGAGGGGTTGTAAAGAAGTCACGGGAAATGAACTCCTCCCATGCAATGCCCTGCAATCCAAGCTGATGCACTACAATGATTTTAATGAGCACATAATGATTAATGCTGTTATGTTGCTGCTCTGGAGTCTTCTTCTGCACAAGGGTAGTCATCTGCTCTATGTTTCGGCACATGAAGTATGGAATATTCATCAGTCTCACTCTCGTGAAATGCATCAAAAGTATGATATGGTATGCATAAAGGCGTGAGAATCTACCCTCACAACTGAAGTATCTAATGATGAGTTTCATTAATGGCGCATAGGACTCCTTCAGAAATCGGAACAAGAATACCCTGCTTGCCTCAAATATCCAGGCTTGATGTAAGGTTCATAATATGCACTATCCAGCTACTGTCTCTTATTCCTCTCCTCACATATGTTTAGTATCCCGGTTGCCTCAGAAATGGTCTTTGGTGTCAAGGTGGAGTTCACTCCAGCAAGGTTTACATGACCATGACGCAAATGTAGGACAAATAAGAGAACCAACTCCTGATGGTGTTGAATCTAAGATATCAGCTCACAATACCGAAAACATGAATGTTGCTGAAAGCATGTCATTGCAAGCGGGCAAACCTACAATTGAGCCAAAGAAGTGGGCTCCTCTCGGACGTGCCCGCCACTTTTATGAGACTGCCTCGGTACATTTAGCTCGGTGGTTGAGCCACTATCTTGCTCATATCCCTGCTCGTATGATGAATTTGTCTCTGACATGATGCTGAAAACAAGGTGTTTTGACAAGTATATATTGATATGTATGGTGAAAACAAGAGTTTGTCTTTCAATACCAAATGTGCCACATATGAAATAGGGGACTGTGAGGAAATGTCACAATGTATACAATAGACTGTCAAGTGAATTTGGAGTGGAAGGACTGTCACTGGACAGCTTGAGGAAATTCGGGATTTGGATACTTTATAAGTGATATGGGAGTGGGAGATAGTGATGGGGGTAATTTTTAGGGATAGGAGTGCAATGACAAGATATACTTAAGTGAAATCAAGGATGTAGAGACAGTCCTTGAATGTTTTGGAAATGAGGATTTTATCAATGATATGAAGGGAGGGAAGTGATGGCAGGTGATAGTGTTTGAGGATTAAAACATGGGAACAAAGGGTATAAGGGATATGGGACAGCGGGAATATGGGAAGGGATTATGATAACAATATGATAACAGTATGATAACGGTATGATAACAGTGATGAGAGCACAAATGAAAATGGGGTGGGAGTTTTAAGCACCAATAATCAAATTTCAACACCTCTTTTCAAACCCTAGGGAGCAGATTTTAATATGGGTATAGGGTTTATCCTTACACCAACCAAACTCTAATGTCTTCACCTCTAAACCACACCACACATGAGTAAAATCACTGAACAGGCTTTGTCAACTTACTTGGAGAAAAATGAGCTGAATCGAATTGATTTTTTACGGAGCGGAAATGAATTTGGCCTGGGAGGCTCTGTGCGCCACGCACAAGCCCAATGCGCCGCGTCGTGTGGGTGCACCGCGCCCGTTGAAAATTGAACTATGGAAAACTGCCCAATGCATCGCGCAGCCTGTGTGCGCCACGCTCCTACCCAATGCGTTGCGCAGACTTGCAAACACAGTCTTGGTTTTCGAAATGACAATTCGCCCTCTCACCACTCAAATCGACTTCAATCGATATTCTTGGATGCAAATGAATGTTTCAAAACAAATGAAAATGTCTTATAGTGGTGGATTCAATTTTTGTTTCTCACAAAACCCATTTTGTAATGTTTGGCATCGGCACTTTTTCACATTTTAATACAACTCTGTTTTTTTGTTTCCTCACTGATTTTCTGGCTTGAAATGATGTTTTCTTGGTTGATTTTTGTAGGGATGGTGGCATTGAACTTCGGCAAAGGAAGACCAGAGTCTGCTTTTGAATTACTTCATGGCGGAAAAACTTTAAAACACAGATTTATTACAAAAACAAATTTGACGATTTCTTCTTCAAAACAGAGTTTTGAAGAAGAAACATCCTTAAACATTATTGACGATGAAGATCTTGAAATGAAAACTTATTGAAGACATCCTCATGGCCTGCGTGCATTATTTAACATTTCTGAAGACCAAACCCTAGACCTAGAAAGTGAAATGACTCTTTTCGACCAAAATACCATCTGTGACTGTAAATGACATGAACTCAACTTTGATGAATTTTGGATAAATTTTGACCAACCCAGCAAGTACAAACATGAGGGAAAATGAGAGAACAAATCCCTTCCGTCAGATAATGGCATGCCCCTGATGGAATGCAGATGAATGAGCAGAATGAGACACCTAAAAATGAAATGAAATAAGAGAAATGATCTCTGACGAAGGGATGTAAAGACCGACTCTAACATTGGCTCCAATGGGGATGGTAGCTCCTGGGAGGTGCCAAGAATGGCAGATCTTTAGGAGAGCAGACCAGTGCCTTCGTCCATTGGGCTATGGAGTCCATTATTTTGACAAAACAACTCAAGACTATTGACTGAATTTATTTTACTGAAACTTTAACTCAAACTGACTCAACCTTTAAAACAGGAATGACTGAACCAAACCGACTAAACAGACTCAAACCAAAACTGAAATCCTTCTTCAGAATTATAGCCTTCACTTCGGGCCCCAAACTGAAGAAAATACTACAGTGCACACTTACAATGAAATTGAAATACATGATATGTACAATGACAATATTATCAGTAGAAAACATCTTAGAAATGGTACCGCTTGAGCAGCCGACCATTGACCGGCCCTCCTGGACAGTCTTCACCATTCATCTCCTTCAAAAGAAAGGCATTCTGACCTCGATATGCTACAATCTTGAATGGACCTTTCCAGATATTTTCAAACTTACCGTGTTTACCTTTGTCCTCATTCCTAGCATCCCACTTTAGTACCACTTCCTCCAATTGGAATTTATCCACCTTCGCTTTCATGTCATAGATCCTTTTGATTCTCTCCTGCAACTTGAATGTGTTCTGGAAAAATTATTCTCTCATTTGCTGCAAATGAATCATTTGATTTATCCTTCTCTGCATATGGCTTTCTTCACTACCAGCTTCCTGAAGAAGCTTGACCACCGGAACAACAAGAGAGGTAGGAAACAATGTATCCACTCCATAAACTAACTCAAAGGGGGACATACCAATGGACTTATTTTGACTCACCCGATCAGCCCATAACGCATTTACCAGCTTCTTATGCCAACTCTTCTTATTTATGTCCAGCAACTTTTTAATGATGTTGACTAGAGATTTATTGGAAGATTCTGCCAAACCGTTGCCTTGCGGATGATAGGCAGTTGAATGTCCCAAAATAATTTTATACTTAGCACAAAACTCAATCATATTTCTTGATTTAAAAGCTGCGGCATTATCAGTGATCAATTTACTCGGGCAACCAAAACGAGACAAAATGTTGTTCTCAAGGAAGAAATGATTACCGAATCGGTAGCTTGCCTTGTGGGAACTACTTCGATCCATTTCGTGAAGTAATCGGTGGCTGTTAGAATCCATCTATGCTGTCCTGAAGAAGGAGGATGGATCTCCCCAATGAAATCCAAACCCCACTGCTAAAAAGGGGCGCTTACCTCAATAGGCTTGAGTGGTAATGGCTGTAATTTTTGTCTTCCTTCAAAAATCTGGCACTCATGGCAGCCTTTGACTATTTTATACACATCAGAAAACAATGTCGGCCAATATTACCCTACTCTCAAAATCTTATTGGCAGTTGTTTTCCAAAAATGATGACCCTTGCAGTCTCCTTTATGGAAATCCTCCATTAACTTCTTCGCTTCTTCCTCCACCAAACAATTCAATAAAACACCACCTGGATCTTTCCAATAAAGTGCAGAATTCAAAATACAAAATTTTGCAGCCTTCAGTTTCAAAGTTCTACCTTTGTTTCTAGTCATATCAGGCGGTGATGACAAATTTTGAAGAACATACACGATATATGAATATCATGGGGAAACAACAAACATTTCTGATACCTGAAGTGGCGAATTCTCCTCATCCTCATCAGACATAGTAGCAATAATATTTATGTCTAATGCATGCAAATTCGATTCATCCATAAGCTTCAACATCCCCTATCCCTTGATAAGCTTCGTGGGCCTTATTTCCACATCATATTCCAGCAAAGCTGCAATCCACTTGCCACGTCTTCCTTCTGGATCAGTCTGTACTAAAACATCTTTCATGGCAGCGTTAGGAACATAAGCCAAAATATGGGAATGCAAAATGTATACCCGGAAATCCTTCAATGCTTTTACCAGTGCTAGAGCTTGCTTCTCAATGATGTTGTACTTCAAGGCTGCATCTCTAATAGTTCGACTGAAAAATGCTATGGGCTTCTCATGTCCATCTCTTTTCTGCATTAACACAGCTGCCATGGTATGCTCTGAAGCAAAGGAAAACAAAATAAAATCTTGGGTGTAATTCAAGCTGATTAACACCGGAGCTGAAGATACTTCCAACTTCACTAAATTAAAGGAATTTACCGCCTCTTCAGTCCACTTCATTTGGCTGTCCTTTTTTAGCATGTTTGCTATTTCTCTTAAATTTTCAGCAAGGTTAGGGACAAAACGGTGTAAAAATTTCATCTTACCATTAAAAGACTCAATCTCCTTCTTATTCCTGGGAGGTTCAATTTGCTGAATTGCTTCAACACGTGCTGGATCAATACAAATGCAATCTTTTGAAATAAGGTGACCAAGTAGTTTGCCTTCATCCATGGAAAACAAGCTCTTTTTAGGATTAAGCGAGACACCATATTTTCTGCACTTTTGAAAAACAACTTTCAAGTGATACATATGCTCTTCATCTGAATTGGAAAAGACCTTCAAATCATCAAGGTATATAACAAGGAAAACATCTTTCTCATTTTCAAAAGCCATGTCCATCACCCGCTGGAAAGTCGCACCTGCATTCTTCAAACCGAATGGCATCTTGGCATAGTGGAAAGTTCCCCACAGAGTGGTGAACGATGTTTTGTCACGGTCATCCTCATGGACCAAAATTTGGTGATATCCAGAATAACCGTCGAGTAGTGACATGTGAGATGCTCCAACTACTCGCTACAATATATGATCCATCTTAGGCAATGGATAATTGTCCTTAAATGACACCTTGTTCAGATTTCGGAAATCAATACACAATCGAATCTCACCTGTCTTTCTCCGCACTGGCACTAAATTGAAAATCCAATCAGAAAATCTGATGGGAACAATGATTCCTGCTTTGTACAACCTATTTACCTCCTTCTCAATCAATGGCAGCAACTTTGGATTGATTCTTCTTAGCTTTTGTCTGAAAGGCTTCTGATTAGGCTTGATTGGGATAGTGTGCTGAATTATATTGGTGTCATACGTCTTTAAATATGAATAATTCCAAGCGAAAGCATCATCAAATGAAGACAACAAACTCACATATTTAGCCTTTACCTCCGGTGGCAATGATTTTGATAACTTTACCATCTTGGGGTTTTCAACTGTTCCAACATTTACATCTTCAACTCCTTTTTCAGTCGGCCGTAAGGTTGGTTTCTTGGCCACATCATCCTGATCAAAGAGCTCTTCTAAAGGTATCAAACCTTTAGGAATAACGTTGTCTTTCAACTGAAACACTTCCATTTGATTTACTTGCACATCGGCTTCACCATCATCATATTCTACATCGATTGAGGTATCTTTGAACTTACCTTTATTTTGCAGAAAATCATTAATCTCATCATCATCTTGGAAAACTTGCCAACATCTTTGATTATCCGGGACGGTAGGATGGTGCTTTACATGGATTTCAAACTTATTACTTGAATTCATTGGGATCTTCAAGTTACTTGCTGCCTTAGCAAGTGCATCTGCAATTCCATTTTGAATGCGAGGAATACAAGTCAAAGTATAATCTGAAAACTGCTTCAAAATATCCAGAACAACATTACGGTAAGCTCGCATCCGGGGATGCTTCGTTTGATATTGACCATTTACTTGCTTAATCACCAATTCAGAGTCACCATAGACTGCAATTCTCTTAGCATTCATCTTTCTAAGAACTTTTAGGCCAGCAATCAGAGCTTCGTACTCATCCTCATTGTTCGAACAATCGAATGCTAATTTGTAAGAACATACCCATACATTGCTCGGTACCTTGTTTGGAGCGGAAAAAGGACTGTGTACCCAAATACCAATCCTAGCACCATCATTTCCCACTGCACCATTGAAATCCATGGTCCATAGACCCTCTTCATCATCCTCTAAGTGCTGAAATTGTGCTAGCTCTGTTTTTCCTGCTTGTTGTTTACTATCTTTAGCTGATTGCTCAAATGTGCTTTTCGGTTTTTGCCTTTATTTCTACAAAAATTCTCTAAAATTATTGGTAATCTCTGGAATATCTTCTTCTTGAACTAACTGACTATCTACATCATTGAAACTATCGGCAAACAAAACAAAAGACTCTAAATCTGTATGTACATAATTAATCGGATGATTGACCGGTTTCTCCTTGGTTGTAATCATATACTTCATTTTTTGTTCCCGGTACAACTTTCTCATTTGGAAAAACACGGGAATCATTGCATAGGAGAAATATAATTGTAATGTCCCTTTCAATTTTGTTACCCAAGATCTGGAAAGCAACATACCAAATCTCGGAGGAATGTCTGCCACAACAACGTCCATCAAAACATTCTTTGTAGGAATCTGATCCAAACTAACAACCAAGTCTTTAATGAGCCCAATACATCTCACTCTGCTAGAATCAAATGAATAAAGATCATGGTACTTCCTAGTGATTTCTAAACCCAACTTCTCCACGATTTCTTTCGACATAAGATTATGGGAAGCACTGGAGTCGAACATGGCATTAAGCAATACAAACTCATGCAATCGAAGACTAGTATAAAAAGGAGGCACTTCGCTGTCTGGAGACTCACCATCTAAATCTGGTCCAAATATCAGCCCAGGTTGATCATCTTTAATATTCACCATATTAGACATGGGATCGAAATTCAAAATCTAGAAACTTGACCTTTATAACTGTTGTTCCTCATTAGTTCAGTCAAGGGAATGGATACCTTTAATTTAGAAATCTCATTCTCCAAACTAAAGGCTTAAGTCTTTTCGATCTCTTTGGCTGGAACATCTATCTTTTCAGCCTTCTCCCTTGATGTAATTGGCTAATTTGATTTTTTTGTTGATGATGACTTGGCGGCAACGAGATCAACTATCTCTTTTGCTTTCTTTTGTGCAACAGGTGAATCATTTTTAGGTGCTGAAACTTCCTTTCTCTTTTGAATTGGATTGACAGGCACATCTATGTTTCTGAGAGAATATTTCTTCTGCTGGGCTGACAATGCATTCATATAACCTCTCTGATACTCATCTAAGTCTTCCTCAAGAGCTACATCATTAGCCAAGATAAAATCCTCATCTCTTTGTACCGCTAAACTTTCTGCATACTCCTCATCTTCAGTGATATAAATGGGAAAATCATCAGGAGTAAAGAAGTGATTTTCCTCCCCTACTACATCATCTTCATCATCTGAATCCTGACCAACAAAATTCTGTTGAGGTGTCTTTACTTTCTACTGGACTGCTGGTTCTTGTGCTCGCTGTTCTCGTTGTTTAATCCTGAATTGGGGTTGCTGCTGACCACGGAAATTGGGATTTCGAATCTGCGGTTCGGGCTTATCAAGTGTGAGCTTTTCAATAATTCTTTCCACCTTGTGAAGTAGTTGATCTGATGTAGATTTACAAGCTTCTTCCTTTATCACAACTTTCTTCTTTGCTTTCAATCTAGCTCTCTTGTCATTCAAATTTGCCTCAACACTCACAGAAATATTCTACATATCCTCTGAGGTGGGCGGATCTCTATCTCGTAATGAATAGGCCATCTCCGGATCAAAACCATCCAGGAATTTTAACAAATCTGACTTCTTAGAAGGCCTCAAATCATCAGGAATTGCATTATAAACTGCATTAAATCTGATAATATAATCTTGGACGGACTCACCAGGATTGCGCTTGATCTTGGTATATTCAGAAGTGATTTGAAGTGGATCTTTATTCATTTCCCATCGATCTAGAAACTGTCTCTAAAGCTATTCTAATGTATTAATACTTCTGGGTTGCAAAGCTCTGAACCACTTGCATACCTCACCTCCAAAAGTTTGCACAAACAATCTCATGGTGACATTCTCGTCATCAATTTCATGGAGATCAAAGAAGTTTGTCATTCTATCAATATGCTGCTGAGCGGGCACACTTTGAGGAGTACCATCAAACAAAGGGATTTTACTCTAATAATCAGCGGGCATGGGATCCAAGTTCTGGGGCAAGACAAGAGGTGCAAATCTAGCATCCATTGCTCTTGGTGGATTTATGATTTGTCTTGGAGAAACGGGTGGAGTAGGAGCAGTAGGTGTACGAGGTGTATGTGGTGGGGATAGAGGAGGAACTACTGCATATTGCTGATTAGATATAGCTAGTTGCACGAGAATGGTAGGAATAAAAGAAGGCCCAGCGTGAACCTGTGAATCAGAAGTAACTGTTGATGGACCAAGAGTTTCATACGTAGATTCGATAAACTCAGGAATATTCGTTGCCATAATAGAGTTTTGAATTTTCAAGATGTAACTATCAATGGATCTATTAGCTTGTTCAATCTCAAGATACTTAATAAACTTAGGATTTATGACGGTAGAACCAGTAGCACTTTCAGATTTAGTTTCAAACAATGACAACTCGAATTGATCATCAAACTCAATATCTTCAAGGAACTCAAATACATTCGGGCATGAATGAGATTTTAACAATGGAATCATGGGACTTTCTCGACGGAGGATTCTTGAAATCAGATTGGGATTCTCATACACTGGAGGCGGATCAGGATCGGGATTTGATCTAGTATGTCTTCTGGAAGCCAGTGTGTTGATCTATTCAAAAATCAAAGGACAAAACTGATCTATTCAGCCTATCAAATTCTAGACTCAATCACCCAAAAGTCCAGAACGATCAGATATAGTGGGGTAATTCACAAGTCAAGTGTCACGTCCACAAGCTAGACCGGAGATGGACTGAAGCAACATTTATCTACTTCTGCTAATGCAAAGCAAAAGCGTTTCGAAAGCTACCTGGCATAACTTCAGGCTCCGTCTGTAACTTATGAAACAAATAACACCAAAAAGTAAACCATTTTGTCCCCAGTATGGTCGCCACTATGTTATTTCCCAAATCCACCTTAGGCTGAAAGAAGGCGGGATTCAGGGTAACACCAAACCATGCTCAGTCTGGTAGCTAGCCCTACCAGAACGGGAGAGGGCTCTCTCTGGGTCAATCTCAGGAAAAATGTATCAATAGGGCTGAGATGACTGAAATGAGTGCTAATTTTAGGCTAGGTATATGAATTAAGGAGTTTGATATGATTTTTAGGGGTTTTTTGTTGGAAAAAGGGAAAGGCAATTTTGGTCTTGGGGATGAGACCAAATTCTTGCAGAGTTCAAGTTGGGGCAGGGAAGGAAATGACTTTGATGTCTTAGATTCAATGAATGGAGGTAAAATACTGCTGAGGAGCTGAAGAGGGCAAGAGGGAGCAAGGATCCTCTTCAAACTGACGAAAACATATAAAACTAAACAAAAGTTTAAGGCAGAGCACAAGCAAACTAATGAATTCTACCTTAGTTACTCATTTGTTTAATTCAGAAGAAAAGAGAAGGGAAATGGAATACATAAAAATCAATGAAACTTACAGATAAATGAATAAAAACATCATCAATACTCAGAGCCACAAGGATCCCAACAAGTGCTGCAAAACTATGGTCTTTCCTTTGCCAAAAATCTGAAATGAATATACAATGAGGTGCCAAACTATTCCCAAGTATCCAACCTTGAAAATGTCTCAGAAAATACAATATATAGACCATCCTAACCCCTTCCCATGCCTCTAGGGGTCGATCTCATCCTTCTAGGAGCTGTTTCAACCAATTCTAAACATGGAACTGAAATCTAGGAAGCCAAACAACTTGCCTCTATATGCTAGGAAACTGATCCACTCACTTAATTTTCACTTTTTAGTGAATGAATCCTCTAGAACAAGTAAAAACATGCCAAATTTACATCATAGCTACAAAATTACATCAAGATAGATCAATAATTACATCCAAAAGTGAAACTAGTCAAACTGGTAGAATTTCTGAGCTAAAAAGTGAAAATTGGGCAAAATTCCTCTATGCGCCACGCCAGAAAACTCAATGTGCCGTGTAACTTTGAGCCTATTTTTGGGGCACTTGATGAAGTCCAAATTGAGCTAATGATAGCTCGTTGGAAATCCCTGGATGTCTGCTATCCAACCCAAGTGGAATTTTTCAATTTGGATGTCATTTTCCCGTCCAAAACTGCAATCTCCCAAGACTAGTTCCTGCTGGTGCAAAAAGTGGCAGAAAGGCCATTTTTGGAGTGTTTTTGACCTTTAAGACCACCCATAACTTCATGAAATCTCTCAGCCATTCTTGAGCATGCATAATTTACCATAAAAAACCCAAAAATATCAAATTTTCCTCCAGAAGATGTCCCAATCATAAGCGCGCGTCAGGTGGCGCGACGTGTAGGGCAGAAAAACCTGTTTTGCAACCAAAATTTTCAAAAATGACAAAATGTACTCCAAATTTGCTGAAATTTGGAGTGAAGATCTCCCATCATGTCTCATGCTCAGCCAAGGAAGCTTCAGCCAAGATTTGGAGTGGATCCGGCCTTTTCCGATGTTTTAATGCTTTCCTCAACCTCGCCTTCAGGATAATCATCCTAGCTCTGCAAACGTGTGTGCGGGCCCAATAGTGATTCTTCATGTGTCTGAGCATGTCTTTGTCCCTATTGGCCTTCGCCAAGAGCTTCTCCAGATGAATGTTGACTCTTGTAAGGCAATTCTCTCGTTCAAATGGTGTCATGTCACCTGGTCTCTTCCGGGCCAATTCACGGTCTTCACAAATTTCCCGCAACTCTATGAGTGTCTGCTGATCCTCCAGTTGTTTATTCCGCTGCTCCAAGTAATTGATAACCCACTAAGATCTCTGCAATTTCTCGGTCAGCGTGTTGATCTTAGCTTTCTGCTCTTGGATGATTTCTTTCAGCTTTGAGCTGGGAGAGCTCAAATCAACATCGATGAGTATAAAATCAGTGTCTTGGCCTCCTGAAGGGCCCTCATCGTGCATAGGCCTCTTGCCTCTATCCTGTACCTGTGATGATATAGAAGGTGAGACCCCTTCCACGCCATGTGGAGATAGTACTCGCGCTGCTGTCGAAGATAACGATACACCTTCCACCCTGGGCGGAGATAGTACTCGTCGTGCTGCTGCAAATAAGGCTCTGGTACCTCTCTGATAGGTAACACACACCAGAACACTGATAGGCTCTATCTCAGGAACCTCAAACTGATGCGACGGCTCACCTTCATCGTGAACAATCTCTAGAGGAGGCTGAGGGGTTATAAAGAAGTCACGGGAAATGAACTCCTCCCATGCAATGCCCTGCAATCCAAGCTGATGCACTACAATGATTTTAATGAGCGCATAATGATAAATGTTGTTATGTTGCTTCTCTGGAGTCTTCTTCTGCACAAGGGTAGTCATCTGCTCTATGTTTCGGCACATGAAGTATGGAATATTCAGCAGTCTCACTCTCGTGAAATGCATCAAAATTCTGATATGGTATGCATAAAGCCGTGAGAATCTACCCTCACAGCTGAAGTATCTAATGATGAGTTTCATTAATGGCGCATAGGACTCCTTCAGAAACCGGAATGGGAATACCCTGCTTGCCTCAAATATCCAGGCCTGATGTAAGGTTCATAATATGCTCTATCCAGTTGTTGTCTCTTATTCCACTCCTCACCTATGTTTGGTATCCCGGTTGCCTCAGAAATGGTCTCTGGTGTCAAGGTGAAGTTCACTCCAGCAAGGTTTACATGACCATCACGCAAATGTAGGACAAATAAGCAAACCAACTCCTGCTGGTGTTGAATCTGAGATATCAACTCACAATACCGAAAACATGAATGTTGCTGAAAGCATGTCATTGCAAGCGGATAGGCCTGCAATTGAACCAAAGAAGTGGGCTCCTCTCTGACATGCCTACCACTTTTATGAGACCTCCTCAATACATTTAGCTCAGTGGTTGATTCACTGTCTTGCTCATATCCCTACTCATATGATGAATTTGTCTCTGACATGATGCTGAAAACAAGGTGTTTTGACAAGTATATACTGATATGTATGGTGAAAACAAGAGTTTGTCTTTCAATACCAAATGTGCCACATATGAAATAGTGGACTGTGAGGAAATGTCACAATGTATACAATAGACTATCAAGTGAATTTGGAGTGGAAGAACTGTCACTGGACACCTTGAGGGAATTCAGGATTTGGAGACTTTATAAGTGATATGGGAGTGGGAGATAGTGATGGGGGTAATTTTTAGGGATAGGAGTGCAATGATAAGATATACTTAAGTGAAATCAAGGATGTAGAGACAGTCCTTGAATGTTTTGGAAATGAGGATTTTATCAATGATATGAAGGGAGGGAAGTGATGGCAGGTGATAGGGTTTGAGGATTAAAACATGGGAACAAAGGGTATAAGGGATATGGGATAGTGGGAATAGGGGAAGGGATTATGATAACAATATTATAACATCATGATAATGGTATGATAACAGTGATGAGAGCACAAATGAAAATGGGGTGGGAGTTTTAAGCACCAATAATCAAATTTCAACACCACTTTTCAAACCCTAGGGAGCAGATTTTAATATGGGTATAGGGTTTATCCTTTCACCAACCAAACTCTAATGTATTTGCCTCTAAACCACACCAGACATGACTAAAATCACTGAATAGGCTTTGTCAACTTACTTGGAGAAAAATGAGCTGAATCGAATTGAGTTTTTATGGAGCGGAAATTAATTTGGCCTGGGAGGCTCTGTGCGCCACGCACAAGCCTAGTGCGCCGCATCATGTGGGTGCACCACGCCCGTTGGAAATTGCACTGTGGCAAACCACCCAATGCGTCACACAGCCTGTGTGCGCCGCGCTCCTACCCAATGCACCGCGCAGACTTGCAAACACAGTCTTGGTTTTCGAAATGACAATTCGCCCTCTCACCACTCAAATCGACTTCAATCGATCTTCTTGGATGCAAATGAATGTTTCAAAACAAATGAAAATGTCTTATAGTGGTGGATTCAATTTTTGTTTCTCACAAAACCCATTTTGTAATGTTTGGCATCGGCACTTTTTCACATTTTAATACAACTCTGTTTTTTTGTTTCCTCACTGATTTTCTGGCTTGAAATGATGTTTTCTTGGTTGATTTTTGCAAGGATGGTGGCATTGAACTTCGGAAAAGGAAGACCAGAGTCTTCTTTTGAAGTACTTCATGGCGAAAAAACTTTAAAATACAGATTTATTACAAAAAAAAAATTGACGATTTCTTCTTCAAAACAGAGTTTTGAAGAAGAAACATCCTTAAACATTATTGACGATGAAGATCTTGAAATGAAAACTTATTGAAGACATCCTCATGGCCTGCAGGCATTATTTAACATTTCTGAAGACCAAAACCTAGACCTAGAAAGTGAAATGACTCTTTTCGACCAAAATAACATCTATGACTGTAAATGACATGAACTCAACTTTGATGAATTTTTGATAAATTTTGACCAACCCAGCAGGTACAAACATGAGGGAAAATGAGAGAACAAAGCCCTTCCGTCAGATAATGGCAAGCCCCCAATGGAATGCAGATGAATGAGAAGAATGAGACACCTAAAAATGAAATGCAATAAGAGAAATGATCTCTGACGGAGGGATGTAAAGACCGACTCTAACAGGATTCATGATGGAGATTCTAGTATAAAAAGGTTGGATGTAACCCTCCCCACATAGAGAGTTGATTATTTTATGTTCAATTTCCCATTCGAAAATAAAAATCTTGAGATGAATATTGAAGAAGATAAATGTCTATATAATTTTGAGGAGAGAGACCAGAGTTTATTTCCGTGGAATATTGGTAAAAAGAGAGATTTGATCCTTTACGAAGTTAGTGAATAGGTAACATGTTAGATTCTAAAAAATGTCTCATTCTATGTATGTAAATGAGAAGAACTCAAAATTGAAGTATGCAGGAATAGAGTTCACTATTTCAGTGTTAAAGCATGCCTCTATGCAACAACTAAATATCATGGGACTGATCGTTTAAATGGAATTTTTATGTTTATTAATGAGCAAGTGTTACTGAAGTCAGAGGCTTACTCATGACAGCTTAAACCCTTTTCATATCAGGTGATTGGGCAGCTTTCTCAATGAGCATTACAACTTTTTAGAGAAAATGTAGAAATATCAGTGTATCTTTTTAAGGCTCTGAAGGAGGAGGATCCATCCAGTCCTTTCGTAGTGAAAACTTTTAAGGGAAAGGTGGGTCTTTATTTGGAAAATTTGGGGTTCCAGATTTTTGGTAATTCATTTCATCAATTATGTTGTATCTATATTTTCAAGTAAGGAATAACCAGATATGCTTGAATGCCAGATTTCATGAGAAAATAAAAAACATAATTTTTTCAATAGGTGATTTTCAAGCTCATTTTGTGGGCAAATGAAGATGAATTTCTCAATTCCGAGACATGTTTTTTTTGCAGGATGGACCTAATCTAGTTAATAATTTTTTTTTTGAAAAAATCATTAGACAATAGAAATATTTTGTTAGTTTCCTGTAAGGCATATGTTAAGTGCGATTTTATGCAAAACCATATGCAATGTGCCAACATATGAATGCTTCTGGTCCAGTGATTTATACTTGCAATTCATTCTACCATGGCTATTTTACACCCAAATCTTTCAGAAAACCCAAATTTTGGACAAAGCACTATTGAAAAGGATAGTAATGTGATATTTCTCAATGGCAACATGTTGATAAGAATTTTTTGTGAAAAGACCGAAGGTACAAATTTTAGTTCATTGCACTACTAGTATATTCAAAGATATCAATTTCTATTCTTTATGAATTGAAAATCATAATTCAAATTCTGTAGAAGAATATTGAAAAGTTCTAAATTTTTAGAGAGCATGTTGAACACTTGAGCATCAAAAGATGGATGGTAGAGCATCCCAATATTTTAAGAGCACAATCAGAAATTGATGTTTTCAAAAAATAGGTGTCAGTGATAATTTGAGATTCTTTGGAAAGGATCAATGCTTAAGGATTTAAAGGGATGATGGTTCTTCTCAGTTTTATGTTTTCAAATTTTTTTTTTCTATCCCAGTTATGCAGAAACTAGACACGATGCAATATAATTTGAATAGACTACCTTTCAAATTATTATTGCAGATAGTATTGAAATATGCATACAGAGGAAATAGTCAAATATTTTATGTAGCTTAGGTACTTCACCAGGTAACTAATTTTTCGATCAGGTAAAACAGTGACCAAATAAAGGGGCAGAGCTTGAGATTTTCTAAGCTCAAATTCAACTACAACATTCAGTGGCAGATATTTTATTGGCACCCAAAGGACCATAGCTAGCAGTCTAATGAACACTTGGAAACCAAGAGATTCTGAAGATGGTTTTAAGCACTCCAGACATACCTACAGCTTGAGACACCTTTCAACAACTTTCCACATCCTAAGGAATATAATTTGTAAACAGTTCCAAATTTCTTGCAGACTATTAGGAGATTGTTTTATTTTTAGTATACTCTTCAGGATTTTATTTATGAAAGTTTGTAACAGTTTAGTACTTTGTATTTCTATATATTTGATGAAATTTAATAAGAAAGGGGTTGTATTTTGATGACAAACCTTTCAGATTTGTAAAATGTTTCTCTAGAAATGCTAACTGAATTATTTCAATTTCTAACTTTGACAAAAATTTTGTTTCTTGTATGTTTTTTCAGTATTTTCATATTCTTTTTCTGTACATGTTTAGGGATGCATAGAAGATCTGGGGAAGAATAGATTGAGTTTAAATCTCTTTGAAATCCCTTACAAATTTATAATTTTTTAAAGGTATTAGCATATCAGATTTTCTGTCTGAGCTAGCTCCTCTTTGAATTGGTTATTGTTTGTCCTTCAATCTTCTCTTGAATGTGTTTTGTTTGGTTGTAGAAGTCTTCTACACACATCTAAATTTTCCTGATTTATTAATTATTCTACTTGAATCCTTAATTTTCGGGAATCCCCTTACATTCTTCTTTCAAATTCCTTAAAAAATTAATTTATTTTGTCAGGATGGAAGCTAACACTTTGAGGAAGGACTCCCCAAGGGAGGGATTTATTCATGAACAAGAATTTTGTAATCATCTGCAACCACCCAAATTAAATCATGAATCTGTCCATTGTTCTTCATAGGCTATTGTCCAGTGACAATGAATATTGTTAAACAAGGCCTCGTAATTATTAAGGGATCCCTCTCATGATCAAGAGCCAACTTGAACATAAATATTCGCCGATTTGGTTTCTCGACATAGTTTCTGTAGCCATAACTTCCTACGAGAAATAGATAAAACAGGCATGAGTTCGGGGAACTTCACGCAAAATATTAGGTCCCAGTATTACATCAATGGGATCTTTGTGAACATGTATCCTTCAAATGAAAATTCCTCTGGGATCGACAATGTGCTGATGTATGATCTAATATTGTTGAATTCCTTTGTGAGTTTCACAGAGGCTTTGCGTGGTGCCATATACATAGGAAACCATGATATTTGATCTATATCTTCCATAATATCTTGTTTGATAATTACCTCAGGATTCTCAGCCATTGGTCTCTTTTGTCACTCTGCGGGGGTCGACCTAGGCTTCAGGGTCTTCTTGCACAGTGAATTCCTGGTTCCCAAAGTCTGTCCTTTATTTTATGTCTGCGAGTGGGTTACCGGAGCAAGGGATTCAATAATGGGTGTTGCAGAGGGAGTAGGTTTTGTAGTAGTCATACTAGTGGGAATAATATGACTTAAACCTCATTGGCGCAACATTTTGAATAAGGTCTCAAAGTTCTCAGACATGAAATTAGGAAAACACAATAATATAAAGGTGCACAAATCACTTGGAAATAAAAGGGAACTAATGCGACCCTCCTTGTCATATTTATAGTGATGGCACAACCTAAATAGTCTAATGTTCATTGATGTAGCCCTATAAATTATAAACCGTCACCAAATCTGGCATAATCTCCTCATTAAATGTAGTTTAGCTTCTCCTCCAAACAGTAATAAAAATGTCTTATCCAGATTAATTGTTCCAATGACTAGTTTTGGCACTTCTGAACCTCCTTTGCTAATCTCCTTGAGAGAATAAAGTCCAAGAAAATGCATTTTGAACATTCCTGGGTGGCGGGAAAACTTGTTTTCATATAGAAAAAATAAATCATCCTCATTCAAAATATTTTTTCTGATCTGCCTGTCATGCCAATCTTTTCCACGCTCCTTTTGCACCTACGAATGGAAACCAACAATGAATCGTTCTTCCTCCAGTGAACTAGCGGTGAAAATTGCTCTTCATACTATCTTGATCAACCATGTTAGCTACCACAACAATGCGTAAATTAGGGACAATGTACTCCATTGGCATAGCAACTTCATTTCCATACACCAACCTGAATGGGGTCTGTGTGGTCAATTTCTTACATGTAGTTCGATATGCCCATAGAACCGTAGGTACAAGCACATCCCAATCATTATAATTAGCATTTTAGGCCTTTGTGAGTACAATCCCAAAAATATTATTAAAGGCCTCTACTGTGCCATTTTATTGTGGATGATACGGTGTACTATTTTGATGGCACATCTTAACATTCATTGTCAATGCTTGGATAGTCTCATTCACAAAGTGTGTACCTTTTTCACTCATAAAGATCTTAGGACACCCAAACCTTGTCAAGATATTCTCAAAAATGAAGTGTGCAACTGTCTCTGCACTGAAATATTTCACAGGCTTAGCTTTTTCCCACCCGGTCAAATAATCCATTACGGTAAAGATATAGCAAGCACTAGTACTCTTTCCAGGAGGGTTTATTAGTCCTACAAAGTAAATGGACCACTTATAAAAAGCTTGCAAAGTTACTTGTGGTTACAATGGAATTTCATCTCTAGATGAGGGTTTCCCTATTATTTGACACACACATCAGAAGCGTGACATTACTCTTTTGCATCGATGTGTACCATAGGCCACCACAAACCAACCCTAAAATATTTCCGTGCAATTGGTTTTCCTACATAGTGACCTCTTGCAACCCCTGCATGTGCTTCGACGAGGATGCTTCGTCTTTAAAATTTGGGCACATATTGTCTCAATAACTCATCAATTCCTATATTATACAACTAGACACAAATCAAAGTAAAATCGATTGCGTGCAAGACCAGTTATTTATTCTTCTTAATTGTACACTCTGCAGGCACACCACCAGTGGTTATAAAGTGGATAATATGTGTGAAGTGGTCATCAACTACTTTAATGGAAAATAGTTGCACGTTTGGTAATCCATCCTTCAAACTAGTTGTCTCCTCTCCACTTTTGATACATGATAGGTGATTTGGACTTACATTCAACCTCCCTTTCTTGATGATCACTTCAAAATCATACTCCTAAAATAATAAGAGCCATCGAAAAATATTACCCCCCAACATAGGCTTGTTGACCAGGTACTTCAAAGAAGTGTGATCAGTAAACATCTTAAATGTCCTCCCAGCAAAGAGTGACAAGAATTCTATAGCACATACACCATAGCTAATTGTTATAGGTCAATTTGGGCACCATTCCCAATGACCTGGTTAACGGGACATCATCTCTAGGACCAATGATCAAGGTTCTATAATTACCTATCATTTCAGTTGCTACATGCCCTAAGACAAGAAACAAGACAAATCAAGAAATAATTTCATCAAGCAAAGGTTTCCAAGGTTTGAATCTTATTATATAGCATATGAGAGCTCACCAAATTAGGCTCTAAGGGGCCTAAGTGCATTGCATATGCAGGTAGCCCCATTCAAGGCTGCTCTACAAAGAACTTCCTGACATTTATAGGTGTGTTGGTCACATTGGGAGAAAAAATCTCATTCCTCCGGAATCTCCACTTGGCCAGTGCCTTCTAGAAGAGTTCACATGTGTCAGGCTTCGGATCCAAGTGTCCATTTGACATCTACATGACTGGAAACATGTCTTGCCTATTATTGGAAAGCAATTGATTGCAAAACAACCTACATTTCATCTATAAATTGAGCACATATCTAAGTTCTTGAGTGTTAAGTCCCTACATTAATAGTGTAGTCCCTTATTATGTTAGTGTAGCCCCCCTTATTGTTATTTTTGTACCCCTGTAACCCCCATATTTTTATTATTCTACCCTTACATTATTATTGTTAGGTTGGCTAGGATTACATTATGGCCGCACTAGGATTATATTGTGGACCCATGGACTCCTATATATAGAAGGAGGTTTTGGTCATTTGTATCATCCAAGAATTGTTCATTTATGTAATGTATTGGAGGTTACCCCCTCAAAGTGGCTGGTTTCTAAGGCATTTCTATCTCATTTCTTCTATTTTTGGAGTTGGTTTCATAACATTTGGCATTAGAGCTTTGGATTCTAGGGTTTTTCTGATCCAAATAGGTCATCGTGGCATTGTCGCTATAATTTTTTTATATGAAGTTTCAGAAGCTGAAATTTGTAGAGTGTGAAGCCGAAATCCTGAGAAACATCATCGCAAAATTTCAGATCTTGGTTTGAAATATTTTTGTAGATATGGTCTGTGGAATTTATGACTTTTTGTAGGCTCCTGAATTTAACCTAAACATGTCATCGCGGAATTTGTGCTATAAATTTTTTTCTGTGAAGGTTTAGAAGCTGAAATTTGTAGAGTGTGAAGCTGAAAGCCTGAGGACGATTGTCGGAAAATTTCAGACCTTGGTTCGCAATATTTTCGGAGATATGGTCTATGGAAGTTAGGTCTTTTTCAGGCTTCTGAATTTCATCTCAAAGAGGTGGTCGTGGAAAAATATTCATAACTCTCTCTCTAAGCATCGAATTGGAATGCTCTAAAAAGTGGCCGCAAGTACACGAACTATAGTTTTCTTTCTATTAATTTCAAAGCCAAAGGAGGAAAAAGTGACACGTGGAAAGTCTTACAAGTTCGCTCTACTGAACTAGTCCATAATTAGGTCATCGTAGGATATTGGGCATAACTTTGTCTTCAAGAATCCAAATAAGGTCTAACCTATAGAATTCGAAAGAAGATTCCTACGACAACTTGAAGAAAAAATTTCAGTTATTAAGGATCCCAAATCACATAGATAATTCAGTTTCAATATCAAGCTACTCAAAAGAAAGAAAAAGGTGTGTATTTGGTTTTTAAAATTGCATAACGTTTGTTTGGAAAAGTAGTTTGAAGTGATTCCAAGGGAATATTTTATAATTTTTATTAGTTTTAGGTTCTATAATGCCTCCAAAAAATAATTCCATACCCATTAAGCCCTCAAAAACTATACTATGACGCATGAAGAGGAAGAATTGCAGTATGAGATATCAAAATTACTGTACCAAGTGCAACAAATTTCGATCTTATGAAGAGAAACCAAAGATGACATAGATGGTTTAAAAGTAGAAATGGAGGCTAAGTTGGATGGTTTGAAGGATCAAATAATAGCTAATATGGATGATAAATTAGTGGAATATCACATCGAGCATCAACAACAAGTTCTCTAACTCTCAAAGGATAACCTAACTTTGGTGCATAATCCAATGAAACAATAGGAAGATCAACATCACATCAAAATAAGTTCTGAAGTAATCACAGAAACAAGAAATCGACAAGAACGATCAATTTTAGATTATCTCAGCAAGTGGAAGAACTTTCCAGTAGAATATTTCACATGGGAGGATGAGAATTTTATACAGAAGCATCAATAAATAATCAAGCATTGAGGAAAACACTTTTTTGAAGGAGAGGGGCATGTTAAGTCCCTATATTAATAGTGTAGTCCCTTATTATGTTAGTGTATCCCCCCTTATTTTTTTTTTTGTACCCCTATAACCCCCATATTGTTATTATTGTGCCCTTACATTATTATTGTTAGGTCGGCTAGGATTATATTATGGCCCCACTAGGATTATATTTTGGACCCATGGACTCCTATATATAGAAGGAGGTTCTGGTCATTTGTATGATCCAGGAATTTTTCATTTGTGTAATGTATTGGAGGTTTCCCCCTCGAAGTGGATGATTTTTAAGGCGTTGATCTCCTTTTTATTCTATTTTTGGAGCTGGTTTCATAACATTGAGGAGGCAAATAATTTGAGTAGAGAAATGATGGAGAATTTTCAATTGAGAGCTAGATTTGTGTAGTTGTTGCTGGAGAGATTTATATTATGATGAGGGTTGGGAATGTTGCTGGAAGGGTCACTTCAAATCATTCATTTGGTTGTAACCTCTCCTTCTATTATCAATAAAGAATACTGCTTATTTTTCCCTATATGCATCTGTATTGGCTTTGATTTTCCATATTGCAAGATCTTGGTTGATGTATATGGTTTATGCTTTACTGATTTAGCAAATTAAATCGAATAGATATCTATATTATTGCATCTTCTTCTATTTCAATGTTCTTTCTTGCAGGAATCATTTTGCACAAACCGCTTGAATTTGAAGCTGCAATAGAAACGAGAGAAGGAGCAATTTGGAAGCGACTGATCATGTAAGCCTCCAATCCTCTCTGTTTATCTAGCGTGAGTTAGGAAAAATAGTTTTATAGTCTTTCACCTGTTGTTCTAGACTAGCACCTATCTAGGGAAGCGTGATTTATCTGTAATTCACAATTCTAGCCCAAAAAATTGGCGACTCCACTGGGGAGAATTTCTCTTAGCACTAAGTGTTTAAGCCTCTGATTTGCTTTGTTTATCCACCCAATAGTTGTTACTCATCAAGATTAAATGTTTCAAAAGTCGAATTTGCAAAGACAATGAGTTAAACAGTAGTATTTTTCTTTGTATACTGCACCCAACGCACCCTTAGACTGGACACAGTGCTTTGAAAAGCACTGTCTCCCTTCCTAGCCTGCATTGTAGAGCACTGTCTCCCCTTAGAGACTATGTTGACACATGAAAACACCCAAATTACTTTGAATCTTCCTTTTAAATTTGCTTTACTTTTGTTTGCTGATGTGTTTTGAAAAGTTTGATCCTCAATTGACCAGTGACTCTATATACTTCTTCCTCCTTTGACTGAAAATTTGTTCAATGTTGGTTTAAATTTCTTTTTATTTATCATTGACAAGTTGATTTCAAAGTACCTTTTCTGGTCGCATTAGGAATCATTTTCTGTCGAAATAGGAAATTGTCATAAAATCTTCATTTCCTTGATAGGAGAAATTTTTCTTGAAGTATTCATTTTTCCTTCAAAAGAGAAATTGTTGTTTGTATTCTTCGTTTCTCGAAAGTAAAAAGAATTTGAATTGTTGATTTAGTGCACTTAGTTTATTTTCTGCATTTATAACATTAAGGAAACTGAAAAGAAAAACTTTCATTTGCATGTAGAATAATGTGTGTTTTTCAAAAGGAACATTAGGAAATCTACATTTAGTTTGAAATCATTGATTAGTTTTGTTCATTGATTTGTTTTCTCACAAATTATTTTCTCTCTTCCCTTAGTAGCTAGTTTTTTCATTGAAAAACTGAAAGTGAAAGATTGTTTATCATTCTTAGCTTGCATTTTAGGAATTTCATACACATCATCGTGGTGAACCTTTGAAAGGAAAATTGTTAAGCAAGATCAACATAAAATTAACCTCAATTTACTTAACAATGCTTTGGAACCATAACGATAACATTTAGAAGTTCTAGGCTAGAGACATGTTCCAATGTCATAAAACATAGTAGTTGTCGTTAACTTCTCTGCAATACATTTTGAGTGTGATACCTCACTCCATGTATGTAAGTATATTGTAGCTCGTCCATGTACTTTCGGGTATATCAGGTGGTGTTACAGTACGATAACTATAAAGGGGTGCTCTCACTGTGCGATTTTGCATCAGATAATGCCAATACAGACTTGGGCCTCCACGTACCTTCGGGTATAGTTGGGAGGACAAATTTTAGGTTCTATCCATCCATAGTGAACCGATTTGGCCACCTTGAAATTGTGATACACCGAACACAACATTCGGGGAGATTGTCTGCCCATACTTCTTGGTTCGCCAGGAGGTATTCTGTAGTTCACAGTTCTTTGGTAAACCCTTTTGCCTAGCATTACCCTCTTTTTTTTTTAATTTTTTTTTGGTTAAAATAAATCATAAATCGTGAAAGAACAAAATCCTATCCACCATCATTCGCATAGATTAGCTTTAAAACCACCTTTACCGCCAGAAGTTACTTTTGGTAGGTAGAGGTGATCACGATCTGCCAAATCAAGTATAGTCTGTATCTCTAGAGAAACGTCAACTTTTAAACCAGAGTTAGCTAAAATCATTTCCACACATCCCGGTTCGTCTACTGTTTTCGAAACAGAGTCTTCACAGCTACCCGTGGTCACGATCCATTCAATTAGTGAGACCATACCTCCTGGACCCGACGTTGTTCAATAACAAGTTGATCCAGATCCTGTCTCTTCTTTTCCAGAGAATCTGAATCTTGAAGTCGAACAACCAGAAGTTGTTCCTACCTTGGTCACTCCACAAAGTTCTGTAGCTATTAAATCTCCTATACCACACAGTCAACCGTCCGAAATATATTTTGGGCCTGACGGTGAATTTCTTCCTCCTCGTTTAATTGCGATTGAAGAAATTCCACAAGATGATACACCTTTAAATACAACCCATTTTGGGGGGAACCTTTACCTGTATGAGTCTTTTCCTTAATCTTTTCCCTCTACTTTTGTTGATCTTGTTCCCATTCAATCTCCCATCAATTTTCGAGGGTATACATTTTGTTAAACAACCATGTCTAAACCAACATCTTTAGTTGGGTTTTTTGTTCCAATTACGTCAGCTTCTACCGTCACCACTCCTTCGATGTTCAAAACCTTACCAGAGTCATATTTTCATAGTGGCCCTTTAGTCCCAATAGGTTAAAAATCATTATCTAGCACTTTCTCTAGTGCATCTTCACGATCATGGTCTTTGCCGATGTCATCATCTAGTGTTTTAAATGGTAGTCCTATCATTAGTACTGAACGAATTGATTCATTACATACATCATCAGGGCAATATCAAGTTGGTAATTTTGTGTCAATTCCTTAAAGTACCATATCAACTGGACTCCCAGCATTTGGAGAAAATTATTTTCCATCTTATTATTCTCCTCATGCTGGGGGACAAAATTTGGCCACCCAATATGATAGTACTCCATCACTTTTGGGTCAAACTAATGTTAACATGTTTTTTTGTCAATGGCAGCCTACTCTGCCTATCCAACCACAAACGGTTGTACACTCGTATAAACCAATTCAACGTATTACACCCACTTCATTACCACTTGCTAATACATGTATACCCCTGTTACAGAACCAAAATATTGTACATCAACTTTATGAGGTGGGTTCTTCGACTCAATATCATCAAATGTTGGGTCCACAGACTCAAAATCCTTTGTTTAATTTACAACAACCTGTATCAGGAATAATTTATTCACAAGCTGGTGTACCATTTTATGGGATGTCAGAAATGCAACCTTGTTATACATATCAACCGAATCCAAGTTATACTAATTTGGGTTATAACATTGGCGGATAGACCCCTTGGCAACCACAGGCGCAAATGCCTCAAACTTCATTTCAACAAGTAACATATCTAGGTTTTGGTCAATAGAATCCTCAAGTGTTTGCTACGCAAATCTAGGTTACCAGCAATAGATTCTGTATGTTGGTGCTCAAAGCCATGTTGCTTCAACAATTCCATCTTACCCTAGCTATGCTCAACCTGACCTTAATCGACAATTTCCTTTTGTTGCAACCTTAGAATTACCATATTTAAACTGGTTAACGAATGATCCTATAAATTATGCTCCTTGGTGGCCGGTGATACCTCATAAATTACCCTCCGATATTCCTAAATTCAATGGAAACCCTGGAGAAAATCCATCGAATCATGTTATGAATTATCATTTATGGTGTTCATCAAATTCCCTGAATGATGATTCTGTTTGACTACATATTTTCCAAAGTATGCTTACAGGTCCGACTGCTAAATGGTACATTGAGTTACCTAGAGCTTCTTTTGACAATTTCACTACCCTAGCTATGGTATTTTTGACCCATTTCTAGTTACCAATCAGATACAAAACTGGAATGGAACAACTGACCAACTTCAAAAAGAGTAATGCTACTCACATTTCTAATCATATTCATGAGTGGCATCGTCGTGGACGAATGGTTAAGACATTTGTTCCGGATCAACTTTGTTGAATGGTTCATTAAGTCCCAGTTACCATTTATAACTAAGGATGTGTCTAAGAGTGGTGTCGTCACGAAAGAGCAAGCTATCGCTCGTGCTAAATATTTACACTTGATTTACACTTAGTCCGACACACTCTATTAAAAAATTCCTAATGCGTCACGATCCAATTTCAATGTTCCTCCTCAAATAAAGGAATATCATGTCAGAGATGGCTTGATAGGATCTGAAAACACACACCACACTACTGCATCTGATCCCGCTCTTACTTCTGAAATTAATGCCATTTCGTTTGACAAAGGAAAAAGTGACAAGCAACCAGGGAGTAAGAAAAAGGGGAAATAAAAGAAAAATCAAACTTCTAACCCGTAGGAAAGATCATCTGATCAACCATCTGGACCATAGAAACCTCATTATCCATGCATAATCTATAATGAGGAACACTGTTAGGGATTTTCCTCACCGTGCTAAGTTCTCAAAAATCATCAAGACTTCCCATGCATCAGATGTGTGGAGGGACCCATTTCCAAATCCGAACACTAATTTAGTTGCTACAGATCCAGCTCCTATTTACCAAGTGTTAAAGTTATCCACCACAAAACCTTCATAAGATATTTTGGTGTCGAAGCGGAATAAAGACTATGGTAGTCTGGCTACTGATCAACCTACTACCTTGACAACAAATCCATATACTGAATCAATACTGTTAGCTCCTCATAATTTGCAATATTGGCAAAGTGAAACTACAGGGAGAACACTATTTCAACCACTTTGGGATTCTAGGATCTAGCCCTCCTGAATCCAGAGAGGGATCTCTCCAATAAGTGCAAAGATGGATTTATCTTTGAAGGTTAAGGGTAATGATATTATGCTAGTTATGAAGTCTGAGAGTTTTTGTTTGTTTTTGATGGTTGAGCATGATTATTATTTGAGTGGAAAGTCCTAAATGGAAATAGTTTCAAAGGTGTGAAGTTGCAAGAAATCAAAACAAGCTTTGGCTAGAAGATAGATATAATGTTGGTTTTTAGTCCATTGGGCTATGGAGTCATAAGAGGGCTTTAATTGAGATTCAACCTCAAGAGTGATCCAAGGGGAAAGTCATCTATATCACAAGATCATTTGAGATAAAATGATGGAATGGAAACAATAAATTGTTGGAGGGGTGGAAACTGATAATAATTTCAACAAGGTAGTTAGTCCAAACAAGATAAGCCTCTTATGTAACTGTTTAAAACCAACCAAGGATAGGGCTAACCATAGACTTCTTGGGTAAGTTTGTATTAAAGCGACTCAATTGACAAACAATCCAGTAATCTGCATAATTACCTTCAGAAAGTATGAAAACACATAAGAGAAACAAAGTGCAACTTAAAATCAGATAAGGTACTTTGAAACCTAGTCTGCTTTCAGCAGACACTTAGGGAAACTTTCAGAATCTACCTTTGGAGAATAGAAGCTAGAAAACAGGGCTCACCATCACTTTTCTAGTCTAATTTTAATAAGCAAATAATGAAAATAACATTCAATAATAATGTTTAAAGCAAACAGTAGGACGAGGGAATGCCATCATTCCTAACTGCTTAAACTATATTGAACCACTCTTAAATAAAAAATTTAGAAGAAAACGTCGAGATAAATCTTATCAGTCAGAGAAGGGTATTGTAAACAGTACGTCCTAACTCTATGCTTATTGTTCTTTATCAGAGAATAATGGGAAATATGGCATACAGAAAAGGAAAACAATTACATAGAAAGGAGAACTTCACCAGTGATATAGACCAGGATCCAAAGAAACATTTTGTTATTGATGTCAAACTAGTTACAGTCTTCAGGTCCAATGTTTCAGTTCAGCAATCATCTTCACTTCTCAGCCTAACTATTCTATCACAAACAAAGCTTCAAGAGCCTTTCAACACTATTTACAAGTAGAAAATTCGAGCATAAGTATATTTCAAAGTTCTGCAACCAACCTTTTCTTATCTTCTATAGGAGAATTTATAGAAGGAACGAGGAGGTGGGATCTGATAAAATATCTTCAAGGTCAATTAATACAGACTTAATACTTCTCGGCCTTTGAGGGGCTCGATGGAGAAGTTTACAGATGTTTTTTTTTCTGTATTAATTGTTTTAAATTTAAGAATTAAGTTCGGTGGGAGCTTTTGTTGACTTTAAGGCTCTGTGTCACATTGTAATAACTCTGTTGATATTTTTTGCATTAAGTTCCTTTGGCTGAATTAACTATTCAGCTGCATTGAGGCCAATATCTTCTTTTATGATCATAATTTGGCCTCTGTTGAATGCTTTGAGGCTACAGGTGGCAATCTGGTAGCTGAGAGGAATCAATTAGCCTCTGATGTGGTAGTGGAGGCGTCCTCTGTCTGATAGATGTTTATGATTTTTTTTAATTGTGTTTTAATTCGGTGGATTAGGCTTTTGATTTCGATCTTAGCCGTAATCCATCCAAACTATAGAATTAATCTTCAATCTTTCATTTCTAGTTTTTTTTAGTCTTCAACACTGATACTCTTCGTTTAATTTAATTCTATGTGTCTTGTTGATGTGCAGGTATATAAAAGGTCCATATGGCATCAATTCCCATGAAGCATTGATGAAACGTGAAATTAAACCCTATGGAATGATTTTTCTTTATGTAGTAAGGCACAGGAGATTGTCATCCCCAGCCTTTGGTTTCCATTTGATATAATGGAAAAACCATTAAAACTTGCATAAAACAACAAAATTTAATAAATATTGTGTTTATGTGGTAAAATTTCTTAGGAGGTTGTGGTTAGGAGCATGGTCGTTGGATGATAGCATCCAACGGCGGAGATTCACTTGCGGGGGTCAAAGGAGGTGGTTGATGAAACGGTGGGGAGTTTTTAAGTTAGATCCGTCGATCTTGGATAGATCAATGATCGAGATTATCTGTGAGCTAATAATGTGAAGGGGTCACATTATTGGATATTGGAAGAAAAACAAAGGAAATGAGAGAAAAATCCTTTGGCGAAGGAAAAATGCATAGGAGAGAAAATTGGGGTTTCGGGATGATCGTGGGCCGTCAGATCAGACTTGGCCCCTAGATCAATGGCGGAGATCGCTTGTTGAAATCCTTTAGCGAAGGCGGAGGGCAATAATATGTGGCCAGATTAGATCTGAGCCATTGATCTGCAGAGATCAATGGCGGGGAGCAAATGCAAAGACATGCGGTGGAAAAGGGGAAAAGTGGTTTCAGAGGAGAAAACCACGAGTTTCGCACAGTGAAAGGGAGAGGAGGTGGTTTTTCCTTTTTGAACGTGATATGCGTTCTCTCCCGACATATGGCATTTCAAAACAGCTTATATCGTGTAGCCCTCATGAAATTAACCTTCGAGTTTGAAGTTGCGCAAAAACGAGCATTGACCGTTGGATCTGGGGTCTCAGATCTGACGGTGGAGAACAAGCGCAATATTGGAAAGATGGGCAGGTGGAATGAGGTGGGGCGGTTTTATTATGGACCGTCCAATCAAGAGATCGACGATGGAGATCAGATCTGAAGGGAGGCAGGACCCACAGGGGTTGGGCCTATTGGGGTTAATATGAGCCATTGCATGTACAGGATCCACGGTGAGGATTTGATATAGGGTATAAAGAAAATAAAACGAGAGGTGGAAGAAGGATTAACATGGGTCGTTGATCTGCAGAGATCAACAGCTGAGATGGGCCTAAAATTTATATAGCGGGGTTTATGGGAAATAACAAAGGGATACGAGAGAAGATCTAGACCGTCTGATCTGGACACGTGGATGGCCCAGATGCAATCGGAGGCATGCAATTGGCAGGGTGAAAAACTTGAATGGTGTCGATGAAATTGAGCGCTGGCCATCGGATTGGCCCAAGATCAATGGCAGAGAAGGGCTCTGACCAATGAACGAGCGGGACCATAGTATAATATATAAAACCAAAAATTTAATGAAAAACAAGGTTTTAAGGGCTCGAGGCGGGTTATATATATGAAATGGCTTGGCGCCCATCTGCAGGGCCATTGGTTTATATGGAAAGTAATAGGCCCAGGGTTTTATATGTACAAGGGAAATTCACATCGGAAGGAAAGGTTGGGCTTTTCAATCTACCCATTTAAAATTCTCCGATGCGACTAGCGATTCGGGACTTTAACTCTTCGTCCCAGGTGTAGGTTTATATGGAAAGAAGCGGAGGGTGGGAGTTTATACAACAGGGCTCAATCGCATCGAAACAATGGTGCGAGGCTTTTCAATCTACCCATTTTCATTAAAAAGCATTCCTCTGGCGGTTTTAGACCAAAACTTAGGAAAAGTGGGGTTTTATGTTTTACAAAGGAAATTTACATTAGAGATGGGTTTATTCACAAGGTTTAAGCACCGGATGCGAGCTTTTTGGTTATATGAAATATAAATAAGATCGGGGGTTTATAAACAAAGGGCTAATCGCATCGGAGGTTTCAACATAAAAAAATAGATTAGCGCACTCCGACTTCTCCGATGCGATAAGCGCCAAAAGGGTTTAGCGCTTGGTTCTAGCACCACGGCACATGTGGGGAAGTGGTTAGGACTTAGCCCAAAGGGGCTTAAGTCCATGGTGAAAAAACTTATTTTTTATGAAATTTTTCAAAGTTTTTGATGGATTTGGGAGTTTCGGAAAAGTTCAAAAGTGAGTTTTAAACTTTGTAAAATGGATCTTATGAAGGGGAAAAGGAGAAAAATGGAAAATAGAGGAATTCCATGGGGAATAAAAGGGGTAAAAAATGAAGGTTATTTTGAAATGAAAGGAAGGGAAAAATGGTGTTTTGCAGCAGTATTTTCTCTATGAAATCAGCAAAATTTTAGAGTTTAAAATGGAAATAGCAGTGAAGATTTAAACAAAGGGCATGATGTCTTCATGAGTCTTCAAGAGATAACATTTTTTAGCAATAAAAATTGTTTCTTGAAGGCTCCAAAAATAATTTATCCACTATTTGATATGAAAATTTTTATTGGTGGCTAACAATGGCTCCACTTAGGGATGGTGCCTTCTTGAAGGCATCAAGAACTTCAGACTTGCATTCTTTGGGAGGCTGATCAGTGCCTTATCCATTGGGCCGCATTTTCTTCATTTGGATGATCTTCTTTTGCTCTGAAAAAATGTTAGCAGCCATGAAAAAAGAATGGATATCTTTCCAGCACAAGCTTTAGACCTACCCAACCCTACTGATCTAACATTTTTTCTTCTTTAGAGTGCACTTGGATTGGCAAACTCTCTTACAACATTTTATTCGTTTGAAAGAAAAAAATCTAATCTATTTCTAGTTCTTATTTCTCAATGAACTCAGATTAAACAGTTGAGTTCATGTGCTTCTCTACCTACTCTACAAATCTGTTAGGATTAAACAGTCTAACAGATTTTATTCTCGAATTTCTAAGACAGAAATTTAAAATCATACAAGTTAGGATTGAACAGTCTAACTTGATGCTGATCTATGGCATACACAAAAAACTGCACATAGATATTATTTTATAGAAAATTAAATCAAAATGGAAGGCTTTAAAATTTTAAATTTCAAGCACGACCTTCTCTTTTCTTCAACTCCATTTTTTTCTTTTGTTTGAGCTGTTCTTTCCTTATTATCTCGTTCAGATTTTGAGCTGATTAGAATCATTTTTACCTCTGTTTTTACTCAGAAATTAAAACATATTTGATTCATTCTTGTTTGGAAACTTAGGTTCAGATTTTGAGGCATGTTCGAACCTTTAATTTCTAGCCTAATCTACCTACTGATAAGCCAAGATTAAGTTGTTTGGAAAATCAAATTCACTAACCTATCAGCAGTAAATTTAAAATTAATTAGCCATGATTAGGTTGTATGACTAACTAGCAGTGTGCTTTTCAGGAGTGGCATTTAAGCTTGCACACTTTCAAATTTCTTTCTCTTTTGGTATGGGGTTGTACCTTTATTTTTTTTACAATCTGCCCTCTTTTATTTTTTCTATTGTTTTTGTATTTTTTGATTTTTATAACTTTGAATGCAATGATGGGTGAAATATTTATAATGAGAAAAAATATAAAAAGGCTTTCAGAACATGACATGGTTTAAGAGAAGTAATGTTTGAGCATCTTGCCATTGACAAGACCCCCAAATGGCTCTGATCCATTCAACTCCTACAAGAAAAAGGCATTTCTACCAGCAGCAGAATGAATGAGATAAGGGCCAAGCCATAATTTTTCAAATTTCCCATGCTTTCCCTTGTCTTCTCTCCTTGAGTCCCACTTTAAAACTTTGTCCCCAAGATTGAAATAGCTGGCCTTTGTTCTTCTGTCAAAAAGCTTTTTGATGCTATCCTGCTTTAGTGATGCTTTGTTATAAACCTCCTCTTTGGTTTGCTGAAGATTAATTGTTTGATTAATCCTTCTAATCATGTCATTTTATTCAGACTGAACCTCTTGAATCAACTTTATAACTGGTACACCAAGGCTGGTAGGAAAATTTGCATTTGTACCATACAGAAGCTGGTAGGTTGACATACCAATAGATTTTTTCGATGTCAATCTGTCAGCCCAAAGTGCATGAACAAGATTTGTGTGCCAAGACTTCTTGTTGTCCTCCAGCAGCTTCTTGATTATGTTCACCAAACTCTTGTTTGAGGATTCTGCAAGTCCATTACCTTGAGGGTAATAGGTTGCGGAATGACCCAATGTTATCTGATAGTTGTGACAGAATTAAACCATCTTCTTGGATCCAAATGCTACTGCATTATCGGTGATGATCTTGGTAGGACAGCCAAATGTAGAGAGAATATTAATCTCCATGAATTTTATAATGACAGAATCATTGGCTTGCCTAAAAGGGATGGTTTTTATCCATTTGGTGAAGTAATCTGTGGCAGTGAGAATCCATCTATGCTGGGCAGGGGATGGTGGATGGATTTCTCCTATGAAGTCAAGTCCCCACTGTTGAAAAGGGGTTTCAACAATGATTGAATGCAGAGGTAAGGGTAGCAGCTTTATTTTTCCCTAAAAAATTTGGCATTTATGATAGGAAATTATCATCTTGTGTACATCAAGAAAGAGAGTAGGCCAATAGTAACCAACCCTTAGGATTTTGTTGGTTGTTTTTTTCCAGTATAGGTGGCCTCCACATTCTCCTTCATGGAACTCATGCTTAACCTTCTCTACATCATACTCAGGAAAACATTTAAGCAATATACCATTTGCATTTTTCCAATAAAGACATTTATCTATAATGCAATAGTTTACAGCTTTTAACTTCAAAAACCTTGCCTTTGTTTTTGTCAAACTAGGAGGTGTATTCAAATTAAGGAAAACATAAAAAATATCAGCATACCAAGAGGAATTTGTAAAATGATCTTCAAAAATGGGAGTTGAGATTTCCTCTTGTTCATCTAAAGCATTAATCATATTAATATCAAGAACTTCAAAATTGGATTCAACCATCAATCTAGCTAGACCTTGGCCTTTGATGAGTTTAGTGGGCTTTATCTCTAAATCATATTCAAGAATAAAAACTATCCACTTACCCCTCTTACCATCTGGATCCTGTGTTAGAATGTCTTTCACAACTGAATTTGGGACAAAGGAAATGATGTGTGAGTGCAAGATGTATACTCTGAAGTCTTTTAAATCCTTAACTAAAGCAAAGACTTGCTTTTCCATAATGTTATATTTCAAAGGGACATCCCTCAAAGCCTTTCTAAAGGATGCAATAGGCTGCTCTTGTCCTTGTGGATTTTTCTGTAAAAGGAAAACAGTTATTGTATGTTCTGATGCAAATGAGAAAATATAAAAATATTTTGAAAAATCAGGACTTATTAGAACCGGTGTTTTGTTTAATGCTTGTTTCACCAGCTCAAAGGACTTCTTTGCTTCCAAGGTCCATTTTACCCCTTGCTCCTTCTTCAGCATGCTTGTAATGTTTCTAAGGAGCTCAGCCAAGTTGGGTATAAACCTTCTCAAGAAATTAATCTTTCCAATGAAAGATTGTAGTTCCTTGATGTTTCGAGGATGAGAGATTTGCAATATGGCCTCAATTATCTTTGGATCTATCTTAATACCCTCTTCTGAAATAATGTGCCCAAGAATTTTACCTTCTTGGAGACCGAAAAGTGTTTTCTTTGGGTTTAAAGATATCCCAAACTTTCTGCATCTCTTGAAAACTATTCTTGAATGTTCTAAGTGCTCTTCATCTGTCTTTGAAAAAACAGTGACATCATCGAGGTATATAATGATGAAGTAGCCCAATTCTTCCAAGAATGCTATGTCTATGGCTCTCTGAAAAGTTGCTCCAGCATTCATTAGACCGAAGGGCATTTTCACATACATGAAAATGCCCCAAGGTGTAGTAAAGTTGTCTTTAATTTATCATCAGGGTGAACTAAAATCTAATTATACCTTGACTAGCCATCAAGCAAAGAAATTATTTTGGAACCAACTACCCTTTGTAAAATATGGTCCATCTTAGGTAAAGGGTAGTTTTCTTTCAATGAAGTTTTGTTTAAGTCCCTAAAGTCTATACAAAGCCTGATCTCTCCCATTTTCTTCCTAACTGACACCAGATTAGACACCCACTTAGAATATCTAATAGGGACAATAATACCAGCTTCATACATTTTCTTGATTTCCTTCTCAACCAAAGGCAACTGAACAGGGTTTATTCTGTGCAACTTCTGTTTGAATGGTTTTTGGTTTTCTTTGAGAGGGATTTTGTGCTGAATTATTTCAGTGTCATAGGATTTAAGATCTTCATAACTCCACGCAAAAACATCAAAAAAATCTTTAAACAGCTCTATGTATTTGAGTTTAATGTGAGCTGGTAAAGTCTTAGACAGTTTGATCATCATTGGTTTTAGTTTACTTCCTATATTGCATTCCTCAACTCCAGTATCTATAGGCTCCAATTTTGGCTTCTTGGCCACATCATTAAAATCAAACAAATCTTCTAAATGAGTCAGACCCTTTGGCAAACTCTGGTCTTTAGAGTGCAGGGTTTCTAAGTCCTTTGTTTCTAACTCTGCATTCACCTGCTTTGTTTTTAAGTTTGCTAGAAAAAAGATTTATATTAGCAAGCTCAGGAGACTGTTCTTCTTCACCAAGAAAAAATTCTTCACTATTGCAGTCTGTTTCATAATATGAATCCAAACTATGTAGTTCAAATTCATTTATGAATTTCATGAAGTCTTATATTTGTTTGTCTCCGTCAAAAACTTGCCAGTATTTTTCATTATCAGGAACGGTTGGTCTCAATTTAATCTGAGTTGTGCATTCTTTGTTTTCATATTGCGTTAATCATGTTCTAGCCGCGAAAGCTAAGTTGGGAGCCGCGATATTTCTTTTTCTTTGGACAAAAATTAACTGGGACTCCTCAAAAGATTTCAAAATATCCATGACATCGTTTCGATAGGCCTTAAGTTTGGGGTGATTAGCGTTGTATTCCCCATTGAATTGTCTAATAATTAATTCTAAATCCCTATGCACTTTAATTCTTTTGGCTCCTAACTTATTCAAAAGATGTAAGCCTAAAAGTAGGGATTCATATTCCGCTATGTTATTTGAACACTGAAAGTTCAATCTACATGAGATGCTCTCTGTGTGATTGTTCTCAGTGTTGCATATCCAAACACCTGCACCAGCATTTCTTCAAGTGCATTACCCATCAAAGTTCATACTCCATAGAGGACTAGCTTCAGGTTCATCTTGGTTACTGTCCTCTTCAACTGTAGAGATTTCGGATGGTTTTTGAATATCAACACTTAGTTGAATTTGTTTTAACTCCTCAGTTTTTTCAATGATTTGAGGGTTACTTTCTTGACTATCAATGTTTAAAATAAAAGGACACATGACTTATAGCTCAAGACCTGGGTTTGGTTTGCTAAAGTTTTCAAATGCAGCAAACTGTTTTGACACTTCTGTGGTGTTTACCTCCTCCTCTCTATCGGCCATTAATTCTGTTAAAGTGACTTGTTCACTGAATGTTTCATCACTAAACAAGATAAAATAATCGAGGCCTGTATTTACAGAATACAGAGGAGAATTTTGTGGTCTGTCTTGGCTTGTAACCATGTAATTCATATGGGACTCCCTATAAATTCTTCTCGTCTGATTGAAAACAGGGATGGTCACATAGGTCATGTCCATATGCATAGTCCCTTGTAACTTAGCACCCCAAGACCTAGATAATAACATACCATAATTTGGGGGCACGTCGGACACAACAGTATCCATGACCAAACATTTGGCTAGTATCTGTGCTAAGTTAACACAGAGGTCTTTGATTAATCCTAAACATTTTACTCTGCTTGACTCAAAGGAGTAAAGGTATTTATAAGGTCGAGTGATTTCAAGGCTTAGGCTCTCCATTACAGCTTTGGGCATTAAATTGTGAGAGGCCCTGGGATCATGCATAGCATTGTGCAAAATCTTGTCATGAATGTTTAAACTTACATAAAAGGGAGGAACAGGTCCCTCTTGATACCTACCTTCAATCTTAGGACAAAAATAAGCTCTGGTTGGTCATCGTTAAGATTGACAATGTCATTATTTTCTTCAATGTTAAAAGCCTTCAAAATTTGAGACCTATATACATTCTGGGTAGCTAACTCATTCAAGGGAACAAAGATTTTAATTTTGGAAATTTCTTGTTCCAAACTAAAAGGAATTTGATTCTTTGAAATACTTGTTTCAGCTTTATTAAATACCATTCTATCAGCAAAATATGTTTGCTAACTTGCTCTATTTATATTTGAAAAAATTGTTTTAACAAGAATATTAGCTAAGGTGCTAACACTAATAAGGTCTACACTCTGTTTTGTACTATTTTGAGTGCCTTTCTCTTTACCTTTATCAGAATTTCCAGCCACTGTTTTGTCTTTTTGTTTTACAATTTTGGGCTTACTTACAGTGTTGTTTTGTGAAGATTTGTCAGAGGTTTTGGTTTTCAGAGTTTCTTGATTGGTTTTACTTTGAAGGTCATACTATTTTTGAGACTCTATGATAAAATTTTCCATGTCTTGATAATAGCTTTCATCATCATCTATTTTTTCATCATAAGGTGTGTATAGACCTTGTTTTCTATCATAATGAACCTCAAAGTCATCATTATCTACTCCCAGCATGTTGATATCATCTTCCTCTATTTGCTCATCTGTTTCTTCAACCTCTCTTACATAGTTTTGATGGAAATGAGGAGTTATATGTTGATCATCTTCCCTAGGTCTTTTTGGAGGTTTATTTCTTCTAAAATTATGATTCTGGTTCTGGTTTCTATTTTGAGGAGTGGTTTGGTTTTGACTTTCTTGTGCTCTCTCAAATATGCTCATTTTCTTCTTCATCTCCTCCATCATTCTTTCCATCTTTGAGCTGGAAGTAGAAGGTGTGGATTCCTCTCTGAAGGATACTCTCTTCTCATTTTTCATTGTTTCTCTCTTCTCCATTAAGTTAACTTCCATAGCAAGAGCCCCTTTTTGCATATCTTCTAGGGTTAGAGGATCTCTTTCTCTCAACTGATAGGCCATTTTAGGGTCAAACCCTTTAGGAAACTTGTTTAATGTTGAGCCTTGTGGAGGTTTTAGATCTGGGGGAAGTGCATTATACACACTGTTAAATCTAGTGCAATAAGCTTGTACACTTTCCCCAGTGTTTCTGTGGAGGTTATTGTAATCAGAAAGTATTTGGAGAGGATTCTTCTTCAATTCCCATTTGTTTAAGAATGTTAGATGGAAGGCTTGTAGATCATTGATACTATGGGGGGCTAAGCCTTTAAACTATTTTCTTACTTCTCCCCCCATACTCTGAGCAAATAGTCTAAGATTGAAAAATTCATCATCAATTTCATTTCTGTCAAAGTAGTCATTCATCTTATCCACATGTTGTGATGCAGTAGTAGCATTAATAGCATCATACAATGGTATTTTGGACTGATAGTCCTGTGGAAGATTGAATAATGGTACAATAAGGACTAAGGGGGCATACCATGCTACCATGATATGAGGTGGAGGTGGATTTACAAGAGGCGGATTAACAAGAGAAAAAGTGGGTTGGAGTGGAGGGGTTCGAACAGTGGATGTAGGATGAGCAGATGTGGATGGACCAGGAATAGATTGCTGAGCTGATCTTGGATGAGAGACACCTAAATTGTGAAGGAAATGTAAATCAAGTGGTGTTGTTTCTATACTACTAGGATATTCACTTGTTTCAGGAGATGAAAGTGAAGACTCTGAATCTAGCTTATCTAAATCATCAAGCGACCTCGTTCTAAATGGATTTCTTAAGTCTACTTGTGATTGTTGTAGAGCTGCAAGGTTTTCAGGAACTGAATTAGCTCTCAAGGGTGATCTGAAAATAGTTGAAGTTTTAATCTTAGGAGACTTCCTAAGGATACTTTCAGGGTTATCTACTATCTCAGGTGGGTCTGGGTCAGGATAGGCTCTAGTATGAATCTTTCTAGGAGCTACTTGCTATGTTTTTAGACCGAAATAAACAAGAAAATTTCAACCAAATATGACAGTCTTTAAGAAGTTAACTAATCTGTTTCACACAAATTTTAATCCTACAGTCCTCTAACTGAGTTTAAATGATGTTATAAAGATTATGGGTCTTCCCAGTGGAGTCTTAAGGTATGTTTAGGATTGTGGAGTCGCCAAGTGGAATTTTTTAGCTCGTTTTTAGGTAAAAGGTTTTATGGTCCACCACCATGTTTATTAAACACCAATCTGAAATATTTTTGGGTTTTCTGAGATTTTTCAGTCCTTGTGGTTTCTAAGATTTTCCTAAATCTGTTTCAAAACTTAGCTACGGTTATGAGACAAAGACAGTCTACTCTTATGGCTAAGATAGCTGATCCTTCAAGGTTTGATAAGGTCTCATAAGAATCCGAGGGTTTGCCTAGTTTGTCACTGATTCAAACAAGTTTTACCATAATTACCATATGCTTGGTAGTGCTCGAAGAGGCTAATTTTTACTCACGAGGTTTGTATGAAATTTTAAGGAAACCTAAGATGAAAATTCGACTCAATTTGTACGTAGTGGAGTCACCAGAAATGCTAGCTATTGGTGCCTCAACTGGTTAATATACTAATTGTGCTTGAAATAGGGGTTTCTTCTTATCCAATGATTATCTTAAAATGAAAACAACTCAAAACTTCCCAAGCGGAGTCGCCAAATATGTTAGCTCCCCGTAATTTGCAATATTTGCAAAGTCAAACTGTAGGGAGAACACTATTTCAACCACTTTATGATTCTAGGATCTAGCCCTCCTGAATCTGAAGAGGGATCTCTCCAATAAGTGCAAAGATGGATTTATCTTTAAAGGTTAAGGGTAATGATATTAGGCTAGTTATGAAGTCCAAGGGTTTTTTTGTTTTGGATGGTTGAGCATGATTATTATTTGAGTGGAAAGTCCTAAATGGAAAGAGTTTCAAAGGTGTGAAGTTGCAAGCAATCAGAACAAGCTTTGGCTAGAATATATATATAACGCTGGTTTTTATTCCATTGGGCTATGGAGTCATAAGAGGGCTTTAATTGAGCAACAACATCAAGATTGATCCAAGGGACAAGTCATCTATATCACAAGATCATTTGAGATAAAATGATGGAATGGAGACAATAAAGTGTTGGAGGGGTGGAAATTGATAATAATTTCAACAAGGATTTATAGTCAATCTAAACAAGAAAAGCCTCTTAAGTAATTGTTTAAAACCAACCAAGGACAGGGCTAACCATATACTTCTTGGGTAAGTTTGTATTAAAGCAACTCAATTGAGAAAAAATCCAGTAATCGACATAATTACCTTCAGAAAGTATGAAAACACATAAGAGAAACAAAGTGCAACTTAAGATCAGATAAGGTACTTTGAAACCTAGTCTGTTTTCAGCAAACACTTAGGGAAACTTTCAGAATCTACCTTTGGAGAATAGAAGCTAGAAAAAAAGGCTCACCATCACTTTTCTAGTGTAATTTTAATAAGAAAATAATGAAAATAACATTCAAGAATAATGTTTAAAGCAAACAGTAGGATGAGGGAACGCCAGCATTCCTAACTACTTAAACTATATTGAATCACTCTTAAATAAACAATATAGAAGAAAACATCGAGATAAAGCTTATCAGTCAGAGAATGGTACTGTAAACAGTAGGTCCTAACTCTATGCTTGTTGTTATTTATCATAGAATAATGGACAATATGGCACACACAAAAGGAAAAAAATTACATAGAAAGGAGCACTTCACCATTGATATAGACCAGGATCCCAAGAAAAACTTGTTATTGATGTCAAACCAGTTATAGTGTTTAGGTCCAATATTTCAGTTCAGTAATCATCTTCACTTCTCAGCCTAACTATTCAATCACAAACAAAGCTTCAAGAGCCTTTGAACACTATTTACAAGTAGAAAATTCGAGCACAAGTATATTTCAAAGTTCTGCAACCAACCTTTTCTCATCTTCTACAGGAGTATTTATAGAAGGAATGAAGAGGTGGGATCTGATAAAAGATATTCAAGGTCAATTAATACAGACTTAAAACTTCTCGGCCTTTGAGGGGCTCGATGGAGAATTTTACAGATGTTTTGTCTGTATTAATTGTTTTAGATTTAAGAATTAAGTTTGGTGGGAGCTTTTGTTGACTTTAAGGCTTTGTGTCACGTTGTGATAACTGTGCTGATATTTTTTGCATTAAGTTCCTTTGGCTGAATTAACTATTCGGCTACGTTGCGGCAAATATATTCTTTTCTGATCATAACTCGGCCTCTGTTGAATGCTTTGAGGCTACAGGTGGCTATCTGGTAGCTGAGAGGAATCAATTAGACTCTGATGTGGTAGTGGAGTCATCCTTTGTCTGATAAATGTTTATGATTTTCTTTAATTGTGTTTTAATTCAGTGGATTAGGCTTTTGATTTCGATCTTAGCCATAATCCATCCAAACTGTAGAACTAATCTTCAATCCTTCATTTCTGGCTTGTTTTAGTCTTCAACATCGATACTCTTCGTTTAATTTAATTCTCTGTGACTTGTTGATGTGCAGGCATATAAAAGGTCCAGATGGCATCAATGCCCATGAAGCATTGACGAAACATGAAATTGAACCCTTTGGAATGATTTTTCTTTATGTACAAAGGCACGAGATATCGTCATCCCCGGCCTTTGGTTTCCCTTTGATATAATGGAAAAACCATTAAAACCTGCATAAAACAATAAAAGTTAATAAATCTTGCATTTGTGTGTTAAAACTAATTAGGAGGCTGTGGTTAGGATCATGGCCGTTGGATGACAACATCCAATAGTGGAGATTCACTTGCGAGGGTCAAATGAGGTGGTTGATGAAACAATGGGGAGTTTTTAAGTTAGATCCGTCGATCTTGGATAGATCAATGGTCAAGATTATCTATGAAATAATAATGCGAAGGGGTCACATTATTGGAAATTGGAAGAAAAACAAAGGAAATGAGTGAAAAATCCTTTGGCGGAGGAAAAATGTAAAAGAGAGAAAATTGGGGTTTTGGGATGATCGTGGGTCGTCAGAACAGACTTGGCCCCGAGATCAATGGCAGACATCGCTCGTTGAAATCCTTTGGCGAAGGCGGAGGGTGATAATATGTGGCCATATTAGATCTGAGCCGTTGATCTGCAGAGATCAACGGCAGGGAGCGAATGCAAAGACATGTGGTGGAAAAGGGGAAAAGTGGTTTTAGAGGAGAAAACCACGGGTTTCACATAGTGAAAGGGCAGGAAGACGGTTGTTCCTTTTTAAACGTGATATTCATTCCCGCCTGACACGTTGCATTTCAAAACAACTTATATTGTGCAGCCCTCAGGAAATTAACCTTCCCGTTTGAAGTTACGCGAAAACGAGCATCAATCGTTGGATCTGGGGTCTCAAATATGACGGTGGAGAACAAGCATGATATTGGAAAGATGCGCAGTCGAAAGGAGGTGGGGCAGTTTTATTATGGACCATCTGATCAAGAGATCGATGGCGGAGATCAGATCCAGAGGGAGGCAGGACCTGTTAGCGCTCAAATCTGCCTCAGGGTGAGGAAGGCAAAACTCGAGGCAACATCAAACCAAGCTCAGCCTCGTAGCTAGCCCTACGAGGACAGGAGAGGGCTCTCTCCAGTCAATCTCGATAAAATGAGCAATAGGGTGCGAGATGACTCTAGAATGGGAACTGATTTTAGGCTAGTAAATTGATATGAATGAGGTTTTTGATAAATGATGGGGTTTTCTGGGCTGTATGGGGCAAAGACAGTAAGAGCAGAGATTTAATCAAAGGTACAGATTATTCTATAAGGCAAGATAGGAGTGAAGTTTAACAATTAAATTGAAATTAAATGGTATGTAAAGACTGTTTAAGATAGCTGAAAAGGGCATTAAACAATGAATCCCTTTCAGACAGAAGAAGCCACACAAAGTCTGAACACTTCCTTAAGGCAGAGCAATGACTGAATTATACCTTTCTTACTCTCAAGAATTCAAACTGAAAACGATTTATGAATGAAATGAAAAACATTACAAGATACATATGACACATAGAGAAAATACATTATGCTAAACTTCAAGCCATAGGAATCTTATAAATCAGAGCTGACCATTCAATTATTCCTTTGTGAAAACTGTACAATAAAACTCTGTTATCTCCTCCACTTCTCCCAGCACTCTCCCGCATCATGAACTACCTCGGGAAGCGGCTGTGGTGCTATAAATAAGTCACGAGAGATGAAATCCTCCCAAGTGATGTCCTGCTGTGTCAACTGATGTACCACTACGATCTTGATCAGCACGTAATGATATATACTTCTATGCTACTGTGCTGGGGTCTTCTTCTGTACAAAAATCACCATCCTCTCTATGTTGCGATACATGAAGTACGGAATTTGCATCATACGTACCCTCGTGAAGTGCATCAACAAACGGACATGGTACGCATAGAGACGTGAGAATCTGCCCTCGCGACTGAAATACCGAATGATGAGTTTCATCAATGGTGCAAAATCATCCTTCAGGAATCTAAAAGGAAAAACCCTGCTCAGGTGCCTCATATACCCAGGTTTGATGTATGGCTCATAGTGGAATTTATCTAACTGCTGACGTTTGTTCCATTCCTCTCCTATATTTGGTATCCCAGTGGCCTGAGAAATAGTCAGTGGTGACAAAATGAAATCTACTCCGGCGAGGTTTACACGGCCATCATGTAAATGTAGAACAAATAGACGAGCCAGTTCACGATGATGCTGGGTTTGTGAGATCATCTCACAGTATTGGAAACATGACTGACACTGAAAACAATCCACTGCAAGCGGACAAGCCTGCAATTGAGCCAAAGAAGTAGGCTCCTCCCTGATATGCTTACCACCTTTGCCACCTCTGTGAGACCTCCGTGGCACATTACCCTCTGCTGTGGAATCACTGTCATACTCCTGCTCATAAACTGAATCTGTCTCTGACATGGCTTCGAAAACAAAATGTCTGCAATATGTATGCTGATATAGGTGTAGTGAAGACAAAGTTTTAATGTATGCTCAAAACCCAAATATGCTGCATATGTACCAAAGCATCATAAGAAAACAAGTGATAGTGGTAATAGCTTTGTTTTAGTGGATAGGCATAAAAACAGTATCTGTTTTGATCACAAGAGAATTAAATGAGTAGACAGTGTAATGTATGGTACAGCCTTTGCAATACTGGCCAAGGATTTGTCAAAGGACTGTGTTTGTCAATAGGAGACAGTGGCAATGAAATAATAGCAATGACAACAGTGGTAATATTATGGCGATGGAGGATATGGACAAGTCAATATGAGACTATGTGAAAACATGAAAGGACGTGACAGCAGTGGTAGAATGGCAAAGAAAAGGCGTGAGGATGATGTACATAATGTGCCAGGGTGCCACAAGCAATACAGGCATGAGCATATATACCAATCACAAAGTTTACAAACCCTTCACAAGACTGTCAATATATCTTTTAAAACCCTGAGAATTGAATTTGCTATGAACATAGGGTTTATAGATTTCGCCTCACCCAATGCTTGTTTCCCAACATCAAACACACTACAATCATGTTCAGAATTTATTAAGCAACCATTAAAACCTACTTGCAAGCTGATCGTGGCATTTTGGTATGAAGCCGGATGCAAAAAACAAAATTTTTTGGCTCTGTCGCTATATGGGTAGCGCCCCTGCCCAACGCGTAGCGCGCACCATACATGTAGCGCCCGTGTTCTTTTGCAAGGGCTGGGGATGCTATATGCGTAGCGCCCCTTATATGGGTAGCGCGCCTCCTGTATGGGTAGCGCGCACCTTCAATCCAGTCCACGGCTCTGCAAAACACGTCTTCGACCCTCCACTTCACAAATTCGACTTCTGCCTTGAGAATTGGTGGAAATGGATGATTTTCCATGGCTTATATGTGAAGAAAATATCTCATAAAATCAGATTTGATTTTAAATTTGTTTTCTAACCCACTTTTATAATGTTTCGGCACTTTGTCATTTGGTCATTCAATACAATGCTGTTCTTTGACTTTCTCTTGCTTTTTCTGAGTCTTGGACTGATAATACTTTGTTGACTTTTGCAGGGATGCTGCACTTGGCTTTGGAAAAGATCAGAGGCTTGCTCTGGAATTTCTTATGGTGAAATAAATACAATTATTACAAAAATGAAATTAGACAATTTCTAGTTCCAAAACAGAGTTTTGGACTAGAAATGTCTTCAAATGCTTTTGATAATAAAAACGTGAAATAGAAATCTTGCGAAACCAACCTCATGGCCTGCGGGCTTTTATGACATGTATGCAAAGGACTGAAAACCTTAGACTCTAGGACTAAAAGACTCTTTTTAACGAAACTAATCATTTATGACAATGAATGCAATGACTATTTTGAGGAATTTTAATTAGCCCTGCAGGTACAAGCATGAGGAAACACAAGACAACCAGACCCCTTCGTCAGTCAATGGCATGCTCCTAGCGAAATGCAACGAAGTGGAACGAGCGAGACACCTAAGAATGATATGCAAAAAACGAACTGATCTCTGACGGAGGGCTGTAAGGACCGACTCTAACAGGACCCACAAGGGTCGGGCCTGTCGGGGTTAATATGAGTCGTTGGATGTACAGGATCCACGGTCAAGATTTGATCTAGAGTATACAGAAAATAAAATGAGAGGTGGAATAAGGATTAACATGGGCCGTTGATCTACAGAGATCAACGGCTAGGATGGGCCTAAAATTTATACAGCAGGGTTTATGGGAAATAACAAAGGGATACGAGAGAAGATATCGACCATCTGATCTGGACACATGGACGGCCCAGATGCAATCGGACGCATGCAATTGGCGGGGGGAAAAAATTGAATGGTACCGATGCGATTGAGTGCTAGCCATCGGATTGGCCCAAGATCAATGGCGGAGAAGGGCTCCAACCAATGAATGAGTGCGACCATGCTATAATATATATATAATTTTTTTTAATGAAAAACAAAGGTTTTAAGGACTCGGGGTGGGTTATATATATGAAATGGCTTGGCGCCCATCTGTGGGGCCGTTGGGTTATATGGAAAGTAATAGGCCCAGTGTTTTATATGTACAAGGGAAAATCGCATCGGAAGGAAAGGTCGGGCTTTTCAATCTACCCATTTAAAATTCTCCGATGCGATTAGTGCTTTGGGACTTTAACTCTTGGTCCCGAGCATAGGTTTATATGGAGAGAAGCGGAGGGCGAGATTTTATACAATGGGGCTCAATTGCATTGGAATAATAGTGTGAGGCTTTTCAATTTACCCATTTTCATTAAAAAACATTGCTCTGGCGAGTTTAGACCAAAACTTAGGAAAAGTGGGTTTTTATGCTTTACAAAGGAAATTTACATCGGAGATGGGTTTATTCACAAGGTTTAAGCACTAGATGTGGGCTCTGTGGTTATATGAAACAAAAATAAGATCGGGGGTTTATAAACAAAGGGCTAATCGCATTAGAGGTTTCAACATAACAAAATATACTGGTGCGCTCTGACTTCTCTGATGCGATAAGTGCCAAAAAGGTTTAACCCTTGGTTCTAGCGCCAGGGCACATGTGGGGAAGTGGTTAGGACTTAGCCCAAAGGGGCTTAAGTTCATAGTGAAAGAAATTATTTTTTATGAAAATTTTCAAAGTTTTTGATGGATTTGGGGGTTTCGGCAAAGTTCAAAAGTGAGTTTTAAACTTTCTAAAATGGATCTTATAAAGGGAAAATGAGAAAAATGAAAAATAGAGGAATTCCATGGGGAATAAAAGGGGTAAAAAATGAAGGTTAGTTTGAAGTGGAAGGAAGGGAAAAATGGTGTTTTGCAGCAGTCTTTTCACTATGAAATTAGCAGAATTTCAAAGTTTAAAATGGAAACAACAGTGAAGATTTAAACAAAGGGCATGATTTCTTCATGAGTCTTCAAGAGATAACATTTTTAGAAATAAAAATTGTTTCTTGAAGGCTCCAAAAATGATTTAGCCACCATTTGATATGACAAATTTTATTGGTGGCTAACAAGTACCACCTACTATTATTCCTAAATTGACAATTAAGCCACCAAAGGGAGTAATTCATAAATCAACATATAATCCTCAATCAAGTGCTACACAAAATTATAATATAGTTGAAGATTTGGCTCAATCCCCTCCAGCTATGTCTGCTCTTGAGGTATTACAATATTTTCCCTCCCAAAAGCAGGCTTTATTGTCGGCCATTTGTGGAATTGATGTGATTGATTCTAATCTTGTCGTCTTTAATCAAATGGGCTATGTATCGCAGCCACCAGCAGAATTGGCATTCTCCATACAAGTAAATGTTCTCAATCACCTTTTTCATCAGAGTATTATTGATGAGGGAGCATCTATGTGCATTATGTCTCTAAATTGTTGGAAGTCACTTGGCTCGCTGCAATTATCACAATCATCAACAAAGTTGAAGGCTTTTGATTGAAGAACATATAACCTTGTGGTATTATCAATAACCTGCATGTTGAACTAGGGGGAAAAATAGTGAATATTGATGTTGAGGTTGTTGACGGGCCCGTTGACAATAATATTTTACTTGGAAGACCATGGGTATATGCAATGACTAAAATTGTTTCTACATACTTTAGAATGATTGCCTTTCCACATAAAGGTACAATCACAATGATTAATCAATTACTCTTTTTTTCCTCCACTTCACAGGTAACAGGAAGCATTCTGTTTGTTCACTTACCCCAACTAGAAATTTAGAAAATTGGTGTAGGACTCTTAAAGGATTCCACTCTTATGGGAACCTTTGCATTATTGTCGCCTACGACGTTGGTAGAAATTGCAAGTATAGAGACCTACTACATGATCTCTTCCACTCTCTCTAGCTTAAGGTAGAGTACAGGTGATTCTGATATTTCTACATTGGATGAATTTTTATCGCCCAACCCTATTGAGATGGCATAGAAATAAATCTATTTGGCTTGGGTGGCAAATCTGAAATCAACGTCGCTGAGTGTTTGGGTTGATCGTTCCTTAGATTTTGGTACTCCAAATCTTCCATTTTCCTAAAATTTTTTGACAGATGAAAATATTTTGGAAGCTATGATTTCAGAAGGAGAACCATGGGAAGATTATCATCATCGTTCCCATATTCCTGATTATGAAGAAAACAATCTTAGTGAACTATATCACCCATCCATAAGAAAATTCTTTTCGAATTCTTTACCAATTAATGCAATTGATTCTGAGCGAAATTTATCAAATATTGAAGAAACCATTTATATCGATATTTTGACCAAACTTGGCATTGTAGAAAATATTCATGTCAGTGTATCTTTTTCTCCATCAGAACTTGATTCATATCGCTCTCTATTTCATGAATTTTGTGATGTATTCGCTTGGTCTTACGAGGAAATGCCAGGCATAGATACTAGTATAGTTGAACACACTATTAATATGTATCCTGATGTGAAATCGGTGCACCAACGACTTCATCCTATTCATCCAAAGATAGCCACTGCCATCAAAGAAGAAGTTGAAAAAATTTTGTGTACTGGTTTCATTTACCCTATTCCGCTAACTAAGCGGGTTTCCAATATCGTTCCTATTATAAAAGAAACAAGGAACCATTAGAGTGTGTGTCAATTATCGAGATGTCAATGTGGCTTGTCCAAAAGACAACTATCCTACTCCATTTATTGACCGGATTATTCACAATTGTGTTGGTTGCGAAATATTATCGTTCATGGATGGATTTTCTGACTAAAATCAAATCAATATCTGCCCAGATGGTCGACATAAGAAAACATTCATTTGTCCTTGGGGCACATTCACATATAGGAAACTTCTACTTGGTTTAAAGAATGTCGGGGAAACTTTTCAGAGAGCAATGGATTATGCTTTCAATGACATCAAGCACATTTTTCAACCATATCTAGATGCTTTACCACCACATTCACGAAATTAGACTCATCATCCGATGCATTTGAGAGCTATTTTCTTACATTGTTGACACTACGAAATACACCTCAATCCACATAAATATGTGTTTTGTGTTGGTTTTGGTCAATTGCTTGGATTCGTAGTCTCAAAAGAAGGAATTCGAATAGATCCACTAAAGGTACAGGCCATTCTAGATTTGCCTGCACCATCAAATTTACTTTAGATACAAAAATTTCAAAGAAAGGCTAGCTTCCTGAGAAGGTTCATTCCAAACTACGCTGAAATGGCTAAAGGATTTACTCGATTATTGAAAAAGGGGGTTCCCTTCCATTGGGATGAGGTTGCACAAGCTTCTTTTGATGCTGTTAAGGACACTCTTGTTCGAGCGTCATTAATGTATCCTCCTAATTATCAAAATGATTATCTCCTATATATCGTTGCGGCTGAAACGACTATAGCTATGGTTTTGGTCCAAGTAGAAAATGGAGTTTAACATTCAATCTATTATTTGAGTCATAATCTCAATGATATGGAAGTTAAGTACTCATACGTAGAAAAGCTTGCCTTGGCAGCTGTTCAAGCTGTCGAAATATTTCGCCATTATATCTTGCTCTGAAAAACAACAATAATTTCGGATTGCAACCCCATGAATTATATCTTATCATGTCAATTGCTGGGGGGGAATATTCAAAATGGATTTTCATTTTGCAGGAATTTGATTTGGAATTCATCAAATCCAAGTCAAAGAAGTCTTTAGTTTGGGCTAAGCTTCTCTATGAACTTCCCTCTAATAGTACTGCAACTACGTCGGAACCATCAATTCCTGAAGAATCTTTGTTTTTGATCGGATCATCTGATCCTTGGTATGGGAATTTCATCATTTATCTCCAAACCCAATTTTTTTTACCTAATACGTCTCGCTCTGAACCACAACGTATTCGATACCAAGCCAAATATTATCCGATTGTCGGTGATACACTTTATCATCGTGGTGTCGATACCATTTTAAGGAGGTTCCTCACTCATGAGGAGGCTGAAAAAGTACTAAGTGATTGTCATACTAGGGCTTGTGATGGACACTTATCTAGATATGCTAGTGTGCAGAAGGTACTCCGTGCTGGTTACTTTTGGCCTACTATTTTTTGAGACTGCATCCTCACTGTTAGAAGTTGTCATGCATGCTAGATTTTTTATCGTAAAATCCGCAAACCACCAGCGCCAATGCATCATGTTGTCTCTGTTGGATCATTTAAGAAATGGGGTATTTACTTCATGACTTGTAACCTTCCTTTGTCTTGGGGGCATGGTTATATTATTGTCGCAATTGACTATTTTACCAAATGGGTCGAAGCGATGCCTACATTCAATAACATAGGACAAATAGCTGCATTGTTTTTCTTCAACCACGTTATTGCACGGTTTGGGGTCCACAGGCTATATTTACGGATCATGGGAAGAATTTTCACAACCATATGATGTCTAAATTGACTACCAAGTTAGTATTGTCACATGATAATTCTACTCCATATTATCCAAAATAAAATGGACAAGTTGAGGCTATTAATGAAATTCTTAAAAAAATGCTTCAACGAATGATAGGAGTCTGTAAAAGGAACTGGCATTCGATCCTGTACTTCGCTTTGTGGGTGTATCAAACCTCGGTGAGAAACGCAACTAGATTTACTCCTTATCAATTGGTGTATGGTCTGGAAGCTATCTTACCAATCGAATGCCAAATATCATCATTAAAACTTGTGATAGACTTGTTACCTAACACCTAAGAAGAAGAAGCACATCTCCTTAACCTCATCCATCCTAATGAAATGCGTCATGAAGCCCAATTCACCAACGAAGCGCATAAGAGACGTATAAACGTGCAATACGACAAAAATATCCAGCCTCGTATCTACTGAGAGGGAGTCTTGGTCCTTATTTACGACCAAGAAGCTGATGTAATAGGTAAAGGGAAATTCAAGCCATTGTGGAATGGCCCCTATATTGTCAAAAGAGTTCTTGCTAAGGGTGCCTACGAGTTAGTGGATTGTGATGGAATTTCATTGGCAAAGCCTAGAAATGGGTTGTATTTGAAAAGTTACTATGGTTAATCATGAGTGTAGTAATTTTTTGTATTATATTGTATATATGTTGTTGATTTTCATTCACTACCTTAATTTTTTTTTAGAGTTTTATTGACGTTAGCAATCTACTTTAAATTTTATCATAGATGTCTAAATATTCGGAACCATTTGTTGGATATCATGATGGTGCTAGTCATAGTACGCAGAATCTATCCTCTGCAGCGTGGGCCATTTTCGCTACGAACGACGAGTTAGTGAGTTTTCAAGGGATTTTTATTGGTAGATCGATGAACAATATCACTGAGTATAGCGCGTTGATCGAACTTCTCTCTGATGCCATTTCATTTGGTATTAACCACATAATCATAAGGTTAGACTCAAAACTTGTGGTATTACAACTTCCTAGTGTTTATACTATTATAAATCCAACACTTAGATTGTTCCTAAGAGTTCAACTTTGGGAAAGACATTTTGATTTTGTTCAATATCAACACATTTCCAGAAATTTGAACACATTCACTGATTCATTAGCTAATCAAGTTTTAGACAGACATTTGCAACATAGGTAAATAAAATATTCACATCATTGAATAGGATTGCATAATAAACATAGGAAAAAATATGAAATCATATAGACAGATAGTTATAGGTTTTTACAAAATTTGTGCCCAAGACACATTGGTCATATGACCTCAAAATGTATGCAAAATGTCATAAGTAAACTAGTGGTGCTCATGGTAACATTCTATAGATCTAGCAGTCCTACGGAGTAACCACATCCAACGGTTAGGAACCCCAATAGTGTGTCATTGCAGTCACATCAGAAGCTCTTCGATCTGGCAATCCAGAATCCCAAAGGTCAACCCCTCTATGTGATGCTGAAGCTTAGCTAGAGTCTCAGCCATATCAAGGTCCTGAAGGACTACTTTCCTGACAGCCCTCTATTGTGGTGCATCTGCTCCACGCTCTGGTTCCTCTACTGGTTGAACATGGCCAATATTTGTATTACATCAAACATTTATTTTAGTATTGGAAAGAAATAAAAAAAAAAAAACATTGTATAAACCTTAGAAAAAAAAAAAACATGGTCAAATCATTCTTACCTATTGCACCCCACTGAACGCCTTCTGGTAATACTAGATCTAGATCTCCTTGGATGTCGACGCCTACATATGCATACTCATCAATGGTGATAATCAGTCGTCAGAACCAGGAAAAGAATGTAGTAGACAACACAATGGTTGATTGGCCTACATAGCGACCCATGAGTTCTACCCATCTCTGCATTTGAGGATCTCTAGGACTAGATATATCCAGTGTTACATGCTGTGGATGGATCGGTGGAATCCATTCCAAAGCAAAGGAGATAAGGATTGAACCATAAATGGAATTTTTCTTCCTTCCTCCCTTTTCTTTTTTCATTTGTTCCTTTATCTGAGATATGTTAGCCCCCCTATAAATTTTTGACAAGCAAAGTAGGGGGCTAAATTGTTGTTGAGCCTTCAAGGAATGCATCTCCCCTGAAGACACATCATCCTTGAAGTCTCCTGTGCCTTTGCCTTTGATAAATTTCCCTCTACTGACTCCCTTTATAAGGTCCAACTGATTGCAAAAGCTGTGCTCCAAAGTCTATATTTGCCCCTTGTCCCCTGCAAAATATCCCAGTTTAACCTTTTTTCCCCTATGTCTAAATTCCCCTTTCACCCCCTCCCAAATCCCTCCTAAATATTTTAAATCACCCTTCTTCCCTTCTAAGCCTCACGAACACCCTTTGTTCGGCCTAAAAACGCCTTTTTCCGCTTATCGTTACCCCTTTCTGGCTTTGATTTTCATTAAAAACGAGCTAAAAAAACCCATTTCCCACCTTTGTAACATGCCTAGCCCCTCCCAGGCCAGCCACCATAATGTTTCCCTCCACATGACCCAGTGCAGAGACCATGCGCTAAGGTGAAAGGCGCTTATTGCAAAAATATATCAGGAGCGGTTAAAACCGTCGATCTGTATAGATCGAATGGTCGTCGCAGTCCCACATTGTCCACCATTATGCCCGTTCGCCTCTTCAATCGCAGATTTGTCGTCCGTTTAATCGTTAATCCGACGGCTCACAGTACAGCCATCCAGGTGGTCCCCATCTGCGCTCTATTCAGAAACCATCGGTTTTCATCACACCACTTTTGAAGGGTGGGCGGTTTTCCCCATTTCACAGCGATTCCACTCATCAGACGACGCGTGGCAGTGGAAATATTTAAAAACCACCCGCTCATCGCGCGTTATTTTTCAGCACAAGACATAGAGTGACATACATATCAGACATCCGAGCTGCGATCGCCCATCTAACGGTTGTCGCTCCACGAAGCTGCACGCAGGTTAACCCAAAGCAACAGTGCCCCTGGCCCACCTGTCCATCGCCCTCTTACGTGTCCCTAGTCGTCGATCTCCCCCTGAGATCGGATGGTCTAGTTTTAACCACACGCCCGCCAATTAACCTCGTACCGCCACGTCATTTTTCCACATGTGTTCATCGTTGTTTTGCCCGTCCCTGCATATATATTCCATTCCAAGATCGATATTTGAGGTTTTTCATATGCGCCACCTTCCAACTATATTTCCCACTGTTTCCACCACACTGCAAGTCATCCACAGCATTTCTCGCCATTCCTCCATGATTGCATCACCATCCCGCACGCCATCAAAGCGTCCCCAACATTATTTTCTTAACCGGTTTTTGTTTTTTTTCTGGGTTATCAGGTGGTGAAAGCCGCCATGATTACACAGTCTTTATTACAGCAGCCAAAAATGCAGAAAGGACCGTGTGCATAGTGATTGATCGCCATTTAACGAAGCAAATCCTGGGGAGGTGATCGATATGATCGCCATTTAAAGAGCAGGGTTAAGCTCTGCGAAATATTCTCCGAGCCATCAAAGCACCAGATCGAAGACATCATGGAGCACACAGAGGGTATAGAGCGCAGAAATTTATGTATATCGGGGTTTTCACATCAACATAATGTTTTCCCCATAAAGGACAGAGTGGCCATGCAGTTTTTATTCTATACCGTGTTCCTAGAGAATTTCCCACCTTGAAAACAGTCAGAAGCATTAGTTACACAGCATGGCAGACTTGAATCATTGATTTATTTTTGTTCAGTTCACCAGGAGTACCACATAGTACTGCGGCCAAGTATAGCAGAGACATATCTAGAGTAAAATGCAACCTGATGAAGATCACTCTTCCATCCAAAGAGTACCAGAGATAAATGCCCAGGATTTAAGACGGAATGGGGCATCGGCCCTCTTTCTTTTCTGAGTGTTAATGCTACATTTAGTTTTTCACCTACCTTCTCTGCTCCACTTGGGCTATAAATTCATGAAGAAACTCATTGTAAAGGTTTTTGATCATTTATCAGAGAATTACAAGCTGTTTCTTTTGAGACAAAGTCTCTGTGTAAAGTTTTAAGATAGGCTGAGGAAGATGTCTTCTAACTGAGTATCCAGATATTAGCAATGTTGTACTTAACTGGTGTTGCTTTTTAATATGACAAGAACATTTCTTTGGATCCTGATCTAAATCAGTTGTGATGTTTTCCTATCTCTGTGTTGTAATTCATTTCATTTCGTTTCTACTGGCTTGCATCAGAATATTGGCATAGGTTTTACCTTTGTTAGGTACCCTATGTTTCTGCTTTCCTTGCCTTCGATGTTTTCTACTAAATGTGTTATCTAAGAATTAATTTCAGTTAATTTAACCAGTGTAGTAGATGTTATTGCCTTCTGTCTGATGTATGAATTAAACGAATCTATTCTTAGATGTTCCTGTTAGGATTTAGCTGGAATATTTGGGAACACTGGGGATTAGAGTTAGCCCTGTCCGCTAGGATCCTTGTGCAACCAACTGTCCTTTCTAAGATCCCTCAAGCTGGAGGCCGAAGAATTGAGAGTTCAAAGTCTCTCTCTGATCTCAGGTCTTTAACTTTGTGTTCTAATCTGTGTTGTTTCCTCCTCCCTTACCATTCCATACCACCCTATCATCTTTAAGATCTAATGTTTTAGATGACTAGCCCAACTGAAAGCCTGCATATTGATTAGCAAGCAAATTCTTTCCTGACTCCATTGCCTAATGGTCTTGAATGCTCCCTGGAATACTTCACCTCTACCTATATCCTCTTTTTTCAGCCTGGTCTTATACTGAACCCTTCTTTCGTGATAACCAGCAACCAAACAAACAATCAAACAAACAAACTCCGAGCCTTATAACTAGCCTAATATCTAAACCTTCGAGCTTCAAAGACATATCCTTGACATATCATAGAGAGATCCCTCTTTGGACCTAGGAGGGCTAGATCTTGAGGTCTGAAATTGGTTCTGATGTTGTATCATCTTTTGGTCTTGCCAATCTGGCCAAAACATGGGAACCTGAACATAATGGCGACTCCACTGGGGAAAATCTGAGAGCTTATAACTGTTGACTTTTGATTGTCTCCCATTGTCGTAACCAACATAATGGCGACTCCGCTGGGGAGTTCTGAGTATTTTTCATCTCACTTACATCATAAGAGCCTCAGAGAGGGAAAATTTTAGGGATGGATGTTTATCTTAAAGTTTAAAAACTTGGCGAATATTAATAGTCCCCAATATATGAATTGTAAAACTTTTTATGTTAATTTGTAAAAATATTTAGTTTTGTAATCATTTTATATTAGTATATGTAAATTTTTGGTGATTTTTAGGGTAAAATATTATTATACTATAAAATTTGGGCGAATCAATTTTAAAAAAAAATGGGAATTGGCGAATCTTTTTTTTTTTGAAAAGCATGGAAAATTAGCGCACCTGCGAATATTAGCCCCTAAAATTTTCCATGGCCTCAGAAACTTATAATATCTGGTTAGGTTGGCAGCTAAACACTCCTATTCACAGATCAACCTCTATACCATTTGTTGTGTTTCTCCCACACTCTTAGAGTCTGGAAAGGGCTAGGTAGCCTCCAGTTCTCGCATTCTTTCAGAGGTGACATATCTGGTAAAAGCCCTCCCAGTCAATCTCTGGTTAGATTTTGTTGTGTTGTGAAGATATCCTTGAAAAGGGACATCTCATAAGCACTGTGGTGGACAATGTACCCTCCAGAAGCATTTTGAACCTTCCACCTGGTGACTCCATAATTCTTAAACAATTTAAAGACTCCAATGGTGATTAGTAGGCCTACTAATTATCTTGGTTCACATAATACTCCACTGGGAGACCAGCCTGCAAAACAACATCAACCACAATAGAAGTATCAAGTAGGGTTAAGTTGCTTGGTCGGAAAATAGCATTTTGGCTTCAAGAACCATTCACATAAGAGCTTATCCTAACCCAAACCCACCTGAAATAGTTGACAACCCTGAGATCATACTCAAGAGATCTCCTACACCTAAACAATCAACTATTTCTAGCCACATCCATAGAGCTAACACTGCACCGGAAGACATTACAGCTCTATCAGACCCATTTTTTGACCTAGGCACTCAAATTTTTTTACCAAGAACTAGGTCATTCAGTGTTCTACACCAACGATACCTTGAGCTCCCTAGTGCACCACCTCAAAGTGGTAAACAAGTTGGGAGTAGACAGACCCCTCCATCTACACCTCCTGATATTCACTTCATTCAAAACTTGGGGCTCAGTCATCCTAGATTTTCTCATCAGTCTTCTGCTGGTCACAATATCCATGTCATCCATATACAATCTGCTCAATATAACCCTTTACCTCTTCAAAACATCATCATGGCAGCCTGGTATGCACCTCTAGTTTTACCCCAACCTCTGATACCCTTACCCAATGATTATCAATCAAAGATCCCACACTTCACTGCAAAAGAGTCCACCACGGCTCAAAACCATGTAGATATGATGGAAGATTCTTTTGACTACATGGAAATAGATGATGAAACTGTCAAAATGAGAATCTTTTCCCAGAGCTCAGGAGGTGATGTGAAAAAATGGTTTAAGGGCCTACCTCCTAATAGTATCCAATACCTTCCTACTTTATATCAGACCTTCATAAAAAAATGGGAAGTTAAGGCAAACCCTCTCCAAATCCTAGCAGAATACAAGAACCTGAAAAGAAATGTAGGAGAGAGTGTCCAGGCCTACTCTACAAGGTTTAATAGCGTTTATAATGCTCTTCCTCCACACATGAAACCTCCCCTAGGTATGGTCCTAGTGAAATACCCTGAAGGCTTAGATGCTGATATGGCCTACCAACTTAGGGAGAGGTAGTACAATACATTGGAAGACATGCAAAAGGGAGCAGTGAGTGTAGAGGAAAATTTGATTCAGAAAAAAGAAAGATTGAGAGCTGAGAAAAGGGTAACATATAAAGATGACAATGTAGCTTCCACATCTGATCCAAACTATGACTGTTTATCTAAAAATGTGGAGAGGTTACAAAAAATTATGGAAAAAATGGTTGTACAGTTAGTAGCCAAAACATAAATCAAAACCATAACCAGAACCATAACTTTAGATGAAACAATGCCACTCCCAACAGACAAAGAGAATCAGATCAACAAGTTATTCCCCCATTCCAAGAAAAAATTTTAGATGAAGATGAGGGGATCATAGAAGAGTCTGAGGGGAACACAATAAACATGTTTGAAATAGAAAATTCAATCCACAACTGTTACATAGAAGAAAATCAGCCCTCACCCTCGTATTGGGATGAGGAATGGTTAGAATATGAGGATTCCAGGTTAGGATTTGAAAATGCCATGATGCAGGTCAGAGAAAAATATGAACTTAGAAGAAAAAAGAGAGTAGATACTACCAAACCAAAAGCTTCTGAGGTTACCATCAAGAAAAGACCTGAGAAGACTTCTAGAGTGACTACTGAAAGTAAAAAATCAGCAGCTGAGATTTCTGGGAAGAACAAAGAAAAAGACAACTATAACACTGAGAAACAAGGTCAACCAACAAGCAGTACTAACACTACAGTTAGTAGTCCTGATAAAACAGTTTCTAACACTGCACATAACGAGAATCAGCACACTGATTCAGCCACTAAGGTAGTGGCGAACAAGACAGAGTCGAGCCTTCTAAAGAGTCAATCCACTTTCAATCTGAAGAGTGAGATTGCAAAAATTAAAATCTCTGTTCCACTCTCTGAGCTGGCCACTCAGGATGTATATAAAGGCCAAATTTTGAAAGCATTAAATTTAGGTGAGAACAGTGACACTGTAAATCCGAGTGATGATCAACCTGCCCTTCTATTTGGTCCAAAGATAGAAGGAAATTTTCAGGAAGGGGTACTGCCCCCTTTATATATCAGTCTTAACATCCATGATAAGATCCTCCAGAATGCAATGCATGATTCTGGGGCATCAGAAAAATTGATGCCTAAAGTAGTGATGGAAATATTAGGCCTAGAGATAACCCGTCCCTATAAAGACTTATATTCATTTGACTCTACAAGAGAAAAGTGTCTTGGCCTGATCAAAGATTTATGTGTGAGCCTTACCCATATTTCAGCAAAATGTATGGTCATGGATGTTGTGGTGGCAGATGTGCCACCCAAGTATGGCATGTTATTATCAAGATCATGGGGAGCCAAGCTGTAGGGAACAATGCAGATGGATGGGGCTTATGCCACAATCACAATCGTTGGCCAACTTAGAAGACTGTATAGAGAGGCACAAATGAAATTCCTGGTTAGTAGCCCCGAAAAGCCTGAAAATTCACCTTTATACTCTCTACATACAGACCTTGACTCCTTCATCCTCTGTAATGATGAATCCTCAGAAGGGTCAGAGTCCAAAAACAGAGATACAGACAAGGAAACAGAGCCCATGGACTTTAACATAATGGCTACTCTAGACTCGGAGGAGAATGATGTAGAAAACTCAAAGAAGTGCAATGAAACAAAAACTCAGAGTGAACCAGAAACAAAACCAAATCAGCCAACTAGTCACTTGTCTGATTTCCACACCCATGACAAAAAACAAAACGACCCACAGGGTAGTGCAGCTCCTATAATTCAACATAATGGCGAACCCAGCTGTAGGGAAGGAAGTGATGATAAAATGAAAAATGAACCCTTGTGGGAGATGAATTTCGATGGTTCATGCACCAAGAGAACTGCTGGAGCAGGAGTGTGGATACATAACATATAGAGTGACTACGCAGAGAGCCATGCCTGAAATCTGCACTTCAAATGTACAAACAATATTGTAGAGTATGAGGCTCTTATCCTAGTCTTAAACCTGATGATAAAATTAGGAGCCCGTAGGATAACTGTGCGTGGGGACTCTGAGCTGATTATCAAACAGGTGAATGGTGAATACACAGCGAAACATCCTAGACTGAGAGCCTACATGAATGACACTATGGATTTATTGAAAACATTTGTTGAATATGAATTAGTGTTTGTTCCTAGGAGTCAAAATTTCATTGCAAACGGATTAGATTTCTTAGCTAGTTGATACCCTAAGACTCCAAGCGACCAATAGATCATCATTCAGACCAAATTCATACCTGCAATACCGGACAATGAAAAATATTGGCAGGTTTTTGAAGGAGATAAACAAATTGAAGATTTCCTGGTAGGAAGAAACGAGTTTGAATTTTCTGATTCAGACTCCAAATCTGACAGCAACTACCTGAGTGAAGAGTCCTCAGATGAGGAAGAAACACCCTGTAACATAGAAATAAACACTTTAGATGAACGGATTGGAAATCCAAACGAAAGATGTGAAAACACAAATAGTGAAGAAATAGAGGTGCTGCATGCCAAACATAAGAACATGCCTCGAGGTCTGGCACCCTTGGAGGACCTTTTTGACTTTGATGATGTAGCTAAAAAGCCCACTATAGAACATGCAGACTCTGATGTTGAGGAATGCAACATGGGCACTGAAGGTAGGCCCAAGATGATCAAATTAGCTAAGTCCCTGCCTGCAAACATGAAAAAGAAATACATTGACCTATTCAAGGAATTCATTGATGTGTTTTCTTGGAGTTATGAAGACTTAAGGGCCTATGACACAAACATCATACAACATTAAATACCCTTGAAAGAAAATCAGAAACCCTTCAGACAAAAACTTCGCAGAATAAACCCAAAACAATTGCCTGCAGTAGAAAAAGAGATTAAGAAAATGTATGAGGCAGGTATAATTGTGCCTGTGATTTTCTTTGATTGGGTATAAAACCTAGTGGCTGTGAGAAAGAAAACAGGGGAGATCAGATTATGCATAGATTTCAGGAATTTCAATAGAGCCTCACTCAAATACAATTACTCTTTGCCTAAAATGGAACATATTCTTCAGAGGGTAGTAGGCTCTAAAAGGATCTCCCTGCTAGATGGTTTTTCAGGTTACAACCAAGTCTTAGTAATCCCAGAAGACCAACTCAAGACAACCTTTACCACTCCATGGGGCACTTTTATGTATGTAAATATGCCTTTTGGATTGATGAACGTTGGTGCAACCTTCCAAAGAGTAATGGACATAGCTTTTTCAGATGAAATAGGGCACTTCATTGTCATCTATCTGGATGACATAACAATCTATTCCAAGACTGAGGAAGAACACCTAGAACACCTGAGAAAAGTGTTTGAGAAATGTAGAAGGTTTGGTATGTCATTGAATCCTAAAAAGACTGTATTTGGGCTGCAAGAACGAAAACTTCTTGGCCATATCATATCTGAGAAAGGGATTAGGATAGATCCACAAAGAGTTGAGGGAATACTAAAAATCACACCCGAGAAATATCAAGGAGTTACGTTCCTTTATTGGGAAAATCAACTTCCTTAGGAGGTTTATTCCAAACTTAGTTGAACACCTTAGAAATATGACTAACATGTTGAAGAAAGGTGTAGGAGTTAAGTGGACTGTTGAAGCTAAGAAATATTTTGAATCATTTAAACTTTCACTCACCCAGGCACCTGTCCTGATCAGCCCAGATTTCTTAAAATATTTCCTAATTTTTTCATTTTCCTCCAAGCATATAATAGCTGCAGTTCTACTGTAGAAAAATCTAGAGGGAATGGAACATCCCATTTCTTTCTTCAGCAAGGCACTCAGGGATGCACCCTTGAAATACAACATAATGGAAAAACAGGCCTATGCTCTTATTAAGGCCTTGAAAGACTTTAGGGTGTACATATTGCATTCCCACACCATAGCCTATGTGCCAAATATAGTGGTTAAAGAAATATTGTCCCAAGATCCAGATGGGAAGGGGGGAAAATGGATTGTTGTGATTTTGGAATACGACCTTGAGCTAAAACCCACCAAACTGATTAAAGGTCAGGGCTTAGCTCAATTAATGGTTGAATCAAATATACAAGCCCTAGACATTAACATGGTAGATGCCTTGGATGAGCAGTAGGGATTACCTGATCCCACTGTTGAGGAGAAGTTTCAGAGCTCTCCTTGGTATTCTGACATTCTGTATGTGCTTACGCACCTCAATGCCCCTCCTGAACTATCAAAGACCAAGGCCATATTCTTAAAACTAAAGTCCAGAATTTATTGTATTCTTAATGAATGTTTATACTGGAAGAATGAAAATGGCCTATTGCTTAAATGTTTGCCTAAATCTGAAGCAGAAAGGATTAAAAAATAATTCCATGCAGGAGAGTGCGGAGGCCACCTGAACTGGAAAGCCACTGCAAAAAAAATACTCAGAGCTGGCTACTATTGGCCTACACTCTTCAATGATATCCATCAGATGATAATTTCCTGCCAAAAATGCCATATTTTTGAAGGCAAAAGAAAACTCCTCCCCTTACCTCTACAACCCATCATTGTTGAAGGTCCCTTTATGCAATGGGGCCTGGATTTCATAGGAGAAATTCATCCTGCCTGTTCTGCACAAAACAAATGGATCCTAACAGCCGCAAACTACTTCACTAAGTGGATAGAGGCCATACCTACTAGAAATGAAACAGATTCAGTCATCATTAGGTTCCTAGAAGGTCATATCCTCTCTCAGTTTGGCTGCCCAAGGAAAATAATCACTGATAATGCTACTTCCTTCGGATCCAAGAAAATGGTTGATTTTTGTCATAGGTATCAAATAGCACTTGGTCATTCAACTACCTATTACCCTCAAGGTAATGGATTAGCTGAATCTTCAAACAAGATCCTGGTGACCATCATCAAAACACTGTTGCAAGAGAACAAAAAATCATGGCATAACAAGTTACTGCATGCCCTATGGGCTGACAGGCTTACAACAAAGAAATCCATTGGCATGTCACCATATCAGCTTGTCTATGGAACACAAGTGGTGTTTCCCACGAGTCTTGGAATACCAGTGATTAGAATTCTCCAAGAAATCCAGATAGAAGAATATAGCATGGAAAGGAGGATAAACCAGACAATGTCTATAACAGAGCTATCAAGGTTCAGGAAAATATAAAGAAGTTATTTTACAAAAGAACTAAGGCCTCTAATTTCAAAATTCGGGATTAAGTTCTGAAGTGGGACTCAAGGAGAGAGGAAAAAGGAAAGAACGACAAGTTTGACAGTTTGTGGCAAGGTCCCTACATCATCCAGGCCACTGTGGGTCCAAATTCCTTCTTTCTACAAGAATTAGATGGTACAGAGCTCTTTGGGGGTCCTATCAATGGCAAGATGCTCAAACACTACTTCTGCTGATTTCCAATTTCCAGTTTCGATTTCCATTGTACATACCATTGCAGTGTTTTTTTCAAGAAAAAGACAAAAAAAGAAGAAGAAGAGAAAAATAGGGAAAGGAGAGGTTCAGACATGCTCAAAACATGGACCTCTGAAGTGAAAAGATTGGCTCTAATATGATCAAAAACTGAGCCAAAGAAAGTAGGGATAGCTGGTTCAAACATGCCCAAAACCTGGACCAACAAAGAAGAGAAGAGTCAGCTCTAACAAGCCTAAAACCAGAGATGAAATTAAAAAAGAAAAGAAAAAGTGACTCTAACAAGCTCAAAACTTGAGTCACAAAGAAAAGAAGGGTGCTTCAAACTTCCAATTTCAAGCCTTCAAAGTTTTGTTTTCAGTTTTCTGCAAGTTTCTGTCCATGTGCAACTGTCTTTATGCCTTGGATCCACAACAAACTAGACTGTCTAATCCTAGTTTGTCTATTTTTAAATTTCTGTTGGAGAATGTAGAGAAGAAATCTGCTGGATAGTCTAATCCCAGCAGATATTAGATTAGGTAGAGAAACATATGAGACCAACAGTTTAATCTGTTCTCATGGAGTAATAAGGGTAGAAATATAGTAGGTTTATTTTCTTCTTTGTAAAAAATAAAAATATGTAAAGGGTCTGCTAGTTCAAATGCACCCTAGAAGAAAAAATGCTAGGATTGTAGGATGGGTAGGTAGATTGATTGGGAAAGTTTTTCTGCTAAATCATTGTCTTCACAATTTTGGCAGCTAAAAATCAAAGAAGAAATATGGCCCAAGCAGCAGGCATCTGGCCTAGTCCAAAGATCTATTCTCTGAATTCTTGACTCCTTCAAGAAGAAGCCATCCCCATGTGGACCCACTATTAGCCCCCCTATAAATTTTTGACAAGCAAAGTAGGGGGCTAAATTTTTGTTGAGCCTTCAAGGAATGCATCTCCCCTGAAGACACATCATCCTTGAAGTCTCCTGTGCCTTTGCCTTTGATAAATTTCCCTCTGTTGACTCCCTTTATAAGGTCCCACTGATTGCAAAAGTTGTGCTCCAAAGTCTATATTTGCCCCTTGTCCCCTACAAAATATCCTAGTTTAACCTTTTTTCCCCTATGTCTAAATTCCCCTCTCACCTCCTCCCAAATCCCTCCTAAATATTTTAAATCACCCTTCTTCCCTTCTAAGCCTCACGAACACCCTGTGTTCGGCCTAAAAACTCCTTTTTCCTCTTATCGTTACCCCTTTATGGCTTTGATTTTCATTAAAAACGAGCCAAAAAAACCCATTTCCCACCTTTGTAACAGGCCTAGCCACTCCTGGACCAGCCCCCTTAACGATTACCTCCACGTGACCCAGTGCCGAGACCAGGCACCAAGGCGAAAGGCGCTTATTGCAAAAATATATCGAGAGCGGTTAAAACTGTCGATCTGTATGGATCGGACGGTCGTCGTGGTCCCACAGCGTCCACCATTCTGCTTGTTCACCTCTCCGATCGTAGATCCGCCATCCGTTTAACCGTTAATCCGACGGCTCACAGTACACCCGTCCCGGTGGTCCCTGTCCGCGCTCTATTCAAAAACCGCCGGTTTTCATTGCACCACTTTTGAAGGGCGGGAGGTTTTCCCCATTTCACAGCGATTCCACTCATCAAACGACGTGTGGCAGCGGCACTATTTTAAAACCACCCGCTCATTGCGCGTTATCGTTCGGCACAAGACACAAATCGATATACATATCAGCCGTTCGATCTGCGATCGCCCATCTAATGGTTGTCGCTCCATGAAGCTGCGCGCAGGTTAACCCAAAGCAATAGTGCCCCTGGCCTTCCTGTCCATCACCCTCTGACGTCTCCCCAGCCGTCGATCTCCTCCTGAGATCGGACGATCTAGTTTTAACCACACGCCCGCCAATTAACCCTGTACTGCCACCGCATTTTTCCATGCGTGTTCATCGTTTTTTCGCCCATCCCTGCTTATATATTCCATTCCAAGAACGGTATTTGAGGTTTTTCATATGTGCCACCTTCAAATTGTATTTCCCACTGTTTCCACCACACTGCAAGTCATCTACATCATTTCTCGCCATTCCTCCATGATTACATCACCATCCCGCAGGCCATCAAAGCGTCCCAAACATTGTTTCCTTAACAGGTTTTTGTGTTTTGAAGGGTTATCAGGTGGGGAAAGCCACCATGATTACACAGTCTTTTTTACAGTAGCCAAAAATGCAGAAAGGACCGTGTGCAGAGTGATTGATCGCCATTTAACGAAGCAAAGCCTAGGGAGGTGATTGATATGATCGCCATTTAAAGAGTAGGGTTAAGCTCTGTGAAACCTTCTCAGAGCCATCAAAGCACCAGATCGAAGACATCATGGAGCACACAGAGGGTACAGAGTGAAAAAATTTATATATATTGGGGTTTTCACATCAGCAGAATGTTTTCGCCATAAAGGACAGAGTACCCATGCAGTTTTTATTCTATACCGTGTTCCTAGAGAATTTCCCACCCTGACAACAGTCAGAAGCATTAGTTACACAGCATGGCAGACTTGAATCATTGATCTATTTTTGTTTAGTTCATGAGGAGTACCACAGAGTGCTACGGACAAGTATAGCAGAGACATATCTAGAGTAAAATGCAACTTGACGAAGATCACTCTTCCATCCAAAGAGTACCAGAGATAAATGCCCAGGATTTAAGACAGAATGGGGCATCGGCCCTCTTTCTTTTCTGAGTGTTAATGCTACATTTAGTTTTTCACCTACCTTCTCTACTCCACTTGGGCTATAAATTCATGAAGAAACTCATTGTAAAGGTTTTTGATCAGTTATCAGAGAATTACAAGCTATTTCTTTTGAGAGAAAGTCTCTGTGTAAAGTTGTAAGATAGGCTGAGGAAGATGTCTTCTAACTGAGTATCCAGCTATTGGAAATGTTGTACTTGACTGGTGTTGCTTTTTAATATGACAAGCACATTTCTTTAGATCTTGATCTAAAGTAGCGGTGATGTTTTCCTATCTCTGTGTTGTAATTCATTTCATTTCGTTTCTACTGTCTTGCATCAGAATATTGGCATAGGATTTACCCTTGTTAGGTACCCTATGTTTCTGATCTCCTTGCCTTCGATGTTTTATACTAAATGTGTTATGTAAGAATTGATTCCAGTTAATTTAACCAGTGTAGTGGATGTTATTGCCTTCTCTCCGATGTATGAATTAAACGAATCTATTCTTAGATGTTCTTGTTAGGATTTAGCTGGAAGATTTGGGAACACTGGGGATTAGAGTTAGCCCTGTCTGCTAGGATCCTTATGCAACCGGTTGTCCTTTATAAGATCCATCAAGATGGAGGCCGAAGCATTGAGAGTTCAAAGTCTCTCTCTGATCTCAGGTCTTTAAGTTTGTGTTCTAATCTATGTTGTTTCCTCCTCCCTTACCATTCCATACCACCCTATCATCTTTAAGATCCAATGTTTTAGATGACTAGCCCAACTGAAAGCCTGCATATTGATTAGCAAGAAAATCCTTTCCTGAATCCATTTCCCAATGGTCTTGAATGCTCCCTGGAATACTTCACCTCTACCTATATCCTCTTTGTTTAGCCTGGTCTTATACTGAACCCTTCTTTCCTGATAACCAGCAACCAAACAAACAAACTCCGAGCCTTATAACTAGCCTAATATCTAAACCTTTGAGCTTCAAAGACATATCCTTGACATATCATAGAGAGATCCCTCTCTGGACCCAGGAGGGCTAAATCCTGAGGTCTAAAAGTGGTTCTGATGTTTTCTCATCTTTTGGTCTTGCCAATTTGGCCAAAACATGGGAACCCCAACAAGATAGAACAACTTAAGACCAATTGAATACTGTTGGCTCTAAGAAGTCTAGTGCATACTGCATATACGATCTATTCGCTACATGTAATGTAATGGTGTCAACAAGTTTAGCAATCGTGAAAAGGATGGTTCTCAAAGGAAAATTCCTGACATCCAGATGTTTATTTTTCCATCTTTCCTAGGTTCTGCCCCTAGATAGAAATACTGCATAACATAATCCCTCACTATCTCTCCTCCAACGGTAGACCCTGTGAAAGAAATGGGCAAACCTCTCTTGGAAAAACCTGTGAGAAAATACACTTCCTAAACTATTATGGGAACCACTTTGTTCTTAATGTGACATGCCTCTATCGTTGGATCCCATGCTCGAACTAAGAACTCCAAGAGTTTTATTTGTTACCTCTTTCCCAACAATTTGAAGTACTTAAGTAGTCCACAATCTCTTAGGGTTCTTACAGTAACCGAATCATTCAAGGCAATCATATCATATTCTTCATGTTCTCTTTCCCTCCATGTAATCGTCATTATAATATCATGGAAACCTGAAATACAACCATAAGATCCATTAGATTCCATTCATTGTAAAAAACTAGGAAAATTTTGGGCACAACATGAAAATTAAAAACTTGAACTTCGCCCAATGCACTCCCTCGGCTGAGAGAGTGCATTGCACATGCAAGTACCCTTCACTGTACCTGCTATGCAATGCAAGTTTCGACATTCAGGGGTGTATTTCCCTCATTTTAGGCAGAATTTACCATAGGGGCCTTAAAACCCTAAAAATCTGCAGAGAATGGAAATGAAATGAACACCAAAGGGAAGAGGAGGTTTATATTACTAACCTGGATCAAACGGTGATGAAATCCATCCACACAAATGACCGCAATCGGTGATTGAAGTTCGAGGGAAAAATCAGGTTCAGAGCTCCAAAAGGAAAATGGTAACTATGGAATGGTGAAAATGAATAGTGAAACTACTTTTTATAGTAATTTAATTGTTTGCAAGTTAAATTTATTGCTATGAATATAGTTTTATTATGTTTTTATCATGAAACAGGTATTTTTAATCCATTTGATGTTGTTCTGAATAGGAAATACAACTAATGAACAGATTAGTTGTGCATATTTATTCAAAGAATGACTTGACCACTAAGTATACTTTTTCTCCTTATTTTTCGAGATTTGTTAGAAATGGAAAAGGATTTGAAGCACACTTTTACCTCTTTTCGAGCTTTGATAACAACAAAAAAGGAACCTTTGGAGTCTTCTTTCAGCTCTTTTCAGACTCTGTTAATATGAAAATATTGCTGAGGACTTGTCTTTTCGAGCTCTTTAAAGTAAATAAATTGATATCTACTCAGTATAAGTTTAACCCTTTTCTGGACTGAGATAGATTATTTAATAAGAAGTAATACCTTGGTTAAACATGACCAAAGAGGTTCTCTCATATATTATTTTACACTTTTTTGGATTTGAGTGACAAATTTATGAAAAAGTACTTCTGGAGTTCTCTTTCTTCCTCTTTTTCAGACTCTCTAAATATGAAAAAGGATCGATCTATCACTGTCGTTAAGCTCGTTAAAACATAAAATAGTGACAGGCTTGTCGATCATGGCAAGAATCGAGTTTCATTCATCACTAGACTCTTTAAATTATTAAATAGCGATACAGTATTTTCCTGAAGGGTTGAATTACAGATCAGGAAAATGTTATCCTCCTCAAGCTTGTTAAAAAATAAAGAGGTGCTGGTTGACAAATGGCTGGGGAAAATTTGGGAAAAGTGAGTGAAATTTATTTTTGGTAGCAAGCCGCTCTTGAACATAACACTTCTTTCACTCCATGTATGTGACTATTTGGGTTGGGTAATAATCTTGATGGTTCATTCACACCTATGGTTTATCATACGTTAACTTCGGTTTTGGGTCAATGCTGTCAACTCATCACAATGTCGCTGATATGTTCAAGAGAAGTCATCTAGTGGTTTAAAACTAATCCTTCTGCAATACTCCTAAACCTTCATTTTCATGACCGTCATCCCTGAACATTGCTATATCAAGTCATACCCTTGTCTCCGAAATCAGTAACTCCTGTTTTTCAATAAGGTGACTTCATGTTGACAACAAATCAATATCCAGGAAGTTCACTTAGAAACATCATATTCCATTACCATGAGACTTGTTATAGCATCGACAAGATCCTCGCTTCCGGACATTTGATCGAAATATTTTGTTTGGTGTTCGACATCAAATCATCTATTCACGCCTTACGAAATGTACTATAGTACCTTGAGGTCCATTGAAATTAATGGTAGTTCTCTCGCGTTTGTTAACAGCTCACATCATTGGATGGTAATCAAATGATATCTTTCCATGTTCGACTACAAATCATATATTCGCATTGCTATACTTGTACCAGAATGATCGATTGAACGAGATAATAAGACCCCGGATCTAGTTTTAGCCATTTGGGTTGTGATTTCAGGATAGTTGTACACATCATCTATACGGTGACCTTACATACAGATTGTCATCCAAACATGGGCCTATATCTCTAGGCATGTCTGCATTTGGGCAACATTCCAATGAATATTACTTTATGAATTATGTACATGTTATTAGATTGTTTTATGTGCTGAACATGGCAATGCCTACCCTCAGCAATTATGATCAAAGAGGATATGTCATGATGTAATGTATTTTAATATTGATGCAGGTGACCACTCCACTTCATTTCCAAGCTCATCACAGTGTAAAGCATCTCAATCAAATGTTCTTTTTATTTGGATCTCATGCTTTAGGGGGAAATTGTTATAGGTCAATTTTCTCACCATTCCCAATAACCTGGTTAACTAGACATCATTTCTAGGACCAATGATCAAGGTTCTATCATTCCCTATCATTTCAGTTGGTACATGCCCTAAGACAAGAAACAAGAAAAATCAAGAAAGACTTTCATCAAGTAAAGGTTTCCAAGGTTTGAAGATTATTATATAGAATATGAGAGCTCACCAACGCAGGCTCTAAGGGGCCTATGTGCGTTGCATATGCAGGTAGCCCCATTCCAGGCTGCTCTGCAAAGCACTTCCCGACATTCACAGGTGCGTTGGTCACATTGGGAGCGAAATTCTCATTGTTCCAGAATCTCCACTTGGCCAGTGCCTTCTAGAAGAGTTCACATGTGTCGAGCTTCCGATCCAAGTGTCCATTTGACATCTACATGATTGGAAACATTTCTTGCCTATTATTGGAAAGTCATTGATTGCAAAAAAACCTACAGTTCATCAATAAATTGAGCACAGATCTGAGTGCTTGAGGAGGGAAAGAATTTTAGTAGAGAAATGTTGGAGAATTTTCAATTGAGAACTAGATTTGTGTAGTTTCTGTTGAAGAGATTTATACTGTGATGAGGCTTGGGAATGTTGCTGGAAGGGTCACTTAAAATCAGTCATTTGGTTGTAACCTCTCCTTCTATCATCAATAAATAATACTGCTTATTTTTCCCTATATGAATCTGTACTGGCTTTGATTTTCCATATTGCAAGATCTTGGTTGATGTATATGGTTTATGCTTTACTGATTTAGAAGACTAACTTGAATAGATATCTAAATTATTGCATCTTCTGTTTTTCCAGTGTTCTTTCTTGTAGGAAGCATTTTTCACAAATCGCTTAAATTTGAAGCTACAACAGAAGAGACAGAAAGAGCCATTTGGAAGCGACTGATCAAGTAAGCCTCCAATCCTCTCTGTGTATCTATTCTGAGTTAGGAAAAATAGTAGTATAGTCTTTCGTCTATTTTTATAGACTATCATCTGTTTAGGGAAGCGTGATTTATCCATAATTCACAATTTTGGCCCAACACTAATCCTCCTCTCTCTTTTGTCGAATATTTACGCTTAGAACTTGAAAATTTCCTTCTCACAAACACAATTAGGTGATCAATATATTTGGCTCCTGGCTGTGTGAGTATAGCACCTAGCGCGATACATGAAGTGTCCACATGTACATGGAATTCCTTTGTCCGATTTAGAAATACCAATATAGGTGAAATCACCATTCTCTCCTTAAGTAGCTTGAAACCCTTTTGACAGTCCTCATCTCAGAAAAAAGATGCATCCTTCTTGAACAATTTTTCCATTGGTACAGTAATCAGTGCATAGCCTTGAATAAGTTTTCTATAGTAGCCAGTAAGTGCAAAAATAATGTGCAACTACTTCACATTTATGGGTGACTCTAGGCTGAAAATAATAGTAATATTCACAGGATCAGCCATCAACCCTTGTTGATATACAACTTGACCCAATAGAATCCTGAAAGGGACACATAATATGCACTTCTTCAGATTCAACGAGATCTGATGCTTTCGACAAGTATCCAACATTAAGCACAGATTTGAAACATGCTTCTTCACTAAGACAAATACATTCCAGTCATCCAAATAGGCTTCTAAGAATTTATGTATATACTCCTTAAACATAGATACCACCACACGTGAGAATATTTCTAGTGTGTTCTTCAGACCCAATGGCATTATGGTGTATTGCAATGATCCCCATTCCATCGCAAATTTTGTCTTACTTCTATCTTCAGGCACAATTCGTATTTGGTGGTATCCAGAAAACCCATCAATGAATGATTAGGCCTCGTTCCCTCCCATATTTTCTAATATTTCATCAAAAAATGGAGTTGGAAAAGGGTCATGCACACAAACATCATTCAACTTTCGCAGATCCACACAAATCCTAATTTGACCTTTGATCTTATTTTCTTGGACCACCATGGGGTTTACCCAATCTCATTCTTCTACTGGTTAAGTTATCCCTGCAACGACCATTTTCTCCATATCCTCTTTGAACTTCTATTTGTACTTGGGATTCAACCTATAAGGGCCCTACTTTCCAGGCCTAGCATCTAGTTTTAGAGTGATTTTCATCACACCAAGATCCCCAAAAATACCTTTAAACTCTTAAAAATTAGTGAGAAACAAGTCTTGATATTCATCAAGCAGCTCCACAACCTTCGTTATTGTATCTCCATCCCAATAATCCCTGATTTTGGAAATCTTAGGTTTCTCTGCTGTTCTGATGTTGACTTGCCTAATTATCATTAGTTTAGCCACATCTGACACTTGAAGGATCGGCCTAACAAATTCGTGTTGACCTTCAGACTCAACGATATTGATGTTTCTTGGGTCTTCCTCCTTATGTTCAATAGTCACATTCTGGTAGTCAACTATATCCTGCATCTATGCATCCCATGCTGGTATGGCCCATTTTTCTGTTTTCCTTATCATGTCAAATACCACATCTTGAATTGTGTGTAAGGAAATACTTATTCATGGGAATCCACTCTCAAAACTGAACGTTAACAAAAATATTTCTCGTAGTGCAGCCCATTCTGTTGTGCCTTGTCGTAGCTCAACCTCTAGGTACAAATTCATAAGAATACGACTTGAAGTAAGGATGAATCTATGCACCCATCCTAGTTGCATATTTTTTCCACAAGATATAGATCACATGTCTAAATGTGTGCATGAATATTCTCTTCCTTGATAGGTTCATTTGAACTAGGTGTTCGGTTATCCAAATCACAGTTGCATCATATTGGTACATTCTTCCCAATTTTTCAAGTTCTCCTTGTGTGTCTCCCACCAACGTGGTGGAGTTGAGCACTAAGCTAATTCTAGCGCATTAAATTGTTGTGTCTCTAGAACATCCTTTTCGAATTCATCTAAGAAAAATGTGACACTACAATTATCATCATAATAAGGTAGTTGCCACACCTTAGAGAATATGCACTATAGAGATTTGGTGACTCGATGGCAACGTAGTGTAGAGACTTCATGGTGGTAATTCTCCAATTCCTCTTTTGATTCTGAGTGGCATGAAATATCTCTATCCTAGCTAAGGTGACCATCTACCGTGGGATTGATCAAATATTCATCTCTCATAGTTAGTTTAGATATGATCAACATCCTCTTCTGTGCACACCAGTTCTATATATATTTTTCCTTCTGTCGGATCCAGTGGGACCACAACCCTTATTCCATTGTTTTCAAACACCATACTTCTGCACTTGAGATTGATGATACCATCTATTGGGTGTAGGAGTTGCAGTTCAGCGAACTCCTTCAACACTTAATTGTCAACCCAGGGCTACGTAAGCTTAGAGGTTTAGCACAGGAAACGCCAATAAATGATATGAGCCTTTTTTATATCTATTCCTACCTCCTTAATTACAATTTAAAAAATCACAAGAAAATATAATACGATAATCAATACCAAGAGAATTCTGGTGTTGGAATAAAAAAAAAGTACTTTGCAGAAAATCAAATAAAAGGAACTCTAAAATTTTCATGAACAATCCCAATCAGAAAAATAAATATTTGAGACTATATTCAGTGTGATCATAAGACAGAGGAATAATTAAACAATTGAGGATGTCCGCCTTCCTTAGATATTGTTCTTCCTACAATAAACTATTGTTCATGCACTATAACAACGTTCCTATACTAGAATGTTGTTCGTGTACTGAAACTATGTTCATGAACTCAAAGTATATATTTTACCTGCACTAAATATTTTATCCTTTATACAGGATATTTGAGTCCTTGTACCAGAGCACTCTGTTCCTGTATTAGGATATAGATTTTTGTACTGGAAAACCATCATTCTTGTACTAAGTTTCCAATTTACTTGGAGAAAATGAAAAATGTCTTAATATTAAATGGATAAATTGCAAGGTGAAACATAACTAGAAAATTAACTTTCACAAGAAAAAATATTATATTAACTAACCAGATATTCAAAGATGAAAGGCACTTTAAAATTCAAAGGAAATTCTTGGTTAAAACAAGAAACTTCTAACATGTAAAAACATAAACTATCTGATCCAAATAATAGCAAGGTTCTTCCTAAGATGATTTTTTTTGTTATGTAAATTAGATCTAAACTTTATTATAAATAAGCGTTTTAAATCAAAATACCCTTTAATAATTTTAGTGCTAAGTTAAGTCTATTCCATAAGGGCAATAAGTGCAAGCACAAATCTATATAATGAAATGATCTCTCATTAAAATCTCGTTAATATAAGTTAACCCTTAAACTAAATTTAAATAATGAGAATAATTTCACTCAGAAGCAAAACACCACTTGCAGAAGGAAATAAATTACTTGCAAGACATGACCAAAACTTGCAGAAATAAACTAGGGAACTTTAACTTGCAAAAATGGAAACACATCAGGACAAGCAACTAAACACACTCCTCTTGTAGAAAGAAATTGTAACACACATCAAAGGACAAAATGGAAAATAGGAAATAACAATAACCAAGACCACATGGTTCGGATCCAAATCACACAACTTGTAAAGAAGTTAAATTCTATTAACTATGAAATAACCACACATAACCTGCTTAAAAAATTGCATAAAAATAATTTTAAGACACCTCAAGATAAAGGGGGAACGAGCTGGGTTGGCTAGGCCCTAGCAAGCCAACTCGTTACCCTGCTACGAAATCTGGAACTTCAGGTACTCAAATGATACATCACAAAGATATTGAGAAAATAAAATGCATAATTGGCACAGTAATTTGTATTAAACTTCAAAATATCAAATATACATCATGGTTACCAGATCTAGCCCTAGAAAATGACGACACCAAAAGTATCACTATGTAACATCTACAAGAAAAACCCTATTGAATACATATTCTCGGCTCATGGACGCAACATAAAATACAACAAAATTTTATCTTAAGCCTTTCGGCTGTTAAAAGAAGATTAAACAAGGGTTCACGGGTGATGTCCCGATCTTCACAGCCTACCTATTCCTCTACGCTCTGAGCCTAGCAAGGATAACTATTCTTCTAGCTAGAGATCCCCGTGATTTGTTGATATGTCAGAATTGTATGTGGTAAACCAAGCTAATGTTGACAACTGCCTTGGAAGTGCAGGAACGCTAGCCCATACAAGAATAATTCCTACATCAACCATCTCCCACATTTATAAATACTTTTCCCTTATAGAATTATCTTACAAAAGAGAAAATATTAGTTGCAAAGGAAAATAATATATAAAACCTATTAAATTAATGATAAATTTCATATATAACCCTTAATATGAAAAGCATGAAAGGAGTGCAGGAATGCATACAAGTTTGGAAGGAGTACAGAAATTAATAGGCTCCAAGGTTAAAATAGAGGCTTAGGTAGTGTGTTAAAGGAAATATAGAGGTTAGAAACTAGGACAATTACACCAACCAACATCCTCCCATCCCTATCCTATTGTGTTTCCTCACACAACCTTACCTTCTACAAAAAAACAACATGGAGAACTCCCTTCAATCCTGTATCTATATACTGATTCCTACCTTCAACGTCTTCATCTTCTTACCAGGAGCCCTTTTAAGTTGTTTTACCACTTTCCTAAGGCGACCATAGCATTTCGATGCTTGAAATTTCCACACTCTTACTTGTCACTTTGGCTCTTGCACTTCTCCGATTGGTTCAGTATTCCTCTACTGCATCCATGTACTTTGTTCCTTCATGGCCTCATTCAGTAATTTGATTCCATAAATGCATTTCTTCAGTTCCTTGACCTGACTATGCAAAGAGAGAGTAGGATATTCTCTATCAAACTCCTCTTGTGCCAGAGTATTTTCAGCAGTTGACTCAAAAAAAGTGCTGATATAGTCAAGGCCAACATCACCTTACTTGTCAATATATTGAATTTCAATATCACATTGTGTTTCAGTACCCTACATTTCATCATCACCTTGACCCACTGTCGGGCCCTTCCCTACACTTGCATCATGTGTCTTCAAGATATTTCTTTCCTTCATTTTTTCAACTAAAAATGACATCGGAGTGACACCTTCCTCCTCTATATAACCTGCACTAAACAGTGTGTCAACCATGACATCTTCAAGGAGCAGAATATTATCTTCAATTGGAAAAATAGGCTAGGAATCATCTATATTTATCGGAGAGGTTCACTGAGTACTGTAGCCTTATTTTAAAGAGGAAAAACTATTTTTGATAGATCTTTTGGTTATTATTTTTAAATGTCACAGGGTTTCGATTATGGATTCTTTATTTTCTCCCGACATTAGCTTCTTAGAAGGGGTTTCTTTCTCCATAGTCTTTAGTCTACGGGTTTAGGGTTTTTCATTTCTATTCAGACTTCTCCTTTTTACTCTTTCCATTCTTCCCTGAAGACTCCATTGTGCTCCCTTCTTCGAACTCTTTCAGGAACCCTTCCCACGCCATATTTCCTTTCTAACTCCCTTATAACCAGAATTGAAATTAACCCATAGTGACATAGCTTAAATCCAATTTGGCTTTCCTGAATTTTATAGATACCCTTGGACATATTTTCTAGAATTTTTAGCAATAAATAAGGGAAATTGATTAGATTTATTATTTAAAAATTTAATAGCAGCTAGATATGGTACAAGAAGGTTAGTGAATACCAGCCTTCACAAGTGAGAAAATTTTACAAAATTTACAACAAATGTTTCTACTTGTATATCATGGCATTGTGCTATAACCCGATATTCCAATACATCTTTTGATTCTTTTCAACCATGAATATATGCCGAGCCCTTTTTTCCATCTTTCCTTTCTTGAACCATTGCTCACGATTGGTTGCCAATCATGTAGCCTGAAAAATGGATTGCTCTATCACTTCAAATTTCAAAGACCCCACATTAGCTTCTCTTCGATCGAAGGTTCGAGAAAAATCTAATGATACGACCGAATCAAAACCATCAAACTTGAGCAGAATTGGGAGAAATCTTGATTCCTGCAACATACAAAAACTATTCTTGCACTTCGCCATCTATTTTATTTCCCTTAGACACCACAGTTTGATTCAAACAGGTGCCATCACTATTCGAATTAACTTGGTTTCTCAGAATTCAAAAGAGTTAATTAGTAAGGGGTTTAGGACACTTTTCTGAAATAATTTGAAATTTTTGAATTAACTGAATGCTTCTATATTGGTCATTCCTAAACTCTCATCGTCAAAATCTCAGTCTTGGAAAATATGCAATACGTCCTTGTAATTTTCCTAAATTAACCTGCAACTAATAGGAATATTAAAATCTCATTTTTCTTTCTTGTTGGATGAATAAGGGGGTAAGGATACCATTAAAGAATATTTAGTACGAATAAATCACTTAAAGTGTGAATTAAGATTAGCTTAGATAGTCACAATAAAGCCACCGTGGGTGTGAAAGGAGACAATTTATGGAGACTAAGTCAAGGTTGACCAAATCAAAAAATGATGTAAATGAGAGAGTGGAGCTAGTGGAGACAGTGTAGCTTTGGAGGACGAGTCTTTGCATCGAAGTAACCTCATAAATGAGTGTGGCCAAGGGTGAGGAAGCCCACCAAGGATATAAGGGAAGGGATGGTAGCCATGAGGTGCATTTAGAATATTTTTTATGTTTGAGTCTCATGACTTATTGCATGCTTCTGCTGTTTAGCTGGGTTTGATGTACTGTTTAGTACAAGGGTATTCCCATGCAGGAATTCCACACTCTTCCTTGGAGGACTTGTTGAATAAGTCTGACAGGAGTATTATGGGCTTCATCTTCACCATATGGCATTGGGCCAAGCAATCACCTACATCTACAGTGTAGTCTCCTTGAGAAACTGTGTTATTTTTCATGGTGTTGCAGTGGAAGGGTCAAAACCCTTGTTTATGAGCTATTTTCCTAGAGGAAGGATCATCCTTTCACTTGGAAAGCTAGTAAGGATAAACTACAACAATTTATTTTTCTTTTCAGCCATATTTATGCTGATCTTCAGTCAGACAATGTGATTCAGCCATAGATCAGCAGTATATACTTTTTGTATCTCATGTTTATCAAGCAACCCTTTCCGAGTTATCTTGCGATTGTGTAAAAGAGACTAGATCTACATTTTCCATTTCTTTGAGTAATATATCAGTATATCCATTTGTTTGTCTATTTATGTAGTAGAAACCCTCATTAAACTACGTTGTCTTATGCTTCATAATTTCTGTGTTGTAGTAATCATGGGGTTCTAGTGTTTTTGGGCTGATTTGGGTTTGGGAGGCCTGTTTAACTAAGTTATAATGATTTTTTTATGATCTCCTTATATATTTGGGTGTTATAATACATAGAATAATGGATCCATGGGTTGTTCTAGACTATTATAGTGTAATTTTATGAAAAAGTGTGTTTTAGATACCTATATTATTGATTCTCCTAAATAGGAATATTAGAGTGGTATCAGAGCTCGGATGTTGGCTCAGCCTCTCTACTTTAGCCATTATGTCATCTAAGGAGGCTTCTCATATGAAGGAGAATATCTACAGAAGAGATCAAGGAAAAACCTTATTATTAGGAGGGAAGGAGTTCTCAAAACTTCTTCTTCAAACTCTGCAGTGCATTAGCAAAGACATCAAAGAGAAGAGGGGGAAGAGACATGGAGATACCTCAAAAAAATTTGTACATGAGGAAAGCTCCGGATACTCATATTATGGGTGTGAGCATTCAACCACACCATTATATTTACAACACTCTACCAGGCCTATGTTCATAGCAAGTGAGATGGAGGAAGGAGATGTGCCAAAGAAGGAGACTCTTGGTGATTATTTGGAAGAGTATGAATCTCAATCTAAGAGGTTCAAAGAGCATCTAAACTTCCAAGGGTTTTGCAAGATCAAGGAGGTTAAAATAACTAGCAACCATGATAGAAGCAAAAGGTACAAGTAGCATGATGAAGGAAAATTCTACCTATCTACTTTTGATGGGTCACCTAAATATTCGGCTATGGCTTGGGTGGAGGAGATTGATACTTGTTTGCAGAAGCACCAAGTTTCAGAAGATGAAGCCATTAGAGTAGCAGCGCTGCATCTTGAAGGTAAGGCTTATGCTTTGTGGTTATTCGAATCATTTTCATTAAAAAATGCAAATACATCTACTTATGCAAGGTTCACTAGGTGAGTAGTGGAAAGGTTTGATGAAAAACATTTGGTGGAGCTAGTCAAGCCAAAACAAACAAATCCTTTGCATGGGTTGGAATATAAACCCATTTCCATTTCAAAAAAATAGTGAGGGGGATAAAATTTTGTAGAATACCTTGGTAGAGGCAAGATCCCTGCTTCAAAGAAAACACTCTCCTGGAAAAGAGGACATGGAGATCTCTTTTTCAAAAGAGGGTCCTCTTATTGATGATAAGGTAACTCCCATTGATGTTGAAGAGGAAGAGAATAATGGAGGTAACAACATTCTCACATCAGGAGTATATCTAGCACCTCATAAATAGGAAGATGGAGCACTTGCTCCAATGAGAGGAGTTCTTGTATGCTCACAAGAAGTTCCAAATAATCTAACATACAAAGATCAGAGCACATTCCATGAGCATCATGTGCCAGCATTGATAGATTTTGAGATCTTGAAGATAAAATAAGAAGAAAGGGTGGATGATTAGAATCATATGATTGGGAGCAGACACCCCTACCAATTTCAGAAGTGTGATGTACAAAGGAGGGAAACTTAATTTCACAGTGAGAGCAACAAAAAAGCAGTCCACTCACATATACAACCTACTATAGGACTTGATGTGTCATTACATGGAGGAATTCCACCAGGGAGACCCCTTGATTGGAAGATGAATAAAGGGTTCTCTCAACATGGTTCAACATTAACATATTTGGCTAAGGAAGCATCCTTGGGAAGAGCTAGCATAGCGTTAAGAACCTTTGATGGGTTCCAAGGAGAGGTGAGAAATTTTCTGATATGGACATTGCTATCTCCCACTCAGCTATTTTCACTAGAAAAGGATGATCCAAAAATATATGATAGCATGAGCATGGTGTCAAAAGGCTATTCCATAACATTGGAACATCAAACGATACCTCCACACACGAGGAATATTTCTTAATATGACAAGAGGTTATTGAAACTCTTGTATGCATTGGCAAAACTATCAAAGTTTTGGAGGGGAAATGCCTTCCAAGAGGAGGTTGACTTCCATGTACTTCAATCTTCTCTTGGGCAAGATCAGCTACAAGGGAGGTAGCACAAGTGGAGTAACAACACTCTGACGTGTGGATTTGGCATTGAGCATGTCAAAGAGGAGAGTTATGATTTGACAGGTGCTTCATTTCAGATTTCAACAACACTATCATTGTTGGGAAGCCTAGATCCATATTAGGAGTCCCAAATATTGGTGGAATATTCCAAGAACCTCCTCACATGTAAGGTACTTGATGGGCAAGTGGTGGATGGGAGGTATAGAGTGGTTGATGGAGTCATCTATTTCCATGATCAGATCTACTTTACTAAAGACTCCAAGCTTAAGAAGGAGATTCTACATGTAGCTTATGAAGCAAACTTTTCAGGACATGCAGATTCCATTGAGTCTTATCACACCATCATGGAGGGATTCTATTGGGAGGATCTAAAAGAATATTTGCACCAACATATCAAGATATATGTAAATTTTTTAATGTATAAGGAGGAGAACAACGACCTTGAAAACTTGTTACAATCACTTCCCCTTTTGATAGAGAAATGGGAAGGTTCATCTATGAACCTCTTCACCAACTTGTCTACAGTATATGGTAAAGGTTCTATTTCAATGCTTATTTATCAACAAACAATGTATGTGCATTTATTTACCATGCATTTGTAGCACATTACTCCACAAGAGAGCAAGCCTCTCTTCTGGTTTCATGGTCATATTGAGACTAAATTCAATGATGGAAATAACAACTTCATGTAGGGCTTTGGGCAAGACATGTTTTTCTTGGTTCATATTTAGCCAACACCTAATGTCCTCTACTATTTTCAAGCTTTTGAGAAGCTTAGGGAAGCAAGTAGGTGGTTAGATGGCGACCTATCATATCATGTTTTGAAACAACTAGAAGAAGAACAATGTTGGTATCACTTGAGGGGATATTATCACCATCCATTATGTCATGTGCACTTAGTCCATACTCATGTTGGAACCCATATGATGATGATACTTTATACATTATATGTAGGGTAAATTGGGCAAGAGAGGTTCCTAGAACCAAAGAGTGGGATCATGAGATTCCAAGTACCTTTTGGCTTCTTAATGACCATATTATTGTAGTACAAGACCAGTAGTTCCACATCTATCATAAATGGAGGGAGAGACAACATGATTTGGATAACTTGATCTCTCATTTTCAAGCATGCAACCCCTATACATTGCAGAACCAAGGGATTGATGATTGTTTTAATGAGCTACCAAGGATGGCTCATTTTGTTTGGATGATAGCATGGAGATTGGAGTTTCTCATTGAGATTGAGGCACCTAACATTTACCATCTCTTATGACTTAAGGAGGCCAATGGAAATCATATAAATCTTTCCATATATCTCCAAATTTTTCATAATGACAACTATTTGGTTTATCTACCAAAGGCTAACTTGTATATTTGGGGGGAGACATATCCATTGGAAATTTTACAGTACCCTTGTAGTTGCTTGAGGACAAGCAACATTTGGGAGGGGAAGATTTTAATATTTCTAAAATAACCGGAAACTAATTGGAATATTAAAATCTCATTTTTCTTTCTTGTTGCATGAATAAGGGGGTAAGGAGACCCTTAAAGACTCTTTAGTAGCAATAAATCACTTCCATTGTGAAGGAATATCAATTTAGATAGTCAGAATAAAGCCACCTTGGGTGTCAAAGGAGACAATGCATGGAGACTAACTCAAGGTTGACCAAATCAAATAGCGTTGTAAATGAGAGAGTGGAGCTAGTGGACACAACGTAGTTTTGGAGGAGGAGTATTTGCATGGAAGTAACCTCGTAAATGGGTGGGGCCAAGGGTGAGGAAGATGACCAAGAATATAAGGGAATGGATGGCAGCCATGAGGGGAATTCAAAATATTGTTTATGTTTGAGTCTTATGACTTATTCCATGCTTTAGTTGTTTATTTGGGGCTTTTGTACTGTTTAGCACAAGGGTATTCCCATGCGAGAATTCCACACCCTTCCTTGGAGGAATTGTTGAAGAAATATGAGAGGATTATTCTGGGATTTATCTCCACCATACGACATTGGGCCAAGAAGTCACCTATATATCTACCGTAGTCTCCTTGAGAAACTATGTTATTTTTCATGGTGTTGCAGTGGAAGGGTCAAAACGCCTCTTTATGAGCTAGTTTCCTAGAGGAAGGATCAACCTTTCACCCAGAAAGCTAGTAAAGAGAAGCTACAACCATTTATATGTATTTTCAGCCATATTTATGTAGATATTTAGTCAGAAAGCATGATTCAGCCATAGATCTGCAGTATATACCTTTTGTATCTCATGCCTGTCAAGAAACCCTTGCTGGGTTATCTTGGGATTGTGTAAAAGAGACTAGATCTCCATTTTTCAGTTGTTTGAGTAATATATCAACAGATCCATTTCTTTCTCTATTTATGTAGCAAGAAACCTCATTAAAATACAATTTCTTATGCTTCATGATTTTTGTGTTGCAGTAGTCATGGGGTTGTAGTGTTTTTGGGCTGATTTGGGCTTGGGAGGCCTGTTTAACTAAGTTATAATGATTTTTTTCTGATCTCCTTATATATTTGGGTGCTATAATACATAAAATAATGGATCCATGGGTTTTGTTTTACTGTTATAGCGTAATTTTCTAAGAAATGGGTTTTTGGTACCTACATTATTGATTTTCCTACATAGGAATATTACAGTCATGGTCCAATGTGCATGCAAAAAAGATGATTGGTAGAGGGAAGTGGTTATGGACAATATTTGTTATTAAAAAAACACAAGTTATTATGTAGAATCAGGTCATCACTAATTGTTAACAAGGCTTTGAAGGTGAATGCAAGATCACGAGAAAAGTTTGCACAAATCCCCTAATCGAGCCATGATTTAGTATAGGGTACACATGATTCTTATATAAAGATACAATTTCACACTAAATGCATTTTTAGTTAAAAAAATTATTTCCTAAGCAATAATGATGAAACAAAGTCTAATCAAATGTAGAGGAAACAATCAATGGATACCATAATTTAAATAGTGCAGTCATTTATGCCTGAACAAGGTCTCTACATTGAATAAAAATAATTTTATTGTATTTTTGAACCAAATTCTTGCTTCAAGTATGCATTCCTGTAACAAACATTCCTGAACCATAATATACATTCTTGCACTTAGGAGTCCTTGGTTCCTCTACAAAAACATACATTCTTGTAGTGAATACTACCATTGTACTTACACCAGAGCACATGTTCTTGCACTTGGGAGCACAAGGAAATGCATGTTCCTTCACCCTAAATTAAAACATACTTGCACTAAAACACACATCCCTGTACTGAGGAATATCAAAACTCTTGAACCTAGACGTGTTGCGGCATATCTAAAGGAAAAGAAATGTGTATAATAAAATACAATTTACGGGCTGAATCTTCAAATATTTGTAGAGCTTCCAAAGGAGGTCTTATTCTATATTTCTTGATATTAAAATATGCCTTCTGATCTGATTCATGAATTTTTATCAGATCCTGAAATACAGTCCATGGAGGAGAAAAGAAGTGGGAAGCGGTAAATTTTTTAGAATGGGAAGGAAATTCAACAAGGAAGTCAAGAGTGAGACCAATCCAAGAGGGACATCAGAAAGAGGGATAGGGGAAAAGAGCGAAAAACTAAGTCAGATAAGGATGGTTTCTTTTGAAGAAAGGGGTGGTTAATATCCATAGGAAAAAAAAAAGAATTATAGAGGGAATTTTATGGAAGTGGAATAAGAATAAAGGTATAGTTTCACCTCAAAATATACCTAAAATACCGTTGAACCAAAAATAATTACAGAGGGAATTGAGTGTTTCTTTCATAAATATTTTTGTCTCACCTGTACCAAACTTGGATAACGGCTCTGTTCCTGCACTGAAAAAAATCCTTCTTCTTGGTGACAATTAACACATATAAAGATCATGCAACATTCCCATTTTACTAAATATTGATCCTCCTGCCGACATGCTGGTATTCAAGAAAATTCTTTTGTCATCATGTCAATAAACTGATTTTCACAACCAGAGGCAAAATATTTTTTACTTTTTACTTTTTTATTTTTTGTAATTTTTTTTGGATTTTCCTTTTATGTTATTTTATTTCTAGAAAAGAAAGAACCAAATTTTTAGAAGGTTGGCACAAACACCTACCATCTACAATTCAACCTAGTTTTGTACTTGCTAGATGAAGTTTTCCTTTGTGAGAGGATGAAAATATACTTTAAGTCTATGCAAGTTCACAAGGAATACAAATTCTTTCTCGTCAATAGTTTTAATTTCTACTTCTCCATTTTCTAAAATTTAATTACTTCATAAGGTTCCATCCATTGTGTATGCAATTTTTCTTTAAAATGTTTAAATCGAGAGTCATAAAGGAGTACCGAATCACCTATTTGGAACTGCTTCTTTCTGATAAATTTTTCATGCCACTTCTTGCGTTGTTGTTGAATTAACACATTTTTTTGAACAACATATCTCCCAAACTCATGTAACTCATTTAGCTACGATATATATTGAGGTTGTGCTTCTGAGATATCTAGTCCCAATTGAACGAAAGTTCCGAAGGTATTTATGTGAAAATCGATCGGCAAAAGTACCTGTTTCCTGCCCCATGTTGTTCTGCCAAGTGGTTTGATAAGCCCATAAGGATTCAGGAAATATACTAGCCCAATCCCTCCTATGTAGATTTACTATTTTGGTGAGGATGGATTCGATCACCTTATTCGTAGTTTCCACCTGGCCATTTTCTTGTGGGTGATACGGTGTTGATTTTTTGTGCCAAATTTTATATTGATCCATAACACCCTGTACTAGATTAGAGACAAACTATGGTCCATTATCAGTAATCTCTCTAGGAACACCAAATATTATAAAAATTTCATTAAACAAAAATTCCAAAACAATTTTTTTAATAGCGAAAGAAACAACTTTACCCTCTACCCATTTTGTAACAAAGTCCGCACAAACAAAAATATGATTTTTATTTAAAGATGTTGGATTTATTAGTCCTACAAAATTAATAGACCCTTTTTCAAAGGGCTCAATCATGACCTGAGGACATAAATTCATTTCATTGGCTTGGACATGATGGCCCATTCGCTGATAGTTATCACATCACTTGACATATTGTTTAGCATCCTTAAACAAGGAAGGCCAAAAATAACCAGCTTTTAAGACCTTGTATGCAGTTCTCTTATCAGTGAAATGGCCCCAATAAGGTTCATCATGAGAAAATTTTAGAATTTCAAACACTTTTTCCTCTCTTACACATCCATAGATGATAAGGTTTGGCCCAATGTAAAAGCGGTCTCCTTGGATCCATGAATATGAAACACTTTTCTGAATTATATTGCACTTTTCATAAGCAGATAAGTGAGGAGGTGTTTTTCTTGTGATTAAATAATTGGCTATGTCAGAAAACCAAGGGGAGTTTATTGACAAAGAAAAAATATGTTCCTGAGGGAAATCATCATTTACAGGAATTGCTTCACCAGGGTTATTTATTCTAGGAAGATAGTCAGCCACAACATTAGATTTCCCCAGTATATTAATAATATTAACATTAAATTCCTGTAATAGAAATAACCACCTAGTCACTCTATCGCTAGTCAATGGTTTAGTCATTAAGTATTTTATAGGTGAATGGTATGTATGCACAAATAATTCATATCATGTAACATAGTGTCTGTATTTATTAATGGAAAAAATCAGGACTAAAAACTCCTTTTCTGTTATTGTGTAATTTAATTCAGTAGGTGACAAGTTTTTACTCATGAATTTAATAACATAGGATTGTTGGTTTTCTTGTTGTTGTAAAGTTGTGCCAATAGCTCTATCTGAGGCATTGGAGGAAATATGAAAAGTAAGGGACCAATTCGGCCCTCGCAGAACCGGTGCCTGTACCAATTTCTCCTTCGGTGCCTCAAAAGCTTGTTAACAAGCCATAGTCCAAGATAACTTGCTATCCTTAGCTAAAAATAAAAAAATTATGGGTATATATGCTAGAGAAATGCTTAATTATTCTACGGTAATAGCCTGCATGTCCCAGGAATCCTCACACTTCCCTTTGTGTTTTTCATGCAGGGAGACATATGATAACCTCTATTTTCGCTGGGTCTACCTAGATACCTTTGTCAAAGATAGAATGCCCAATAACTACTCCTGCTTTGCACATTAATCTACACTTTTTATTACTCAAAGCAAGATGAACTTCTTGGAAATAAAAAATAACGTTCTCAACATTCTTGAGGGCTCACTGAAATGAATCACCAAATACGAAAAAATCATCCATGTAGATTCCCACACATTCTAGGTGAGCAAAGATAGCCAAAACTTCTCTTTGAAAGGTAGCTGGAGCACTACATATCCCAAAGGGAAGCACTCGGTAGGAAAACTTTCCCCATGGGCATGTGAAAGTCGACTTATCTTGATCCTTGGGTGTGATTTATATTTGGTTGTAACCACTAAAGCCATCTAAAAATGAAAACTACTTTTCATCGACAAGGGTATAAAGCACCCGATCGATGAAAGGAAGGGGAAAGTAGTCCTTGAGAGTGGCTTTTTTTAGTTATTTGTAATCAATGAAAATATGCCATCTTCCATATTTCTTAGGGACCATCACCGACGGAGAGACCCATTGGCTATCATATATATGATAAATGAAATTATCATCTAAGAGTTTTTGTAATTCTTCTTTCACAATTTCTCTTAGCGTAGCATTCATTCACCTTTGGGGTTGTCGAACAGTTCAGGCCCCCTCCTAAATATAAATATAATGAGTACAAGTTTCACGTGGGATGTCTTTCATGTCCTCATAGCCCCATGAAAAGGCATCAATATGGTCACGTAAAAAACTCACAAGTTTCTCTTTTTGGGATGAATCCAAGTCTGAGATGATATGTAAATATTTTCCTAGATTAATCTCAACAAGAGTGGTTTCAGGTTCAAGAGTACAAGGTGGAGCAGCTAGAGTATGTGATGATGAGGGTTGAGAATTGTAACTCCCTGTTACACTAAAAATTGTCACCATGACATTTAACTGTCTATATGGGTTCATCATTACCTATTTTATGCTCCCTTGGAGGTCCAAAATTATAAAGTTCCTAAACCAAGTCTTGGAATTAGAGAAAAGCTCATTAAAACCCTAAAAGGCCTAACTCTGCACTTTTCCTAGTTATTGCTTGTGGTATCGTAGTTTCTTACTCTATAACCCGTAGCACAGACCGCACATTCTGCTTACTAAAACTACAGACCCCCGTAAAAATTAAAATAAAAGAAAAGATAAGTTCTAGAAGCCCATTTGGTCAAATATTCTCCCAGTTGGAAGCTTATAGAAGCATAATCTGGTCGAGCTTCGCCCCTTCATTCATGAACCTCTATCCCTTCATTAATGGATATTATCCCTTGGTGTTTGGAGCTAAAATCCCTTTTTGAGAGGACTTTATCCCCTTTTCTTTGGAACTGAAACCTCCTCCCTTCTACTATAAATTGAGATCATGTTTCAGCCTCAAGAGTACTCAAAAATTTGGTGGATTAGAAAATTGCTGAAGAAATCATACTCTCTATACTTGGCATAATTGGTATGAGAACGATCACATATATCTATAGTTTTATGATATTTCAGAGAGGAGAAGGCTTGTCAAACCGAAGGAAAACAAATTTTCAGGACCCCGGAAGAACCTATATGGCATCAAGGTGACAAGGTTGTAAGGTTTCACATGCTGAAGTGACCTCTTTTGGAGCAACTGGATATAAAGATTACAAAAAGCGTTGGACTTTAGGTAGGGGTATGTCCTCATACTTTGTTAATTTATAATTATGAATCATGAATGATCTAGAGAAGATGATTTTCATTTGGTTGTTTGTTTCTAGATATCCTTAGGATATTGGGGAGATCGTTCTTGTCCACAAGAAGGATTTATCCGAATAACAAAATGGTGACTCCGCTGGGGAATATATGAACTTAGTTTTCCTTTTTTATTTTTAGTTTGACTTTTGAAAGAGTTTTTTCTGCTTTTGATTAGTCTAAAACTGGGTTGGGTTGATAAATTATTAGAATCCTTGAAAAGCATATCTGAATTTTTATTTTTTCTGTATGTTTCCTGGACTGCACAGTTTTCATTTGAAAACTGTGCAGCAGCCTCCGTAGTTTGTAGTTCAGAATAGTGCAATACTACTTTGTTATCCATTAGAACCTATAGAATTGTGGAAAATTTTTGAAAAAATTAAGAATTCTCTTTTTAGGAGCCATATTACCAGGTTCTCTGTGTTTTCCCCAACTTGTCCTAACTGTCAAAGTCTCATGTGTGAATTTCTTTACAATCTCATTAGTCTCTATTAAGTTAATTGGGTGTTTTGAGTTAAAATTTTGAGAAATTCTTAAGTTTATTTCCTTTGGTCATTAATTTTAGGTTTGTCTCAGTCTCTTAACAACTTTGCACCTTTTTTCTTTTGTTTTTACAAAAATTCCCCCCTCATTCGCCGGGGGGGGCTAAATTGTGTTTGAGTGTTAATCGCCTTTCAGTGTTTTTATTTTTTTCACCTTTGTAATTATCACCCAATTTTCTTTACTTACACTTGATTGGTTCTTAGATTACATTAGAATCATCTTATGTGTGAGAATTCTCTTGCATAGATCACATTTGCATAATTAGAATTCTCATTTTCAAAATATGAATGAAAAATGTGCATAGATTACATTTGCATAATTTTCAAGTGAATTATGCATAGATTACATTTGCATAGTTTACATTCTAGAAAAAGCATAATTTTTTCTTCATAAAATTAGTGCATCAGAGAATTTGTTATATTTTATCTTATTTATCAATATTTGCATTGTTGGAAGTGAATGGAACCTCTTTCCTTACTTTAATTAGGATTCATCGAATTGAAAATATTACATTATGATATTTAATTTCATTCAGCTTTGGGTAGGTCATAACACCAATGGTTTCATATCCATTTACATTTTTATTAATAACAACCCAAATAACACAACGCTTAACTAAAATTCATATATAATTTTTTACATTTATAGGGCTCTTTCCACTAATCTAGCTTAGGCTAGTGCTTTGGAATAACCTGTAGTTAACTTTCCAAAGCAACTAAACAAACAAGTAGCATTTTGTGGTAGGAAAAATTCCAATTGTTGCATTTGTACTCTGGGAAGCTCTTCTTAAAAGAGTCAAGCATGAGATCATGTCAGACCCAATGAGGTAATAATACCTATCTCATTGGCAAAGATAGAAGTTGTGCACATACTAAAAATGGTAAACCTCGGATAGACCATTGTCGAGGAGCCAGGGATCACTTGTTGGTAAACCTTGGATTATGTCAAGGAGCCTTCAAGGGGATTGAGCTTGTTACTTTGCCCTTGTGTGTATATCGAATTGTAGAATTCCCCCCCAGGTGCAATTGTCTTAGTTGGTGACCTTAGTGGCCATAATCTTTAGGATTTTTCCTAAGTTGACGGTGGAGGGAAGGTCCCACTATACCTAGAGCAGACATTGACTAGACTCACTTGGACTTTCTAGAGGGTACACTTCACTTTGAGATGGCATAGTGGAGGTACTTGCACTAGACTGTTTCATTAAGTAGGTTGTCATGGTAACTGTTTCGACCACTAGTTTTCCATATTAACTTCTACGACATTGGATTTCATCACCCACTAGTGTTGTTCTTGTGGAAACATACTGCTTGTGTGTGATTTGACTCCTAGATTTGATAGTGAGTGTTCATTTTTTTTTTTTTACATTTTAGAAACCTTAGGTGTGAATTGTGAATTTTAATTGTTAGGTGTGAATTGTGAATAGTGAATATTTTTAAATTGTTAATAAAATTCATTGAAGTTGAAATTAATGGAAATTGTTCCAAATTTTACCAACCAAGGTATCCCTATTAACGAGAATCCTAGTACTTTTCCTTGCTTTTGAAATGTTGGTCCCCCTTATATGGCTACATTGTCATTACCTGGATTTACTGATATGGTTATTTTCAACTTCGTTGGCCTCGAATACTCAAATTTTTCCACCTCAACAGAGTTCACCATCTCAACATCACCAACATCATGTTGAGCCTTTACCTTCTTCACCCAACATGTATTCCCCCCTTTCTTCATCTTTTCTTGGTAAAAGGCTTGATGCTAGTAACCAGGTGTCTAAGAAGAAGAAGAAAGGGAAGAATAAGAAGAAGAAAGATAAGAAAGAAGTCAACCAACCAACCATGGCTATGAGTGTTAGTAGTGTTGAGGAAACCTCCAACATGTATCGTAAAACCAAATACCCTTGCAAAATTTATAAGGGTGATCACTTCCTTATCAATTGTTCGTGTATTCCTAAGGTCTTGGAAGTATGGTCAGAAAAATCCATCAAATTACTGTTGATCCATCAACAAGTGATTGTCAGGTTCTAGGGAAAAAGGGTAAAGTTAGGTTTCCTTTTAGGTTATGCTAAGGGAATCATCAAACTCACAGTTGCCCTCAAATGGATGAAGCCTCAAAATTGTTGGAAAACCTTACTGTTACACAACAACAACTTCCAACTGGTTACCGTAAACTTTCTCCCAACCTACCATCAACTGACGGATTGATTGATCTAATTCCAAGTACAGTCAATCCCACTCTTCCATTGGAGAGTGAAAATCATATCACTCAGGTTGATGATCCATTAGCTGATCAAGTGGTTGACTTGATTTCTCATCTAGTCGATCCCACTCTCCTTTTAGAGAGTGAAATTAATACCGCTTAGGTTCTTCTTATTACATCAGATTCTTCTATTAGTATTTTATCCTCAACTGCTTGGCAAGCTTTGGACTCCCCTCAACTTGTACCTGTTACACAAAATTTGTCATCTTTTAACACAACCATTAGTGAACCTTTAGGGAAACTTCTTAAGTTTCCTATTACCTTGCAAGGTAAAACTATCTATATTGATCTTATCATAGTTCGAGGCCCCTTGGATTTAAATTTACTCCTTGGGCAAGACTATGTCTATGCAATGAAAGCTATCGTCTCGACACTCTTTTGCGTGATGTCTTTCCCTCATAATGGAAACATTGTGACTGTTGAACAAATTTCATTCGCTAATCTTGATTCGACTACCAATAATCCGACAGCCCTAAATTTTCCTTATATAGAAGTGGTATCTACCACACCACAGGTTAATTATGTGGCAACTAGTCCCATGTTTTCAATTACTGATGCAAGCGAGCCTCTCACTGTTTGCTCGAATTCCTTTGACTTAGATCCGGTAATTAACATGGAAAGCCGTATGGGATTATTTGAATGTGATTTTATTATCCCTATTGAGTCCCTTGACATCTATTCCTTCCAGAGAATTATTCTTCCATCTAATGAAGACCTCTTGGAAGCCATGATCGAGGAGTGTCCCTTGACATGTGTTTCTTCAAGTTGGAAGCGATGACAAGATTACCTTGAGGATAGTTATTTTACTGTGTCAACCTCATTAAAAAATGAATCAGTTCATCATGAGGATAGCTCTTTTCCTGTGCCAACCTCGTTAAAAAATGAAACAGGTTCCATGAGGATGGTTCTTTTCCTGTGTCAACCTCGTTAAATAATGAAATGGGTGCCCATGAGGAGAGTTCCTTTTATTGTGTCAACCTCGTTAAAAAATGAATCAGTTCATCTAGAGGATGGTTATTTTCCTGTGTCAACCTCATTAAAAAATGAAACATGTCTCCGAGAGGGTGGTTCTTTTCCTATGTCAACCTCATTAAAAAATGAAACATGTCTCCAAGAGGATAGTTCCTTTTCCTGTGTCAACCTCGTTAAAAAATGAATCAAGTAATGAGAATAGTTATTTTCTTGTGTCAAGCTCATTAAAAAATGAAACAAATCCTCTCCTAATCGATTCGAGTCTTTGATTAGATCTCGTAAGTATCAAGTCAAATATTTCATCTAATCTCATAAATGAACCTTCATTCCATCCAGCTATTATTAACCAGTAGTCTACTTAGTTGAATGAAATGAAGCTTGGGGGGCATATGCTCTAGCAAGTTATGCTTGGGGGGCATTAAAACCATTTACAAGCACAGTTTCCCACGTTTCATGCTTGTGTAAAAATGAAATCACTCTCAAGCATAATTTTTCCTTTTTTTCAAGCTTGTGTAAAAATGAAACAAACCACTCTTAAGCATAATTTTCCTACGTTTAAAGCTTGTGTAAAAATGAAACCACTCTCCAGCGTAATTCTTCCTATGTTTCAAGCTTGTTTAAAAATGAAACCTATTTTGAGTCCATTTCGGTTATTATTTTCAAGACTCATTAAACTTTGAAAATCCCGAGATTATTTTTCTATATTTCATTCTCGTAAAACATATGAAAATGCTGAGTTCTTTCTGTATTTTCCTGCTCGTAAATTAAATTGAAATTTGGCCAACTGAGTATACTTTTATCACTTTTTCAGGCTCTTTAAAAATACGAAAAAGAGAAACTTTTGAGTTCTCTTTTAAGCCATTTTCAGACTCTCTAAACATGAAAAGATTGCCGAGTACTTAACTATTCGAACTCATAAAATTAAATGAACAGTCGTCCTTTCAGTATAAGTTTATGCCTTTTCCGGACTGAAATGGACTATTTATGGAAAAGGTATACATTGACTAATAATGGTAAATATATTTATCTCCTACATTATTTTATCATTTTTTCAGGCTTCAGAGACTAAATTTATGAAAAAGTACTCCCACGGAGTTTTCTTAAGTTTTTCTTCTAACTCCTTAAAATTGAAAAACACCGAGTTTCACCTATACTGGACTCGTTAAAAATTAACAGTAAAGGACCTATAAATTACAAATAGGAACGAACCACTTCTTCTTAGGGTTCAATTTTAATACTAAGTTCGACTCATCTGAAGGATGAGCTTATACAATACGAAAAATTTATCCTCCTCAAGCTTATCAAAAATAAAGAGTTACTTGCCAAAAATGGTGGGGGAAAAAGAGAGAAAATGAATTCAGTTGTCACGCTTTGTTCCAAAAAGTAGTATACCACTCTTGAACATGACATTTTTTCATGCTCATACTTGGGTTGGGAAAATCCTTTGTCTAAAAGTTAACCAAGCCACATTGAAAGTCTTCAGCTGGTTTTTGGGTAGTAGCTTTAGGTCAATTTTCACCAAACCATTTGCAGTGTCGTTATGTGTTCAAGAGACAGTTCAAATAAACCATTCATCGAAAACATTTGTCTCCATTCGCATTCCCTATCCCTAAGTCAGTCCTTGCTAAATTTTCTTCAAAACTTGATCTAATGGTTTCGTGTCGTGGGCTTTCCTACAACGGCTCACTTTCTATCGACAACACCACGTCATCTAGAAAGTTGTTCTAGATTCCTATCAGTACCTTGGGATCCATATACCCTAATGGCAGGTTTATTGCCTTCGACGACTCACTTGATCTAATGGTTTCTTCAAAACTTGATCTAATGGTTTCGTGTCGTGGGATTTCCTACAATGGCTCACTTTCTATCGAAAACACCACATCATCTAGAAATTTTATCTAGAATCCTATCAGTACCTTGGGATCTGCATGCCCTAATGGTAGATGTCTTGCCTTTGACAACAAGTTACATAATTTACCTTCGATCGAATGACTCTGTGAAGTGTTCGACTAAAAATAATTCATTCACACCTCATGGATTTTACTGAGTACTTTGAGAACCATTGTCATTATTGGTGGTTCCTCTCACACTTGTTAACAATTCACATAATTGACTGGTAATCAAGAGGTTTCTACCATGTTCGACTTCGACTTAATCAATTACATGGATAGAATCATACTATTTCGAGAAGCGGAAATCAAGACCCTGAATCTAGTTTCCACCATCTAGGTTGTGAGGAGTTTTATTATTCATAATAAAATAGACTACTTCTGACAGATGGTTGTGTCCATGCTGTGTCTACTATTGATGTAATTCTAAAATAATTTATGTATCAGAACATGTAGTTAGTTTTGATTTGAGTATGGGAATGCCTACCTCAGCGATGATGTACGTGTATATGTTTGCATTGATTGTTTTTACAGGATTCAACCAGTACACCTACAACCGAATACTTAGAATGATAAAGCACTTCACTATTCAGAACTACTTTAGACTTCGCACTTTAGGTGGCAATCTGTTACACTAAAAATTGTCACCATGACATTTAGCTATCTATATGGGTTCATCATTACCTATTTTATGCTCCCTTGGAGGTCCAAAATTATAAAATTCCTAAACCAAGTCTTGGAATTGTAGAAAAGCTCATTAAAACCATTAAAAGCCTAACTCCGCACTTTTCCTAGTCATTTCCTATGGTACTGCAGTTTCTTGCTCTATAACCAGCGGCATATCCTGCACGTTATACTTACTAAAACTGTGGACCCCGTAAAAGGTAAAATAAAAGAAAAATTAAGTTCTAGAAGCCCAACTGGTCAAATAGTCTCCCAGTTGGAAGCTTCTGGAAGCGTAATCTGGTCGAGCTTCGCCCCTTCATTCATGAACCTCTATCCCTTCATTAATGGATATTATCCCTTGGTATTTCGAGCTAAAATCCCTCTTGAGAGGAATTTATCCCCCTTTCTTTGGAACTGAAACCTCCTCCCTTCTGTTATAAATTGAGATCATGTTTAAGTCTCAAGGGTAGTTAAAAATTTAGTGGATTAAAAATTTGCTGAAGAAATCATAGTCTCTATACTTGGCATCATTGGTATGAGAATGATCACATACTCATATATATAGTTTTATGCTAGTTCAGAGAGGAGAAGGCTTGTCAAACCAAAGAAACCGACTGTTTGGGACCTCGAAAGAACCTGTATGGAATCAAGGCGACAAGGTTGTAAGGTTTCACATGCTGAAGTGACCTATTTTGGAGCAACTGGATATAAATATTACAACAAGCATTGGAGTTCAGGTAGAGGTATTCCCTCATACTTTGTTAATTAATAATTCTAAATCACGAATGATATAGAGAAAATGGTTTGCATTTGGTTTTTTGTTTCTAAATATCCTTAGGATACTAGGGAGATCTTTCTTGTCTGCAAGAAGGATTTATTTTCATAACACTCCCTTGAAACTCCATACTAAATATTTGAAGAAGTGAGTCAAAATTTGGCATTGTATCTAGATTGTTCAAGAAACCTTGTATCTCACCCTCCTGAGTTGACTCGGTATGATGACGTGTCAAAGAAACATATTGAGTCTTCTCATCACTACTATAACCTAACCATAATGTATCTCGAGGCTCTTGGATAGATATAGCAAGTGGATATAAGATGAATTTATTCCTAGAATCTCCATGGGAAATATACATCTAGCTAGAGCAGCACCCAATATAAGAATCAATTGTATCATGCCATGGTCATCCCAAGATCAAGGGATGCCCTCAAACATGATTCTTTGGATGAAGCACAATGAAATCTGTGGGATATTCCTAAGAGTCAATTGAAACAACCAGATCATCAAATACACCTTCCAACTTGATTTTGGATCTATCTGCAAGTTCAACCATGGTGGTGGTAGGGTGACTATGGACCAACCGAAGTTGATCCATGGTTTGCTTAGTCATAACATGGTTTTCTTAGTCATAACATTGGTAGCTGCTCCTAGATCTATCAATACATTGGAGACAAGGACATCACTTATCTGAACAAAAACAACCACATTTCTAGGGTCGGTATATTTTTCCATTTTCAAACACCTCGTCATTATCTCAGCTACTCTTCCAATGAACTAAATGGTCTGAGGTTCTACTCTTTTCCTTCATGTCTTCTTAAGACATAGTTCCCTAATATTTTTGTATAAATGAGGATCTCTCTTATAGCCCGAAACAAAGGGACCTTTATGAAAATATTACTAAGCTCAAAAGCCAGACTAGACTCAGGAGTAGCGACACTCTTCTCCATAACTAGCCACTCTGGGTAGGGAGGCCAGTTAGAAGAATATGGAAAAATATACAAAGGTCTGGGGATAGGTGGAATGGTGGCTTCTCCTTTCGAATTATTAGGAGTTTCCTCCTCACTTTTCTCTTTGATAATCACCATAGGGTGTTTTTTTTTTTTCTGAGTTTATTACCCTTCCTGATATTAATTGAAGCTCATTGATCCCAACTGGTATGGTCTAAAAAATGGAGGGGGGAAGCGATTTCATATAATGAATCATATGAATTGCTTTGTTATTGGGTTTTGGTACCGATTGATCAGGTAGTTGGTGTGGTCAAAATGTTGGAGGAAAAGGTAACGGTGGCATAGGTTGACCTTGTGGAGGTAAGGTTGGAAATGATGGTTGTGACATGGGATAAGGTGCATATGTAGGAGGATATGATTGCATGGATGAAAGATAGGAATAATGAGGATGGGTTGATGCCCTCTACCCTTGTTGCCAAGGTTGAGGATATTTCCCATATGAAAAGTGATTCCCATGTTGCGACGGTTGATAGTGATTTTTTTATGATATGAATATGGTGGTGCATTATAACCAAAATGATGTGGTGCTTGTTCAAGAACCATACTGTAATATTCCAAATTTTCCACAAGATAATTGGAATATTATGGTTCTTAAATTTCATAATTAATTAAGTAAATAAAAGGGTGGAGGGAATGAAAAACCCCATAGATTAATAAAATCCACTTTTGATGTGTGTATGTAGATATTATAGATCTAGATCTAAATTATGGAGTAGTGGAGCAACTACTTAATGTGAAAGGAGTGGAGATCATGTCTCATTAATGAGAAAGATCATGGATTTTGAAGCAGTCAACTAATTTCATGGAAGGAATCAACTGTAATATCATATAGTATTCATAATGAGATGATAGAGGAACTGGTGCATTAATGCACACATGTTGGAGAGGGTGCTCATTACATGCATACATGATGAATATCATGGAGAGACAACACAGTGAACATGGAGACCTATGTCCACATGTACAACGCAGTTATGAGGTGGGCCAAGGCATGGGAAGGTTCACAAACTATATAATGAAGATGAAGGCAAGATTAGAGGCAGGATTTGGGTATTATTTATTTTTGATCTGCTTAGATCTCGATTTTTCATTTGAAATTCCAAGAATTCTTATGTTGTGTAGCAAAGTCTGCAATGTTGTTTAGAACATGGTGTTTCCGAGCGGGAATCCCACCCTTACCCATGGTGGACTTTCAGTGCCTACTCTGGGAAGGTTTATTATTGAGCTTATTCATCATCATGAATTAGTGCGATATTTTTCCTACCTTCTACAGCCCATACATCTTCAGAAATAATGCATTTCTGCATCAGGGTTTGAGAGGAGGAGTTTGTCCTTCAGTATTTCAGCTGAGGAACCGGTGAAGGGTTCATCCTATAATCTCCAGCTTCAAGATCGGCCTTATAGTGCTTCAGATCTATATTAGACATTAGGCCATCCATCATTCATCTCCCAACAGTAGCAGTCACATCAAGGATTATGCAGTCCAATCTTGTAGATCCAAGGGAGAAGGGAAGTTTCTAGTATTCCAACTAGAAATCCAATGGAGGAGCAATAATTCACATTGTATTCAATATTTCCATCATTCAGGAGTTGATTTGCATATATTAGCAGTAGGATATTGATCCTCCCTCTCTTTATATAGTGCATTTTTTTGAAGTTGTTGAGTATTTAGCAGCTATCTTCAGTGGACGAGGAGTGAGGAGCTAGATCTTGAGCTTCTAGCTTGAGTATCTAGTGAAGGGATCAACCCTTCAGGCTTAGATATGATCTTGTGACACATAGAAACCATCTATTTTTCAAATTCAACTTTAGATCTTCATAATCCAACAGTCAAGGGATAAAAGCCAAAGAGATTAGATTTCCAATCTCATAGATCTGGAATTAATTTCTGGGCTATCTTGGATTTCCATCACAGTGCCCAGATCTAGAATATTGGCATCATCAGAGCTCCATATTTCCATAGATCTGCATTTCCCTTTTAGACAACAGTTATATGGTCATTATCTGTTGAAGGTACAATGCAATATTTTCTTATAGCAGCTCTCTAGTTACACAGTGCCTGCTTTGGCATGTTTTCAGTGTCATTCTAGCCTATGTATTTGACTTGAGTGCATCTATTTGATCACTATCGTATTGTTTATCCATATCCAATAATAATAGAATGATCATGTATTTTGTACATTATATCATTATTGAATATCTTATGTAAACTTGTTGAATTTTCTAATATTGTGTGTCTATCAATGCATTATTCCATTTTGGGATATTACACATACCGACACCTACCTGAGGCCAATTTTTTTGCGTTCCTGTAACATGTAATGGCTCAGTTTTTGACTGATCTCCTTCGAATATTTCTTTCAGTGTAGGTATAGAAGGGAAATCCTTGGTAATATGTTTTCCTACACAAATCACACACTTATTAACACCATTAACATCATTAGGACATTCTCTTAAAAGATGCTTTTTCCTAGACTTTGGAGAATAAATAGACAATGACTCTTGTTCTTCTACAAGTTTTAGTTGAAATTTCAAAGAGTCTATTTCTTTGCTAACGGTGTTCATTATTTCAATTTTCATATTTTCCATTTTATTCTCCAAACTTATGATAATAGAATCTGTAGATGAAAGTTTATTATTTTTATTTCGAACTCCTTTGTCAGATCTGGATTGGTTGCATGAGAGATTCCTGCACAAGTCACAAGTCTGATCAAAATGTTTTTGAGAAATATCCCCTTGTCTTAACAAGTTCAATTTATTTCTAGCATCATTCATAAGTCCATGTAAGAACAGGGTTCTAACAGTACTTAGATCAAATTTTTGTTTTGACCTTTGGAGGATATATATAAATATTTTTAGATAATCTTCTAAGGTCTCATCATCACTTAGCAGAATGGTGAATATCTCATCCTTTATTTCTCCAATTTTACAATAATCCTAATATTTGAACAAAAAAAATATATTCATCTGCTCCCAAGAAGCTATAGTATTCCCTCCCAACCCCATGAACTAGTGCAAGGCTAAATATTTAAGAGTTGCAGGAAATAAATTTAACTTCAGGGAATCTGTGGAGTAATCATAACTTATAAATAATATATCAAATTCAAATAAGAAATAATTTGGGTCCTCATGTACCTTACCGTTAAAATGAGGGAGAGTTGTTGGTCGAATATTCTTCATTTGCACAGATATGTCTGGATCCACGATTGTAAATCTATAGGTGGATTTCTCCTCATTTACCTAATTCTTTCCATTTCCCTTAGTGTGGTCCTCATTATCTGTTAATTTTGTAACTCCAATAGAACCACTCCCCACAGGATGAGAAGGTTGACTATGGCTCAAGTCAGCTTGGACCCCAATGGTTCCCTTCTACACCTTTGTCGGTTGTGTCACACCCCAACTACTATTTCTATAGTCCAAGTGGATGGTTCCTACGTGATGTGTCTGCGTTTGTTTGGACTTTTTTCCTATAAGAGAAGGCCCAATATGAGAAATATTTTCATATTTATTAGTTTTTCCTCTGCCCTTATTGTGTTTCATACCCCTACCCTTTTTAGGCATTCATCTTAAAATAATCAAACCAAAAATGACAAAACTTAATAGTACAGAAAAATATTTAAACAAATGCTGCAAATAAAATTTCAACACTAAAAATAATCCTTCAAGCAATAAAATCACACTACATAAAAAAGTAATAAAATACTTACCTCTACTGTGAAAAAGTGAGGAAATTCTTACCAATCTTAAAACACCTGCAAGGAAATGGCACCAAAATGTTGGGTGTAGGAGTTACAGTTCAGCAAACTCCTTCAACACTTAATTGTAAACCTGGGGCTACATAAGGTTAGAGGCGTAGCATAGGAAATGCCAAGAAATTATATGAACCTTATTTATATCTATTCATACTTCCTTAATTACATTTTGTAGAATCAGAAAAAAAGATCACACAACAATCAAGATCACACAACAATCAATACCAAGAGAATTTTGGTGCTCGACTAAAAAGAAATTTCTTTGTATAAATTCAAATAAAAGGATCTATCAAATAATCATGAACAATCCCAATAAATAAAATAAATATTTGAGATTATATTCAGTCTGGTAATAAAACAAAGGAATAATTAAATTGTTCAGGATGTCTGCCATCCTTAGATATTTTCCTTCCTGCATTGAACTATTATTCATGCACTGTAACAACGTTCCTATACTGGAATGTTGTTCCTATACTAAAACTAAGTTCCTGCATTGGAAGTATATATTTTACCTGCACTAAGTGTTTTATCCTTTATATAGGAGCTCTGAGTCCTTGTACCCGAGCACTCTATTCTTGTACTACAATATCGATTCCTGTACCAAAACAGAGTTTCATGTACCAAAAAAATAGAGTTCCTGTACTCAGTTTCCAAATTACTTCTAGAAAATGAAAAACGTGATAATATTAAAGGGATAAATTGCAAGGTGAAACATAACTTAAAATAAAATTTCACAAGAAAAGATATTACTTTAACTAACCAAATATCCATAGATGAAAGGTCCTTTAAATGTCAAAGGAAATTCTTGCTTAAAACAAGAAAATTGTTGCATGTAAAAAGAGAAAATATCTGATCCAAATAACAACAAGCTTCTTCCTAAGATGATTGTCTGTTATTTAAATTATATCTTCACTTTATTATGAATAAGATTTTTGACTCAAAATTCCCTTTAATTATTTTACTGTTAAGTTAAGTCGATTCCACAAGGCAAATAAGTGCAAACACTGAACTATATAATGCAAGAATGTTTCATTAAAATCTTGTCAATATAAGTTAACCCATAAACCAAATTTAAATAATGAGAATACTTTCACTCAAAAGTAAAATACCACTTTCAGAAGGAAATAAATGACTTGCATGAAATGAAGAACACTTGCACAAATCAGCTAGGGAACTTTAACTTACATAAATGGAAATGCACTGGTGTAAGCAACTAAACACACTCTTCTTTAGAAAAGTAAATGTAACATGCATCAAAGGATAGAATGCAAAATTAGAAATAATCATAACCAAGACCACATGATTTGGATCCAAATCGGACAACTTGTAAAGAAGTTAAAGGATGTTAACTATGAAATAAACACACATAACCTGATTTAAACCTTGAATTAAATTAAGTTTAACACACCTCATGATAAAGGGGGAACGAGCTAGGTTGGTTTTGTCGTAGCCAACCAGCTTGTTACCCTGCTATGAAATTTGTAAATTCGGGTTTTTTGGATTGAAAAATTGCACACCTTCTTGTGGAGCCAATCTTATAGTTCATTCTTTGTCTGATGCCATAACATCAAATATCCCTCAAAATGATACCATTCGTGACAAAAACCCATTTTTTGGCTTAAGGGGTCCTGACCCTTGTTCAGAGTGTTCTATGCATCCAAATAAAACCCTCCAAATACTGGCCCTTTTAGTAGTGATATGCTTGCGCAAACCAAAATCTCACCCGAAGCAGTATGGGGGGTGCTGAAACAAGTTTTCCGCACCCTGAGGGAGTTTTTGATGTGGATATTTTCCCTAATTAACATATATAATTCCTACAGTCGTGCATACAACTTCACAGGAACCAGATCTAATGCAGACAACCCTTACTTCAAAATAGAAACACACAAATGAACCACTATAATTTATCTCGATTTTAGCATAATAAGTAGAAATGATCAAGTGTAGCCATATAGATCTAGTCAACATAGAGAATTATAACATCTACTTAACCTAGATCGTTGTGAATTAATCATAACAGATCTATAGCTTGAAACATATATCAGATAATTCGATAGACAGATCTAAAAAATCACAGAAATCGCATAAAGATTAGAGTTCACCCAAAATATCTTCTTTATTAATTGATCTTCAATTAAATACATTTCTTCCACCTGCGCACAAAACAACAGTGTCCTTCCACACAATTTAAGGCTTAGGTCTCTGCGCACACACCTAGCAGAATCCTTTCTACCAAGACTAACAATCCAGTTCAACAATGCAAAATATCAAACATAGACATATATCGATCTATTCTACTACTTTACTTGACTTGACTCTTACATATTTATAGATCTTTGATTTGCACATACCATGGTACTCCAAAACCCCTTGACTTCTACGTGTAGTGTGTTTTTTCAAACTTATCCAAAAATTAACCCGAAAATGCTTTACCCAAGGGACCCTACTCCAACAACAAACACTTCAGTGTTTTGTCACCACCATTTGTAAATACCTACAAATACATTTATAAATATACCAAGCTTCTCTCCCAAGTCACTAATCTTATCTAAAATAATTTTTCTCCAAACACAAAGCCTCTCTCCCCATTTGAAATCAAGGGAAAAGTGTTGACCACTGTTGAATGCATACTTCTTTATTCCTTTGTAGATTTATCATGCTCCCCCTGAGTATATGCTAAATATTCTGGTATATATACAAAGAAGTACATGACTTTATGACTCAACCAAATATGGCCTTTCCTATCACCAAGGACACATGCTTACATTAATCACCCAAAACAACGGGGTTACATATTTGAGTTAACATCACATTAATTGAAAAGAAAATGATATTATATACATAAATGACTTGACCTCAAAATTCCAAAAATGAATGAATATAACAATTATTACATCATGGGTCTTTACGTGACCTTTACACCAGGAGACAAACATGACCTTTATGAACAAAACCAAAGACCTCAATAGTGAGGTAGCAAGACCATGATAGTCATGAACAAGCATCATACACCATATAGGATCCACGTAATCATAACAACAACATATCAATAACCATCCTCTTGACTTCATCAATGTGATAAAGAAATGAAAAAACCATCATTCAGAATGTACTGGTCAAGGAGTTATGGTTCCAACAATGTTTTATTAAAATCATAACATATTCTCCCCTTGAACTTGTGCCAACTATTCTCCTGTCAGGTCTGATTATATCTTGCTCATCACACAACATATCCATCAAAAGGAACCAAAGCAGTAATGTGATATTGAAACAACTCATGAATCATCATAAATCTATACCAATTCTAAGTAAAATATGAGCATTATTAATAAACTGTAACCAATCAATGTCAGAACCAGAAATAATAATATATTGAAGCATATAGGAGATGTTTACTGAGTTTGTTCCACTTCTTATTCATATCAGAGAAAAATAATCGATTGTATAGATCAAAAATCATGTATATACGTGATTGTTCTTCATGTAATCCAACTACAGAAAGTAAATTGTACTAATTTACATTCTTAGATCGCCTTGACCATTAAATATTTGTTAGAATAATTAATAGGTCAGTCAAGCAGAGATCACTCATATTTTCTATCTCATATATTCAAAGGAATCACGTGGAATTGGCTTTGTAAATATATCTTCAACTTGTTCCTTTGAGGGAACATATTCCATTTTGACCTTTTTCTCAAGCACTTGTTCTCTCAGAAAGTGATATTTGATTGGAATATGATTCATCTTTGACTACATGATATGATTTTTAGAGATACTTATGGCACTAGTATTTCCACAAAGAATTGGTACAGGTTGAGGAAAAGTGATTTGAATGTCTTGCAATATTTGTATCATCCATAGAAGCTGAGTAAAACGAGATGCAACAAAAAAATATTCATCCTCAATAGTAGATAAAGCAGTGGAGATTTGTTTCTTGCTGAACAATGATACCAAGTGAGGTCTCAAGTAAAATTATCCTCTATTAGTACTCTTTCAATCATCAATATTTCCATTCCAATCTGCCTCCGTGTAATCATGAAGTACAAATTCTGCATTTTTAGGATACTATAGACCAAATTCTTGAGTTCCTTGTAGGTACTTGAATATTCTCTTAACAACTTGTAGATGAGTTTCTTTAGGATTATCTTGAAATCGTCCAAAATTTCCAACAACATGCATAATATCTAGTCTTGTGCGAGTAAAGTAGAGCAAGCTTCCAATCATAGAATTGTATTTTGGCTTATTGACTAAAGGAGAATCATAATTTTGACTAATATTGCATCTTATTACCATTGGTGTGCATACATGATTACATTATTCCATTCCATATTTCTTCAATATCTACTTAAGGTACTCCTTTTTGGAGTGAAATATACCATTCTTTGTTTATTGAACTTCAAGACCAAGAAAGTATGTTATTTCGCCAAGTATATATATCTCAAATTATTGATGCATAACTGAAGGAAATTATTGATTCATAGAGTTTACATTACTTCCAACTATGATGTTATCTACATAAACAACAACTATCAAAAGTTTGTCTATATCGAATTTTATATAGAACTTCTTGACTGCAAACCCCTTTTTTAAACCTTGATGTTGAATATACTTGTCAATAAGATAACACCATGGACAAGAAGCTTGTATTAATCCATACAAAGGCTTCTCATGTTTGAAAAAAATATTTTTATCATTTCCTAGGACAAAAATTGGAGGTTGTTTAATATAAACTTCTTCTTTTAGATCCCCATTTAGAAATGAATATTTAAAATCCATTTGAAATACTTTGAAGTTATGAAATATTGAAAGTGCAAGAAACATTCTTATGGCTTCAAGTCTAGCTACAGGGGAAAACATTTATTCAAAATATATTCCTTCGTGTTGAGCATAAACTCTGCATATAAGTTTTTCTTTGTTTATAATTACTTCTCCATTTTCATTTAGTTTTTTTTTGAAAAACCCATTTTGTACCAATAAATTTTTTATCTTGAGGTATTTGTACTAACTTTGATGTATGGTTATTCTTTATTTGATCAAGTTCTTCATCCATTTCCTTAACCCATCATTCATCTTTTCTTGATTGATTTACATTTTGAGTTTCAATTGTGGATAGTAAGGCTAGGTAATTGGAAGTTACAACATGAGTGTTCGACACACATGGAGGAGACAAAAATATGAATGATATGCCTTGAATTCATTTACTATTAACATGAGAAACATATTTATACATGTTTGGTGACCCTTGGTTTGATATTCCAAGTGGTCTCTTGAACTCCCTTCGAATATTCAGCTTCCACACCAACCCTTAGAGGATTAGGTGTCCAACATCCAACCCCTCCCCGCCCCCATTAATATGAAGGGGTATGTATGAGTCGAAGAAGAGAGTTGTAATAAACAAATGTGCAAAACTGCATGGAAATTCTAGGATGAATGTTCTCTCTGAAATGTTTCCATAAGGAGGTGGTTTAAGGATGATCACCAACACTAGAACGCCTAGTGCAGTTCTCATAACTCTTCCAAATATGGAAATAAAATAAAGTATTTCACTAGAGGAAGTGCTCTTAATGCTTTGAATAGGGAGGCATTTAAGTTGGAAAAGGGAGGTCTGGAACCAGCATAAAAAGGGAGAACCTCAACATGAAAGGGGAGGTCTCAATCAACGGTGGTTTAAGGATTAGCATCAACTCTAGAATGCTTAATGAAATTCCTAGAAGCCTTCAAAAACTAGCAAGAAGTTGTATTATTATGACAGAGGAAGTGTCCTCAATTCTTTGAAGAGGGATAATCTCAAACTGAAAATGGAGTTATCAACCCTACATAGATGGTTTAAGGTTGACCACGAAATAAAGGGAATGCTCAAGGGCATCTATGTCTATAGTTAGAACTATAAATCTAGTATGGAAGGTTGTGGCTAAAGCTCGTCTGATGTGGCTTTAAAGCTTGGATATGACATATGAAAGAAATAAATCCAAGACTATTCATTACACTAGAACAATTTTTGACATATGAAAGAAATAAATTCTTAGTTTTTGAAGCCCAATTCCAAGAAGCGATCCATTTAAGATGAATATTTGTTCTTACAGGAAGCTTATTTTTGAAGTATTTGTGTGAATAATGAGTGGTTTAATGAAAATTATCACATGAATGAAGATAAAAGCATTGATCTTTCATATGGCCAACTCGATCATAATGTTGGAATTTCACAATATGTTGTTGTGGAGGAGCGGGGAAAGTTGAATACGAACTATCATGTAAAAACTAAGCACTATGAAACTCGATGGGTTTGGAGTAGTTTGGAATATGAAAGGAAATATTGTTTTCATATCCAAGACCAGTTTTTTGGTTTTTATGGACAAGCTCTTCCCAAATTTTTATGATGGGCTTGGGAAGTGTATGCTGAATTAGTTTTTATTTTTGCAAATTTGTTCCTTGATTGGGTACTAGATTAACATTATTGATTTCATAACGATGGGAGTTTGTCTCAACCTTCTAAGAAAAAAAGGTTTAGAATCATGAGTCCACTATTTTTATTATGCTTGCTCAAGGTGATATTCAAGTTCCAAAAACTCTATCTTGTCTTATGCATTTTGTAGACAGGTCTTAATGTCAAAAAGAGAGGCTTTGATGATTTTCACTGTTTCTTCAAAAATACATTGTATAATGGATTTGAGGAACTCTAATAATTCACTAATTAGAGTCATTTTTCAACAAATCAACCTAAAAAAAATAGTTAAACAATGAGGAACTCAACCTGAGACTCCAAACTCCAATGCAATTCCAAGACAAAGAAACTCTCAATAGTATCCAATCTCCAAATTACTTCAAATATAAAAAATATCACGTGCTATAAATATTTTTCTGAACTAAACATGATTTCCATAAATAAGAATTTAACCACACAAAATATTGGTTGCACCAATCCTTTTCTCATCTAGCCCAATTTTTCACAGTTATGTTGATGTAGAATGAGCCGCAATGATGAGATTTTAAGAGACAAATTTCTTAATATATAAAAAATGACATGGATATGAACTAATTAATGCTATCACTTGAAGTTTCCCACTAGATCTAGAATAAAAATGACTCTTACGACATTATTCACCCTTCGTTAAGTTATTTGGGGCACCATACTTTTGGCATAGAATTGATACTTAGTTTTTGTTTCCTTTATAGTTCCCTCAACTATAGGGATGGATAAACTTGCTCGTGCATGGGTGCTTATAATGACTATTATGTATGTTTAATGGTTAAAGACAACATTTGTCAACAATTGACACCTCCACTCTTCATTCTCGCCAGAAAATACTAGGTAACTCTATAATGCCCCTATTTTATGGTTGTGGTAGCCCTTAGAGGCCTCAATGGCCCTCGATCTACCTTTTACTACCCTTGGTACTCAACACATATGAACCCAGGCTTGATTTATGATTTTTGTCCCCTGTCCTAATTTCCTAACTCTATAAAACTTACTACCTCCTTTCCCATGAATGACGACCCTCTTATGCACTCATGTACCCACAAAAAAATAGTTCAGACTTCCTCCTATGTACACTATTAGGGTCCTAAAAATTATAGTGAATGATTGTTGATTATTTAGATTTTTATCCCATCGGATATTGTAAATAATTTTCTTTATTTAAAATTCATTTTCATCTTTTGGAAAAATAAATAAAAGAAAGAAAAGTAGAAAAAATAAAGAAAAAATAGAAAATAGAAAGAAAAGAAAAAAATAAAATATAGGGTAAAGAAAAATGAAAAAATAAAAAATAGAATAAATAAAAGCCCAGAAGGCGCTCTAGTCTAAATGCCATGAAATCATGTTTTATTTAAATTTTTGAGCTAAAAATAATTGTGATTTGATGTGAAAAAAATGTTTGTTGTTTATCGTAACCCATCCTCATATTTCAACGATGACGATTGTCCCCACCGAGATCAACAATGGGAGGAAACTTTCAGATCCCCCACCCCTTCGGGACTTAATGGAGGGGGAATTTTGGGGTGGATTGGGAGGTGGGGGGGTGAAAAGTGGCCTCAAACAAGACTACTCCTCTTGATATGGTATTCCCACAATGTTTTCAGAGGCCACCTTTCCATTTCTGCATACCATTCCTACCCGCATACAAAGTCGCCATTGCACTCCTTCCTTTGACGTCTCGTCCCAGTGCCATTACCTTTTTCCCACTTATCCTCCATTCTGTTAGTCACATACACCCACTGGTCATCCCTCTCTCCATCTGTTTCATGTCCCCTCCATGTCACTCAACCGTTACCTTTCAAAACACTCACCAAATTGCAAATGAACATTAGATATTGAATACCTGCCACCAAACAATGTGATCCTAATTAATGTACTGCTCCCAAAATGATAATAATTCAATTATAACACCTATGAATCCTATTATAAAATCTGTGAGAAACTTGCATATTTTCCCCTTTCAATTGTTATTTCAATTGTGCGGGTCAAGCTTGAAGAATTTTGAAGTTACCAACACCATTTGCAATCCATATCTCTCTTCCATTTCCGTTAAACAAATAGTCTAGTAGCTATGTTATTATACTTTTCCTGTGTAATTATTTGTTCCTCCATTTCTCCTTTGCAATTGAAAATTTCTTTGCATAAGGGAAAGGGGAATAAAAATGATGAAAATATGATGTTCCCTACCATGCCTGATCTAGATAACCTACCCTTAGTGGACACAAAGTACAAGATAGTTGAGACTCAATGTGAATTTAACCTATACGAGCTTAGGAATTGGGAATTTTTTTTTTTTTTTTTTGGATAATAGTGATGATATAGGCATCTCAGAATCCCTCTTGCAACAATTTTTTTTTAACCCAAACCCATTTTTTCCTTGAGTTTGTCACTAGGCGTAATCTGAGATACCTTCCTAGCCATAATTAACTTATTTTCCAAAATGAATAAGTTTTAATTTTTATAACTCCAGAAAATATCTACTAGGTCCTTTAGGTGAATCCTCAAGCCTCTCTGCATCCCTTTTCAACTAATACCATAATGGAAATATACCAGAAACTTACTTTTTACCAAATATCCCATTTGAGTGTTTCCTCCCTAAAAATTCTAAATTACCCAGAAGAAATTCTCCTTACTATGCCTCCATTTATCCTAAAATGTATAGGACTGTAATCTCTATGGTTACCAGTATATTGGGTTATCATTCAGACCAATGGGTGGATGAAGTGGTATTAGGTTTATTTTTAGTGTTTTGAGATGTAGAAAAGCACTCAATACTTTTCAATTGCAGTCAATATTTGTTAGATATCCTTCATGAATAGTTTATGAAATTCAAAGCTGAAGGTGCTTTCAAACACCAATCAATTTTAATTTATTCAATATTGTATTATCAAGCAAACAAATTTCAGCTTCAACTACACAAATTGGATAATAAAGGGAGGAAATTGTTAGTTGTGTGACCGGACTTCTTTACCCAAAAGGAACTCAATGAAGTTTTCATTCAACGATTTTGTAGATCAATTTCTACACACATGTTTGTCTCTTATTATAAGTGATGATATACAGATAGTTTCACCAGAACTATGGAAATTTCTGCATCTCATAGTTCCAACTAAATTTGGAGACTAGTATTTATACAATAATTATACAGAGATTAGAATTTATGGGTACTAGCTTCATCAATATATATTTCCAAAGTTGGTACCATTGAGAGTTTTTTCCCTTGAATATATTAGGAAAATGCTTATCATGGATGATATGGATTTTTTGTCAAGCAAAGAGAAAGCATAGTTCAAGTTAAAAGCATAGGTTCGTGCATACATTGTCAACGCTAGAGAAACAAACAAGGAAGTTGATGATTTAAAAAAAATGAATTTTGAGCCAATCATCACATGGTCTTATGAACCATTGGGAATAATTTCTAAGCTAAGTGTTGAAAATAAAATTAATCCATATGCACACACATCTAGACCAGAGATAAAGAAATATGCTAATCAAGAGAAGTGGAATGAGAACACTCTACAGGAATCCAAAGAACAACCTGTCAGCCATAATTATCTACAGACTCTAATTCAAAACGAGAAAAGACACTAAGAGAATAAGGGAAAGCATGCCCCCCACTGATGAGTCACAAGATTTTCGAGTGTTCAAAAGAAGGAAGAAGACAGACCCCAAGGATAAATTCATCATCGACATAATAGATAATTCTCAAATGAACACTCAAGAGGAATCATTAGAAGAGAAGGAAAACCAATACCAGGATAAAATGGTATTAACATGTTTTTACATGAATCATTTTACTAATGTTTAAGACATAACATAACACCTATGTCCTCTTCATCTCAAATACCCACAAAACAAAAAATGGCGTTTATCATATACAACGAGATTAGGAGGAAGAATGAAGCCCTTGAATCTACAACTTATTCATAATTCTAGAAGTAGACTATTACTACAAAGCATAAATTCGTATCTGCATTTGAAAGAGAGAAAGGGATTTTTCAGTTGGACTTCTTAGAACCTACAGTGCCAGTGCCAAGGAGTGTTGAAGATTATAAATATTTTATATTTTCTATTGATACAAAGAAATTTCATGCAATATATCAAATCAATTTGCATAAATAGGAAGGAGAGATGATTTACTCAACTTTCACCTATTCAGCCATGCCAGTTTCGAAATTACCAACATCTAGAAAAAATGTGCATTCAAAATTGATGATGGAGAGAATGTCCTCTCTGCCCAAAGACACCAAAACAAAAGCTTTGGAAGATTTGATTGTCAAGTTAGGATATGACCTTAGAAATTTCAAGGCAGCAGAGGAAATGATTAACAATAAGAATGCAGATATTCAGACCCTCGTAATATAACTTAAGCTGCCAACCACAGGGCACCCTCAGACCAAGGAAATCACAAGTTTATAGGTTGAGAAAGAGAATCTGTTCAAGATAATTGTTGAACAAAATGTTCAGATTCAAAATATGGAGATAGACATGGAAGTATTACTAAAGATAAAAGGAGAAATTGGAAGAAGTAGGTACTTAATGAGCAACATGTACTTCAGTAGTAGCATTTACATCAGCATAGGAAACTGCACAAGCATCCACTTCTAATCATTCTAACAAGCGAGTCAAATATTTGGGTGAATTATCATTAACAAACAAAGAAAATGAAAATTTAATGGTAGCACTATCGAGAATGGAAGAAAAGAAGATAAAATATGAAAATTCCTACTTAGCAGAGGTACACAAGAACTTCAAAGTAGTTCAGAAAATCCAAAAATATGAGGATTGGGCATTTATAATTCAAATGTTAGCAGAAGAAAAATGAAATATTTGGCATAGAATAAATGCAATTATTACAGATCTATGACCATATATTCAAATTATTTTTCAACAATAATAACCATAGTACAGAGATTTAAAACAAAAATTGAGCAAAATAAAATTGATATTGAACACAGGCTAGCATAAGCTCATAAAATTATCAGGATGCTAAACTCTATGACCAAAGATGAGCATGAAGAGCTCAATATTCAAGATACAATAGAAACAATAATGGAAGTCAAAAGAGTGTTGACAAAGAAAAATATAATGGTAGAATTGGAAAAAAAGTGGAAATAATTAGAGACGCAAGTCACAAGGTTTAATATAAATATTTCTTTTTTACAGAAGAAAGTTCTTTCAACTCTGATAAATTCTACAAGCAAATTGATTCAGTAGAAAATTATCTAGAGAAACTATGCAACACTTTTGTAAATGCCTCTAAAACTGCAAAAGAAAAGGGAACCATCAATGGAGAATCTTTCTTGGAGGCCTACAATTTGACCTCTACATTCAGCATGAGATTCATCATTTGTTTCTAAGCAAGCAAACTTTCTAGACTTACACATAAGTAGATGAAATATTTAGAAGTGTGGTGAACTTTTATATTACAAGTGAAGAACATTATGACAAGTTATTCGAATTAATTAAATAAAATCAAATAGAAAATCCCACATTTTGGGAAAAAACTAACAAAAGGAGCTGGAAAGTAGCTACAGTCAGCAACATGTTTCCTCTAAAGACTCAACAGAAAAGCCAAAATTGTCCAAAATTCATGTTTTTTAGTTTTCTTCTAGAAATATCTACATCTTTGTTAGATATTATTTTGTAATAAATTCCATTTTGGAATCTGAAGTTAGTTCAATAGAAAGTCCATAATTATTTTCTAATAAGACTTAGAAAGGGGTCGATTATGTATGTAGAAAAGAGCTCTACCTTGATGTAAGCTATGAATTTTTACTCAAAGTAATCAATTTTAGAAATACAAAGGAAATTTTATTGCAGAATTCTTGCGTCAAATAAATGGTGTTTTTTTTCCTCATGTTGAATTGTTCTTCTTTCTAAGTTTTCATTTGGATTTCCCTTCCTAATTGTTTACAATAATATTATGAGTAGAATTTACTTTCGGCACTCTTCTCTTTCTTGTTAAGAAATCTTAATTTTTCTTCTGAGATTGAAGCATATAATTCATCTGTGTATGCTCTATATTTAAATTGATTCTAAATCTGATTCATGTCATCCACACCATATATCTTTAAATATCCAAGAGTTTTCCTACCTTGCACTATTACAACTACTCTGTTTATTTGTGATTGATTACTGAGAAATATAATGACTCCATTCTTAATGGACTTTTCGTACATTCTTCAACCAAAACTTTGAAAAACCCAACACGAACTCTAATATATAGCCTAAAATATTGAAAGAAGAAACCAAAACATATACATAGAGCCCTCTCCAAAGCTAGAAAATCTAGATCCCAACTTTAAAAGTTGTTTGTGGTTACCTTTGTAGTTTTCTTCCTCATCATAGGGAAATTATAGAGTTCTAACATACGCCAGTAGCCATGGGTAGGAAAAACAGTCCTTCCAGGGTGTATTCAACCTCGACAAGGAAGGGATTCTCTTTCCTATGCATGATTGTAACCTCCAGAAAGAAAATACACCCTATTCTATGTGTTATAATCAATAAAATTACTCCCCTCTTGTGTGCTCAAGAAACCACAAATAGCCAGTATCACGTCATCACCTTATCCTCAACAAACATGTCCTTCTTGTACACGTTTACCACCATGATAGCAGCTCAATCCACAACCGATAATCCAACCACCTTCTCCTTAACCAACACAACCTTCCAGTGCATGAATACAACCACGTTCAATAGATCATCCTCTATCTTATGGTTTCTTGGAAATTGTGTAAGAAAAGCAAGCTTTCCCTATGAAATATTATAGCCACACATCCATACAAAAATCCCCAATGGTATGTAGTAACTTAACATAGGTCTTAGTGGAACAAAGGTTGCTTTACGCACACACATAGATCTTGGCATGAATCCTGAGTAGATAGAGATAATTTTCAAGTTGAGTAAAAGCCAGGATAGACACGAAGAGGAGTAATGGAAAGATTCAACGCGAGAAGAGAGATGAAGATCCATAGGCTAAGGAAGGACATAATTTTTATTTTTGTTCAACGACGCTCAAGGAGAAACAAGAAATAAAAAATGCTAGAAATGCAACAAACAACTACTCGCATTGAACAGGTGGCAAAGACAAATTCAGAATAGAAACTAGAATCATAATCCCTTTCCAGGAAATTTGTATAATGCAGTTTCTCATCCAAAAAATAAATGCTCATGGTAGTTTTTCTGACAGGAAAATATGGAAGAGAGCCCAAAATGGTCCCATTTGACTGGATATTTCAACGAAAACAGATATTTTGCAGGCATGCATGTGTTACCATTGAAATCATGCAAGGCTAGTGTGCTTAGAGTGAGATGTGGAGAGAATCATGCCCAGAATGGAAGTACTGAAATGGCCACAAAAAAAGTGGCTATGATACCATGTTAGACACACAAATATTTCTTCTACGTTGTACACCAACTTCCTTTTCACCTATAATTTTAGATTCTGGATGCTTTTTCTGAACATACCTTGAAGGAGTCTTTTTTGTTGTTTTTTTTGTTTTCATTTATTTCTTTTGATGCTTCACTAATTTCCTCTACTACAACATTTTGGCTTGTCTTAGGAACAAGTTCATCAACTGCTGTGCTTTCATTTTGGTGGTTGTTTATGCTTCATCAATAGAAACATCAATGTATTCAACAATATTTTGAATTATTTTACTATTGCATTTATATCCTTTTCTTCTAGAGGAGTAACCAAGAATAATTCTTTCATCAAGTATAGATTAAAACTTTCCAAGTTTATCATCACTATTCTTTATTTAAGATTTTCCAAAATTTTTAAAGTGCTTGACATTTGGAGAATTATTAAACCATAGTTCATAACAAGTATTATAATTGTTTACTCAAACATGATATTTATTGAGGATGTTCACAGTTGTATGTGTTTCTTCCCTGCAGAATGTATGACGAATTTTGGACTCATCAAGCATGTCACGTGCCATTTGCTGGATTGTTCTGTTCATTATTTTTTCCACTCCATTTTGTTGAGTATTTTTAGCTATAGAAAACTACCTTTTGATGCCATGTTGTTCAAAAATGTAAAAAAACACATATGATATAGAATCTCCTCCCTTATTAGATCTAAGAAATTTGATTTTCAAAATCTGACTCATTTTCTACTAGATCCTTGAAATATTAATTTATCAAATGCTTCATCTTTGTGTTTCAAGAAGACAATCTAAAAAATTCCTGTAAAATCATCAATGAATAATATGAATTATTGTTCACCCCAACGATATTTATTTCTCATAAGACCATACAAATCAATATGAATAGGCTAAATAGGCTTAATTGAAGTGCCTTCTTTAGCATTAAATTGAACTCTAGTTTTCTTGCCGAATTGAAATGATTTTCATATGTTATTTTTTGGTAGGGATATGTTAGGAAAGTCACGAACTCCTCCCATTATGCTTGACTTGTGTAATTGAGTGAAGCTTATATGTCCCAATATTTTTTTCCAAAGCCAACTTTCTTATGATTTGCTTAACTAACGATGCTCTTGGTAACCTTCCAAGCATAGAGATTGCATGAATTTATTCTTCCCTTTATTATGATCTTACTTGTGTCGATATTTTGTACCACAAAATTATTTGATATAAAAACAACCTCATGCCCTTGGTCACACATTTAACTAACACTCAAAAAATTATGTCTTAATCTATCAACAAACAAAATATTTCTAGCCTTAACCTTGTTCTTTAGCAGTAAAAATCCTTTCCCATTAATAGGAGCAGGTGAGTTATTTCCAAAGGTTACATCATTTTATTTCTTTATTTAATTAAAGGACATTAACTTGTATTTTTCATGTTTCATATGATTTTCACATCCACTGTCAACATACCATATATTCTTTTGATCACCTCCATACAAATCTAAACCACAATTTTTAGATTCTATGGTTTTATTTTTCTAGAGCTTGGATGCTATTTCATTTTGTTCATGTTGAGGGTATGGTCTCATTTTTCTTTTGCATTCAGTTTCTCTATGCCAAAATTTATTGCAAAAATAACGTTATGTTTCATCTTGGAGAGGTGAAAAAGTATTGTAAGAGTATTTCTTTGACCCAATATAATTATTTTGTTTTCTTGCTTCTCTAGTCATGATAGTTTTATAAGTGACACACTTAGTAGCCTTATGACCAAAATTATGAAAAGTGAATCTTGACCATTGAAGTAGAAGTTCCTGGGAATATAGTACATTTTTTGTAGCTTCTCCTTTGATTGTGGTAAATATGTTTTTCTTGAGAGACATTTGGTCCCTCGTTCCCTTGCTAAGAGTTGGAATTTTAATCACTGCTTCCCTTTAGCGCATTGAGATAACTTCTTGTATCTATTTCAATTTTTTTTATAGTATTTGATGATTCTCGATTATATCCAAGACCTGTATTTATTAGAGTAGATATTTGTACTCTGATGTTTTCTTCCAGCGGAAATTTTAGTGGCTAATATTCGCAAGTGGGCTAATTTCGTATACTTTTTCCAAAAGAAAGGATTCGGAAATTTCCATTTTTCTAAAAATGATTTGCCCATGTTTTAGAATATGAAATTAATTTACCTTAAAAATCGCCAATATATTATATATATTGATAAATTATAATCGTAAATATACATATTTTTACAAAAATATCATCAAACATCTTACAATTCGTCTATTAGGGGCTAGTAAAATTTGCCAAGGTTTCTAAACTTTAAGATAAACTTCCCTCCTTAAAATCTCCCCTAACTTCTTCTAAGGTCTCACATCATTTAGAAAATCTAATATTTACAATCTTTTTTGTCCCAATTTCCTTTCTTAGACTCACCATTTCTAGTTCTAGCTTTTCATTGTGCCTCTCCTTTTCTAGAATTTATTTCTGAAGGACTTCTTCTTCTAATTTAACTTCTTCATGATGAATTTTAAGCTGATTTATTTCTTCAATGAGATTATCTTTGTACTCTAGGACATCCATAAAAACATCATGAGACTCATCAACAAATTTATCTTCAAATTCCATAAGTAATTGATATTCTTGATTAGATTCAACATCTTCATGATTGAAACACCATCACTACCTTCGTGTGTGTAGAAATGTTTCATATTTTAAAACCTTCCTATAACATTTAATTTTGTAGAATTATTCCATTTCTCATGGTTTCCTTTATAAGAGATTTTAGCAACATAATGCATAATTCTTCCATAATCAAATCATTCGAAAGGAAGCCTACCTCTAAATATTACAATTTGTATTTGGAGTTTCTTTACGAAATTCTCCTCTTAATCATATGATATGTAACTTGATTCGTTAAGCTCCTACTTTTATCTTCCTTTATAAGTAGATTTGAATGTTGTCACTCTGATATCTGATGGACGTCCTTTTCTCATTTCATAGGATGTCAAGGTCCCACCAAGTTGTTCAGTAGTAAGATTCTTGAAATACTAGATTTGTTCAATGGAAAAGGCTTTTGAATCGAATTTTTGAGTTAGATATCTTAGGATTTTCTCAACAACCATAAAATATTTTACTTCATCACCAAGATTTCTCATTGAGATAAATATGTCATTTAACCCAAGAGAAAAACTTGCAATACTTTCATCCCTATGAATTCTGAGAGTTTCATATTGAATTCTAAATGTTTGAAGTTTCATACTCTTTACCTTAGTGTCACCCTCATAAATTTGGATGATCTTTGTATAATACATCCTTTTCAATATTCATTTGCATGACCTTCATAAATTATGATTCATTCAAGCTTCCTAAAAGAACGTTGACAAAATTTTCATTAGTCTCGTACTGTTTCATTCTTGCGTCATCTGTGGGAATGGAGGATAGATACCGATAACCTTCTTCAACGACTTCCCAAATATCATCTCCAAGTGAATCTGAATATACTCTAATTATAACTTTCCATAAAACCAATTTTGTTCCATTATACAATGGTCATTGGATAGATGATACTCCCTCTTGATTACTCATGTTGATGAATCTTAGTTCAAGCAATCAAAATTATTCCGAAGGACCTTCTCTTATTCCAATTATTAGGAAAAATACTGAGATAGGGGGGCAAATCAGTAGTTTACACACTTCAAATTTCCAATTTATTATTCTAATTTATATACGCTACTGTTATAAAGAGAACTAGAATATGTGTGTGACTATTATTAAAGAAATATGTGTATAACTAGATAAAAACATTAATCAGCGCGTCATTACTTCATTATTCATAAATTAATCAATAATTATGAGAAGTTACGAAACATAAAAAAAATAAACATGCAAAACCATATGAACATGAGGATTTTAGGTGGAAACCCAATGTGGGAGAAAACCACCATTTTTGTTGTCTTTATCTTCTTATTTTATTAAAAATGAAACTTCTTACAATATTGTAATGGTGAATATTAGAACAAGTACTTAAGATCCTACTTGCAGACGGCTACAACCTTATCTCATTTTCCAACTCCTACTGGTAGCTACAACCCCCTTTCTAAGGATTTCTATTCTCAGCTCTTTGTGGATCACTTTTCATATTTCAAACTGGATCCACTCCCAACAATTATAAAATCAACTGTCCAATAACATAAACCACTCAATCACAATCAACCAATGGAAAAAAAAAATTCATAAAAAATACTATTACTGCACAAACATTCACCAGTATACCAAACCAAACCATATTCATCACAACAATCAGATATTATCACTGTATACCATGATCATTCATATGTCACAAGAGATACACAAAGGTTTTGAATATTACCCACGTATATATGTGCCTCCCCTAAAGTAAACATACGTATAGATCTCAAAATACTAATAAATGAATATAAATGCCTGTCACACTTAATCAATCACTTAATCACCTACCAAAACCATCACAAATCATTGAGCCAATATAGATCACCATATAGATGTATCATCGAAAGTAAACATTCCATAATATTATCAGTTCAACCCAACGAGAACGGTTAAATATAGATTATCGTAAACAATACTTCATTGACAAACAATGAAAATCATAACAAAATATATCAACCATCATCAACATTTAATACTAAAAAACCCTAATATAGATATGTGTTGTTTACATAGAACAGTCATGTATGTAAACCCTTCGCATGTTTTACCCCTGCATACAAATTCTAAACTTTCGCATAAAGTATACACAACTAATCAAAAGTTGATCCACATATGTACATGATTTCTTAGAGACAACCATGTGTATGTATCTGTAATCACTAAATCATTCTTTCACTGAAGCCACAACAACACTATGCAAGCCTTACTGTCACACATTCATGTCAAATCATCATTACCACCACATATCTATCATTTTTAGTTATAATTATAAAAGGTCAAGAAAGAATATTTATTAGTCTCTACTATTCTTTGAGATCTATCATATATTAATCTCTTCTATTATCCTGATAACACACATATATCATATAAAATAATTCATCAATAACCTATCACTTGCTCACCTAACAATTTTATCTCCATCTCCTTATATATCTTAGGCCTTAGCCAATACCTTAGGTCAATCCCTTAGTAATGCCGATGGTATTATTTGACTAGATCAAATATCCGTTGTCACACTCATTACTATGGTCCAATGCCATGGTAAAGAACCCTGTTATTGATAATACCATGGTATGGAAATTGTACGTGACTTTTCTTCACCATAATTGTGTATGTACACGGTCTTTATTAACAGTACCCATGTATACTTTACTAAACTTTAACTTTATCATTTCTCTTTCTCTAAAGTGATCTTACTTTTTCTATCTCACCTGTCAAATATGTACCATCCTGTATAATAATCCTGTTACCATAATATTGAAATATTTATCAAGTAGGTTTCCATCAAGGACAACACATTAGCGATAATTCCAACAATAGAATTGGGGAGAAATCCCTCTCTAGATTGAAGGGTCGACTGGACATATTTCAATCGCAATGGGAGTTCAAGGTTTTCTTAGTGAGTTTCCTTCCACAATGAAGGAAAACTTCTCAGTGATAATATAGGGTTAGATATATAATATTCTTATATTTGGAAGGTTCTCTAATTCTGCTTTATAAATATACCTTCCACTTTGTGGGTATCATTAGAAATATAGGAGATAAATTATCCTTCTTTGCTTATTTTTTTTTTCATATTATTGTATCATGTATTGAGGATATATATTTTATGGAATCATTGAAGTCATTTATTTTTAGAGGTCTATGGAGGATAAATGAGACATAGGGCCACCGAGGAAATCCATGCTACATTAAAGGAGGATATAGTGGTAACATGATTTTCATCCTATAGTACTTGGCCATTTAAATTATATATTCAATACATCAGGCTTAGAACATCAATATATTTCTTGTCCTTTTCTTTCATAACAATGTAGAGGCCACTTTGGAGCTTCCGTAGAGATAAAAATAGCTTATGGTACTTCCCCATAGGCTTATAAGTTATATGTGTCTTATTTGGGGGATTCCAGTGCATATTGTTTTATTATTTGCGAAGCCCAAATTTTACACAAATACATAGCCTTAAGAAAGATATATTTATGCCTCCATACCCAAGTGGATTAAGCATTAGCCTTTATTTTCCATAACCTTCTAAAAATACAAATTTCACCACTTCCTCTTTTGTTTAATGGAATTTAATTTTTTACTATAGCATTATCATCATCATATTAGATTGTGTATCATGTTTATTAGACTTAAATTCATATATTTTCAGTAAATTTAACATTTAAGAAAAATCATTGGTATTTTGTGATAGATATTTAAAAATGTTTTTGTTTGGTTTCTCCTATTCACTTTTCTATTCTAAGTATCTTGAAGGTGGTCATTTTATAGCATATCAGATATATAATGTGAATGCTCAAATAGATCTAAAATTATTGGTTTTAAATTATTCAACATTTCATCATTGTTTTCATTATCGAAACATTTAGCTATACGTTCATTTTTTGTAATTTTGAAGTAACTCTTTCAAGCATTATATTTTAAATTCATCTTCTAAATGTTCATAAAAATACAATAATGTTTTCATTATCCAAACATTTATTTATAGGTTAATTGTTTTTTATTTTGAGGTAACTCTTTCAGGTATTATATTTTAAATTCATCGTTATATGTTCATAAAAATGCATGAGTAAAGTAGTCCAAGACAAGTTGTAGTTTTCTTTTTACATGTTTCACTTGTTTCTATTATGTACACTTATTTTGTATTAATTAATCCTTCATACCTCAGATTCTAATTTTTGGTTTCTAGTTAAATCTAAACACATAACCAATATTTTCTTGAGAGAATTTACCCTAAATTCTTAACCACATCACAACTCTCATAATAATGGATGGATGATATATTTAGGGTGCTAACAAATTAGAGTTATGATTTAATGGTTATTGGAGTAATTTATCCAGGTGGATATCGGTGGCCACCCACCTATTCCATTTGCACCGGCACCATCAATTCTTGCAGCTTTTCACATTTAGCACAACTTACTATTTTTAGTAGGGTTTTGGGTCCTCCACTCTCAGAGCCATTTTGGGCCCTTAATGATCCAAGTGGATATTGGTAGCCACCTACCTATTCAATTTGAACCCCCACCATAAGTTCATTCAGTTTTTAAGTTGCAACACAGCTTAGTATTTTTAGCAGTTTTTCGGGTCCTAAACTTCCGGAGCCGTTTTGAGGCCGTAAATGACATTTTTTAGAAAACCAGGAGCAAAATTGGTGCATCGACTAATTTTTCTCACATAAAAAGTTGTACTCCTCAGATAGATATTTCTAATGAGCTATTGAGTGCATCAAACGAGGATCAGATACCAAAGTTACGTCTCCGGGAAGTTGAAACACCAATTTACCCAAACAGGACCCACAGTTTTGGCGCTTCATCTCCTACAGTTAGGTTTTTGGACATTTCATTTTTTCCATTATTTCCCAATAATAAATAGGCCATCGAGCCTCATTGTAACACAGTTCATAGGTCTGTAGCTGCCACATCTATTCTCAGAGATTCACTACCAGCACCCTAGCTATTTTATTTCCGTTATGTCTATAAGCATATTTCTGTTATTTGATATTAATGAAATGAAGCATTATTTCCATTGCATATCTATGTTTACGGTTATTTCTGTATTCTGTTGCATTCCTCAATAAATCCGGATCAGTAATATAGATATGAAATCTAGTCTTAAATATAACTCATAACTAATAATAACCTTCTCATATTTAAGGATTAATAACTTTTCATAGTGCCAGTCATGTTGCATATGCAATTTTTTTTTAGTTATCTTTTAGAATTAGAAAAAAAAAATCAACTTAATATTTAAATAAACTTATATTTTCTTCCCTATAATGTTTCACTTTCACTTAGTTAATCAAATAAATATATAGGGCGAGAATTATATTTTACTTTCCCTTAGTTAATATGTAACATATACGATAGTTCAATCAATTTTTTTTTTTACTTTTACTATGATTATAATACATATGGACATAAATCTAATAATCTTGATCTCCATAATTAGTTTTAGGATTGTGGTGAATATGCATATTTACTTGGTTTAACTTTATCCAAATAATGTTTTGACATATATTTAATTCTATATGCAATACACAACTTTTAATAACATTGACGTATCGAAATATTTATCAACCTTAAATCTATTTGACATATGAGCTTATATTAATGTCACACTTTCATTTCACATGATATCCTTGATTGACTATGAATGTTTTGGTACTTATGGCACGAATAATTAACCTTGAAGGGACTGTGGTGGTTTGATGGATATCCGAACTTGATTGTGTATTTATCATTTGAATAATGATATATATGTTAAGGGTTAAATATTTTAATGTCAGATAAGGTTAGGGTACATTGCATGGAAATATGTATTCAAGTGGGGGACACCTGCCCTTTTGATCGCCATTGGATTTTAGGTTTAACCATCAATGGTTCTAATCTTCAAGCTCCGGCTTACGGTAATTACCCCTCCCAAAACCGTAACTGACTTTTTATTGTGATTTGGCTCCACAACGTTGCTCTTTGCAACTTCTACATAATCCTACCATGCTCAGTTCTTTGGCTCTTCCACTCGGCGCTGGCAACCACACTACCACTGCAGGTAAGAGTTTAATACCATAGCTCTGTGATAACCATTACACTATTTTCTTGGCATAGTCGATACCCGGTTCTTAAATTTTATGCTCAGTATTCGTTTTCTCACAGTTTTCTCATATGGTCTAGCAATGTGTCGAGGTTTCACTCCACGGCTTGTATCTTACCTTACAATTATGGTTCAAGGTTCAGTTTTATGCCTCCGTTCGCTGAGTACAACCACCCACTCGCCTTGGACGGTGGGTTTTCCACAAACCCATTTTCTTACACAGGTACTTCGCTTGATTTATATTACTTTTTTTAACATAGGTTTGATTCCATTGTCTTTTTCCCATGCAAGGTTGCAGTTAGAGTCTTGCAGTAAATTACTCTGGTAATTTATAATTTTTTGTCTCTGTCTCTTAGTTTCACAATTAGCTCAACATTAAGAGGTGTAACTTCTAATTCTGAATGGATTGTGTTGCTGTAGGTAACTTTATGTGGTTCCATGGAAAGGGTTACTAATATGTTTGTCATTTCTTTAAGAAGCTTCGATTATTATACTAATTTTAGCTGATTCCCCTAACAGGTACCAGAATTCCTTTAATGTTTTCGACATAAGCCTGACGGGCTTTTCTCCATGACTTTTATGGTTTTTATGAATTTATATACTAGTTTCTCTGGCTTGGTATTGCCCGACCATCTCATTTTCATGTATTAACGAAAGCTCTATCGGCGTAAAGGCTGCATGGAAACTTTTTCTGGAATTCTTGTTATGTAAATTGATAAGGTTACTCCAGGCTATCAGTCGAACATCTGGCCTAGCCTATGAGGAGAGAATCCTCTATGTAACCGAGTTTTGTATATTCTTTACTATGGAAAGTACTTGGCTCAAGTATTATTTGTGATAATATTTTTGTTTTAATTTAAGTTTAGACTTCTTGTTATAGATAGAAATCATTGTTTTTATCGTTCTTGGGATGTATTTACGTGATATGATTTTTTAAATGTACACCATTCTATCTTCTTCTTACTTGACTCTCGCTTCAGTCAAAAAGATTGTTTGAAAGGCTTGTCTTCATTTCTTATATATAGCAGATATTTAGTACTTTTTCCCTGCATTAATTTCTACAGAAGAGGGTTTTCCATATGGAATATATATGCCACTCTGGCTATGGAATTTTCTAGAACTTCATATTGATATTCCCTTAATGCATAGAGAAAAATTTTATTTTTATCTTCTTTACTATTCCAATTCCTCATTTAGTTAAAGGTGTCCCAACCACCTGAATGCAGAGTTATTACCCTGCAACCTCGTTATCCGTGAATATCATAGATTACTAGTCAACGACCATTTTTTGGGTCCGGGGTTTTGACCCTGGACCCTGAACTAACAGTTTACCTCGTTCATACTACTAGGTTTTTTACTTTATGTCTTTTTTTAGGTTGGTGTTCCAGTTTCTGTTCACGCTGCTTTTCTTGAAAATTCAGATTATGTCTTCAACATATGCTTCTGTTACACAACCCACATATATTCAAAATTTCTACTATAATTTCTGCTATATTTTACAAGAAACATAATTACTATTTAACTGCAACATTTCTAGTACAAAGTTCTTCATTTAATTTTTCAAGAAAATGTTTCCTATGTTAAAATAAATTTTTCTAAATATTTCCATATTATGGAAGCATGTCTAAACATTTTTGTATTCAAGAAATCTATCTAAAAATCAAACTTTATAGGTCTTACTATTTTTTGCATTCTATATACTTATCTCATTTCAGAACCTGCTGATGATGTCCTCCCTACCATGAGAGAGGAAATTAAGTCCTCATCTTCCACCATGCTCCACACCTGAGATGGGTAGGTTCATAGATAACCCATAAGAGACCTGAAGACGCCTGGTCCAGTACTGTCCCTTTCCAAGGTTCAAAAACACTGAGTGTTTTCCACTGGTCACCACTAGCCCAGGAAATATTTTCACTCTCTTCCTCTTAATTTTTTGTCACAGTACAAAACTCGTTTTCCTCACTAGGATGTAATTTTATCCCATAGGAAAGGCAACTGCATTTAACTATTTTTTGTTCAACCACTCTACTTTTATCATCATTATTTTAACTTTTTATGGAACCACTATTCCATAATTAAATTTTATTTCAACAAAAACATAATTAATTTATGTTCATCATGTAATCCTTTTCTCAAAAGAAATAAATGTTTATTCTCTTTACAAATAAATAACATAACAACTAGTTATCACTTAAGCTAGTTGTCACAACTTCCCCCCCAGAAGTAAACACCCTCCTCAGTGTTTCATTCTAGCTCAACAAATAATTTTGGATAAGCATCATGAACAAATCCTTTGTCTTCCCAGGTAGCCTCATTCGAGATGAAGTGCTTCCACTCCACTTTAAACTGGGTGATGGCTCCCCTCCGGAGCATCATTTTTCTCCAATTGAGTATACATGGAGGTTCAAGCAGAAATTTTCCATTTAGAAAAAATTTGAATTAAATTCTCATAAAACTGAGTAATTTAAGATAGGATTTTTAATATTACCCTACCTAAATGCTTTTCCAGTGCATTATATGCTTTGGGTCATGCACGTATCATTTTAGTAGCGATACATGAAGCACATTGTGCACTCGAATATGGCTGGGTAAAGCCAATCAGTAAGCCATAGGTCCCACCCTCTCCAATATCTGGAAAGGTCCACAAAAATTGGGAGCCAACTTGGCACAAGATTTCCAAATTAGCTTGCTCTTCTTCGGTTTAATCCTTACATACACATGATCACCCACTTCGAATTATCAATAAGTAATATTCTTATCTGCATATACCTTCTGCCAATGTTGAGCCGCTTTCAGATTTTGTCTGATCTTCCTTTATTTTGATTCTATCTCATCCAACATCTCTGTTCTAAGCATCAACCTAGTTTCAGGGCTACTCCAATTGATAGGGGTACAACACTGTCGGCCCTACAAAGCTTCAAAGGGGCTCATCTTAAGAGAATCTTGGTAACCATTATTGTATGCGAATTATACCAAGTGTAGATTTTCTTCCCATTTCATTGGCTACTGCATCACGTACACGCGCAACATGTCTTCCAAAATTTGGTTCACCCACTAAGTTTGTCCATCTGTTTGAGGATGATAAGCAATGTTCAAATTTATTTGGGTTCCCAAGCCTGTAAATGAGGTCTTCCAAAATTCTTAAGTAAAATTCACATCCCAATCTGATATGACAGTCTTTGGAATGCCATGCAGTCTAAAAATCTCCCTCATGAAGATATCTGTTATCTGCATGGTTTTGTAAGTAGACTGTAAGGGTATGAAATGTGCTGCCTTACTCAATCTATCATCCAACACCATAATGGAGTCATTGTGTCTTTTTCACCTTGGTAAACCAGTAATAAAATATAGGGATATAACTTCCCATTTCCACTCAGGCATTGGTATAGGCTGAAACAATACGGCTAGGTGTTGATGTTCCACCTTAACCTGTTGACACTATAGACATTTTTTTAAGCATTCCGAAATATTCCTTTGCATACCATGCCAGAAATAGACTTTTCTAATTTTAGTTAGCATTTTCTGGTATCCTAGGTGTCCTACATAATTACTACGGTGATACTCATCCATGACGAGTTCTTTTAAACTCATTTGGTTTGGGATATATAACTTCTCCTTGAAGGTTAGCAATTGATCCTCACTAATTTCATATTCAAAAGGTTTTTCTTGTCTTATGGCTTCCTCCACTTGCTGCCACAAAAATTGGTATTACGGATCCTTCTCGGCTTCCTCTTTTATCTGATCTAAAAATTTACATTCGATTTCATTATAGCAAAGTTCATAAACACAATGCAGTTTTATTCTTAGGACATCCACCACACAATTTTCTTTTGCCTTTTACATGATGTGTATCAAAATCAAATTCGCTTAGGAAGACATTCCATCTTGCCTATCGAGCGTTTAAATTTGCTTCCTTAACGTAGCTAGTTAGGCTATTGTGATCGGTTTTTAACACAAATATTTTTCCTAACATGTAGTGCCTCCATGCCCGAAGAGCATGCACTACTGCTGTCAGCTCTAAATCATAGGCTAAATATCGTTGTTCATGTTCCTTTAATTTTCTTGATTCATAGGCAACCACTCTTCCTTCTTGCGATAAAATTGCCCCAACTCATTCCTTACAAGCATCGGTACAAACTTCAAATTCTTTGTTGGGGTTAGCTACCCTCAACAACGGGGTAATGGTAAAAAAATGTTTTAAACTTTTGAAACTATTTTGACACTCATTTGTCCATTTAAATACTTTTACCTTTCTCTAAAAATATGTAATCGGGAAGGAAATATTTGAGAATCCTTTAACGAACAGTCAATAGTATCCGGCTAACCCCATAAAGGATCGGATATCTACCACATTTTGGGCTACTCGTCATTCCATAATGGTTTTGATTTTATCTACATCGAATGTTATTCCCTCAGAAGAAATAACATGCCCTAGATACTAGATCTATTCTTTGAAGAAGTCACATTTTCTGAACTTGGCATACAACTGATGTCTTTGTAAAAAATCCAAAACTATCCTTAAGTGATCCTTGTGCTCTTCCATGCTTTTGAATAAATAAAAATATCATCAATGAATATTAGAAAAATATATCCAAAAAGGGGTGAAATATCCCATGCATCAACCTCATAAATGTTGTTGGTGCATTATTTAAACCAAATGGTACTACCACAAAATCATAATTCCCATATTTGGTACTGAAGGCAGACTTATAGATATCCTCGTCTTTAATCCGGATCTAGTGATATCTAGATCTTGAGTCTATCTTCGAGAATACAGTTTTCCCCTCCACCTGATGAAACAGGTTATTAATCCGTGGAAACAAATATTTATTTTTGATTGTCAATTTATTGAGCTGTCTATAGTCCATGCTCATTTGCATGGTTCCATCATTTTTATTTATGAACAAAACTGGTGCTCCCCAAGGAGACACACTCAGTCGAATGTACCCTTCATCCAACAGCTCTTATAGTTGAATTTTCAATTCAGTTAGATGCGGTACACTCATTCAATATGGGGCCCTTGAAATTGGTGATGCTCCTCGCATCAACTCAATAGTGAAATCAATGTCTCTTTTTGGAGGTAAGCCTGGTATATCTTCTAGAAACACGTCCATGAAATCTCGTACTACTAGTATGCTTTCTAGCATAGGGGTATTTTCCTTAGAATTAGCAAAACCCACCTAAATGGCATAAATCTGACATCCCTTTGTAATACACTTACTCATTTGAGAGGTTGTGATCGGAAAAAACTTTAAGGGTTTCTTAATTCCTTCTAACTTTTGGCGACTTCCATCTTGCATTCTGTAATATATAATCTTCTCTTTACAATCTACTAGTGTCTAGTGCCTCTCTAACCAATCCATGCCCAGTAATACATCATAGGATCGAAAAGGAAATATATTCATATCCACATTTAGCTGTTGGTTTCCAATTTCCAGTGTACAATTTGGAATTTTGGCAGAAAATTTTATTTTTCCCCAGTGGCTAGCTGTACTAGCCAGGGATTTTTGAATTTCTAACTTTGTAACTTACAGATTTATACTATTCTGTGGTTTACATAACTTAAACTAGAACCTGGGTCAACAATAATAGAAATAAGTTGTGAAAGTAGCTTACCTTCCAGTTCTGTCGTCGTTGGTTGATAATCCACCTATCCATCCTCCAAAGCTACATTAGTTTTAGATATGTTCTAGGCTCCATATTCCACTGCAGATGCTTCTTGTAAATTGGCTACTTATCATTTCTTCCCCGTTGTGGTAAGTTCTTATAATAGTGAGTCTCATCACATCCCCAGCACTGTAGAGGTGGTTTTTTATTTTTCCCTTGCTCAGGTTTGCTTGAAGCCTATGTGGGCTTTTCTTCCATAGGCCAACGAGTTCTTTGATGGTTTCTTCTGAACTGTTTACTCACTGAATTCCTTGTAGAATTCTTAAATTTATTAGTCCCTGTATTTTTGAAATTTGAACTACTTTTCTTCCCTTTTCTTGGCTGCCAATTTTTGCCCATTTCTCCTTTTGCCTTGTACTGCTGGTAACACATTCTCTCTTTTCGAATTTCTTTATCCATGGTCCTTGGATTCATGAACTGAATTCACTCTTTCATGTGGGTCATTAAACTACTTAAGACCATTGAAATTTAGCCTTTTCATCCCTTAAATAAGGTACATATCTTAATAGGGATGTGAACTTGGTTATGTACTCATCCATTGTCATTTGACCCAACCTCAAATTGTGGAATTATCTGGAATTTTCATCATAGAAACATTCTGTTAGATATTTTTTCTTGAATTATGGTTGAAATGTATCCCATGCCATGTCCTGATCTTCAATGTTGTAGACATTCTTGACTTCCTCCCACCACAGGGTGGCCTTTTCTCTCAACTGATAGATGGCCAACCTGGTTTTAAGATTTCTGATGTACTCATAAAATTGAAATTATTTGTTCATATTAATGAAAAAAACTTCAAAAACCTCCTCCGCTTCTCCATCTAAGGTAGACGGTTTTATCTTTCAGAACTCACCTTGTAGTTCCACATTTTGTTTCTTAATTTTTTGTTGTTTTGACACATTACTCGACTCAACCTTATTATAGTTTCTATTTTTGTTACACCATCATGAATGAAATCTTTCCACTATATCATTAGTTTGGTCCTTGGATTTTTGTTCATTTTATTCTTCTATATCTCTGTCATGACTGGGTTGTAACACTCCTTGATTTTGTTTATCAAAAAAGATTTTGAGTATCATTTCCTGCACTTGCATCACGCACTCATTATCACTCCTAACCCAGACCATTTCTTCTTGCAGCTTCTGCACAGTGCTTAGCAGTATACTGGTTTGATATCTTGCTCTTCCAGTAGTCTACTATTCTGCTGGTGCTGATATACACTCAACTGAATCCACATTTCTAGATTCATTTCTGGATGGGTTTGGGGTGTAGGTTCCTCTACATTCCGGGGTGTTCTCTATGTCGATCCCCTCCTCATTTTCCTTCTACTGCTATTTCTTTTTCTTCGCACCATTTTCACACAAAATTTTATCACATTAAGTGACCCATTTGGTCCCAGCGTATGAACGCTGCTATGATAACACTTGTAACATACATGTTAGTTAAATAAAAAAAAATTACTTTTACTATGTTTATAATACATATGGACATAAATATAATAATCTTAATCTCCATAATTAAATTTAGGATTGTGGTGAATATGCATATTTCCTTCATTTAACATTATCCAAATAATGTTTTGACATATATTTAATTCTATTTGCAATACCTAGTTTTAATAACATTGACGTATTGAAATATTTATCAACCTTTACTCTATTTGACATATGAGCTTATATTAATGTCCCAATTTCATTTCACATGATATCTTGGGTTGACTATAAATGTTTTGATACTTATGGCATGAATACTTAACCCCGAAGGGACTGTGGTGGTTTGACAGATCTCCAAACTTGATTGTGTATATATCATTTGAATAATGATATTTGTACTGAGGGTTAAATATTTTAATGTCAGATAAGGTTAGGGTACATTGCATGAAAATATGTATTCAAGTGGGGGGCACTTTTTGTTTTGATCACCATTGGATTTTAGGTTTAACGATCAACAGCTGCGATCTTCGAGCTCGGGCTTAGGGTAATGACTCGTCCCAAAACCCTAACTGAATTTTCATCGTTAGTTGGCTCCACGAATTTGCTCTCTGCAAATTCTCTATAATCCTACCATGCTCATTTCTTTAGCTCTTCCACTCAGTGCAGGTGGCCACACTTCCACTAGAGGTAAGAGTTTAATCCCTCAACCCTATGATAACCATTATGCTATTTGCATGGCGTAGTCGATAGCGGGTTCTTAAATTTTATGCTGAGTATTTTTTTTCTCGCAGTTTTCACATACGGTCTAGCAATGTGTCGAGGTTCTGCTCCATGACTGGTATCCTACCTTACAGTTATGGTCCAAGGTTTAGTTTTATGCCTCCATTCACTGAGTACAACCACCTGCTTGCCTCAAATGGTGAGTTTTCCACAAACCCATTTTCTTACATAGGTAATTCGCTCGATTTATATTTCTTTTGTTAACTTAGATTTTATTATTTTGTATTTCTCCCATGTAGGGTTGTAGTTATAGTCTTCAAAGTAAATTACTCAAGTAATTTGTAATTTTTTGTCTCTATCTCTTAGTTTTCACAATTAGCTCAGAATTTAGAGGCGTAACATATAATTCTGAATGGCTTACATTGTTGTAGGTAACTTTCTGTGGTTCCATGGCAAGGGTTACGAATATGTTTTTCATTTCTTTGAGAAGCTTCGATTATTATATTGATTTCAGCTGGTTCCCCTAACAAGTTCCAGAATTCCTTTAATGTTTTCGGCGTAAGTCTTACGGCCTTGGCTTTGTGACTTTCATTGTTTTTATGAATTTATATACGGGTTTCTCTAGCTTGATATTTCCTTACCATCTCATTTTCATGTATTAATAGAAGCTCTGCTGACTTAAAGGTGACATGTAATCTTTTTCTAGAATTCTTGTTTTGTAAATTGATAAGGTTACTCCAGGCTACCAGTCCAACATCCAACCTAGCCTATGAGGATAGAATCCTTTGTGTGACTTTGTTTTGTATATTCTTTACTATGGAAAGTACTTGGCTCAATTTTTATTTATGATAATATTTTGGTTTTCATTTAAGTTTAGACTTCTTCTTATATATATAAATCACTATTTTTATTGTTCTAGGGATATATTTATGTGATATGATTTTGTAAATGTACAACATTCTATCTTCTACTTAATTGATTCTCGCTTCAGTCGAAAATATTGTTTGAAAGGATTGTCTTCATTTCTTATATGTAGTACATCTTTAGTTTTTTGTTTTGGCATTAATTTCTACAGAAGAGGGTTTTCTATATGGAATATATATGTCACTCTAGCTATGGAATTTTCTAGAACATCATATATGTATATTCCCTTAATGCATTCAAAAAAAATTCCTTTTTCTCTTCTTTACTATTCCAGTTCCTTGTTTAGTTAAAGGTGTCCAAATCACCAGAATATGGAGTTATTACCCTACAACTCCCTTGTCTGTGAATATCATAGATTATCATTCAAAAAACTATTGTGGATTTCGGGTTTTCGATCGTGGACCCTGAACTTATAGTTTACCTTGTTCATACTACTAGGTTGTTTACTTTCTGCCTTTGTTTAACTTCGTGTTGTGGTTTCTGTTCACACTACTTTTCTTGAAAAATTAGAATATGTTCTAAACATATGCTTTTGTTACACAACCCACATATATTTAACAATTCTACGGTAATGTATTGTATATTTTACAAGAAACATAAATATTATTTAACTGCAACACTTCCAGTACAAATTTCTTCATTTCATTTTTCAAGAAATTTTTTCCTATGTTAAAAGAAATTTGTCTTAATATTTCCATATTAAGGAAGTCACTCTAAACATTTATGTATTCAAGAAATCTATCTAATCATCAAAATTTCCAAGTCTTACTATTTTCTACAGTCTATGTACTCATCTCGTTCGAGAATCTGCTGATGATGTCCTCCCCACCATGATAAAGGCAATTACATCCTCATCTCCCCCCGTGCTCCACACCTGAAATGGGTAGGTTGATAGATAACAAAAAAGAGAAATCAAGACCCATAGTCCAGTACTCTCCCTTTCCAAGGTTCAGGAACGCTAGGTGTTTTCCATTGGTCACCACCAACTCAGGAAATATTTTCACTCTCTTCCTCTTAATTTTTTGTCACAGAACATAACCCTTTTTCCTCATGGGGATGTAATTTTATCCCGAGAGGAAACATAACTGTCTTTAACTGTTTTCTGTTCAACCACTCTTAGTTCTTGGAATATTTTTATCATCAATATTTTAACTTTTTATGGAACCACTATTCCATAATTAAATTTTATTTAAACAAAAACTTAATTAATTCATGTTCTTCATGTAATCATTTTCTCAAAAGAAATAAATGTTTAGTCTCTTTAAAAATAAATAACATAACAACTAGTTAGAACTTAAGCCATCTTTCATATAATTAAATATATAAGATGATTTATCATTGTATTTAAATCTAATTTCATACCTAATAAATAATATTGAAAAAATTATATTGTTAAATGTTTATTGTTTCAAATTTTCACTTAATGCTCTAAGTAACATTATGATATATTTATTTTTCAAGGTTATGTTGTGTGTAAGATCTCACCTCACCTCACCTTTATAACAAGTAATCTTTCTAATTTTTCAAGTTTCATATACTATATAACACACAATATGGTTTTTCAATTTTATGTGTCAATTAATTATTTCATTTATTTTCTCATGGCCAAATTTACCATGATGTAGTTCAATTTGGAGGTGCATAGTTAATTTCAATCAATTCTTTAAGAAAATCACATATAACATTATTCATTTAATTTTGAAACACTTGAATTTGAATTAACTAAATAATATATTTATTTTTAACCATATCTAAATCCTAAAATTTCCACTATCAATACAACAATCGAGTTAGAGTTAACTATTTTAGGGATACCTCGTTTAATGTGTGACGTGTTAGAGTATAGGGCACATGCATAGATGTAATGTGAGAAATGTAATGTAAGTAAACATTTGAAATCCCAAAGTATATCTATGAACACTAAAAAAATATGTATGGTAAATAAATAAAAATATAAATAAACTAGAGGTATGGTAAATAAATAAATAAAAAACTCTTTTTCTACTTACTCGAGAGGTATGGTAAATAAATAAAAGTATAATTAAATTGGAGGTATGTTAAATAAATAAAGCCTCTTTTTATACTTACTCTAGAGATATGGTAAGTAAATAAAAATATAAATAGACTAGAGGTATGGTAAATAAATAAAAGCTCTTTTTATATGTACTCCATAAACCTTTTTATATTTACGAAAACTAAAAAATGAGGCTTTATTTAAGTGAATCCTATGGGCCAAATACCATGGACAAAATTATTATTATTACCATGGGCTAAATACTATGGACCAAATAAGGTATTTATAAAAGAGCTATGGTAAATAAATAAATATAAAAGAGGTATACAAAGGTACGGTAAATACATAAAATTATATCAAATATGATTAGAAATCAACATCTAAGTATATAACAAGCCTATGGGCCAAATACCATGGTAAATAAAAGAGGTATGATAAATAAATATAAATATAAATAAATGAGAGATATGGTAAAAAATAAAACCTCTTTTTATATTTACTCCATACTCTTTATATTTATGAAAACTCAGAAAATATGTTTTATTTGGGTGAAGCCTAAGGACCAAATACTGTAATGTTAATATTAAAAGATTAATACTAATATTATTATTAATTATAATATTCATATTAATATATTATAATATTAATATTATTAAATTTAATAAATTTGGATTTTGGAGGTTTGTATTTGAGTACAGTACATGCATTGACTATCTCAGGTAAACACGTAAACATAAATGTAAATGTAAAAGTGATGTTTAACATTTAATATTTAAAATTTAATCTAATTAATCTAATATTCGCCCTAACTAAAAATCACTTCTCTCCCTAAATATATAAATTTAACACAAATAAAGTGTCGAATTATATTTGTGAGGAAGCATCTATGTGACATTACCAAGAGTGAAATAATATTTGTAGGATTTTGAGAGTGGAAGTGAGATAGTATTTGTGAGAAAGGATTTAGGGAGTTCTGTGGAGTGGAAAATAATTTTTGTGGGAAATGAATCTTACACTACAAACTACCATACATTTTTAGTTTTGATTTTGTTTGCTCCTATATTTTCTTTTTTTTCTATCTTTTTGTTTTTACCTTTTCATCTACTTCCACTCCATGGATGTGATCATGTGTAATGAATCACTCTTACCACCAAATTAGAATGACTTAATTTCTCTCTTGGGCTAAATACCACCAAATTAGAATGGTTTAATTTCTTCCTTGCTGCACGCATTTAAAACAATGTGACTTCAAGAATATATTTCTAAATGTGTTAAAAAAAAGCCTATATCCATCTTAAGTTAGGGTGTAATGAATCACTCTTACCACAAAATTAGAATGACTTAATTTCTCCCTTGGGCTAAATACCACCAAATTAGACTGATTTAATTTCTTCCTTGCTTGAAACCTTACAGGGATTTGAAGAAAAGTGATTTCAAGAATATATTTTTAAATGTGTTAAAAAACAACTTATATACATCTTAACTCGGGATCTATCAAGCCCCTAGAGGGATCAAATCTTTCGAGGTGCAAACCTTTCCTCAAGTTTTGCATTCAAAAAATAGGTTTCCACCTCTAGATATTTGATTCTTCTAGACTCTTGATAAATCCTATGTTAAGATAGATCTAGGTTGGTTACTAACGATTCCATTGTCAAATGTGAAAATAAAAGCCACTAAAGTGACAATGGTAAGCTCTCTGCATACAATTCCTCTGCTTTCTAAGATATTGTGCATGGAATTTTTAAGACGAAGTGAGAATTTGAACAATAATAAACTATATATTTTTTTATTTTTATGTCACAACTTCATTAAAATTAACTAGTATTAACTAGTTAAAGACAATTTGTTTAGTTTCTTTTATCTGGCAAGAAAAACTTAAATAATTACTGTTAATTTAGAAAAAATATTTTAGTTTCTGATCTATTAGTTAAGAAGAAATTAATCAAATTTAAAGGAGAAATATTTTAATATGAAATATACATAAAGCTGATGGTAAAGAAATGTTTCCAAGAATAGGAGGTGGTTGGGGACAGTTGGAAAGATAGTTACCTACTCCTCTGAGGATAAAGTTGAATCCCAAGGGAGGAGTAGGGGTTTTGTGCTAAAGTGGTAAGAGGGGGAGTATTTTCAAGAGCTGGAATGACCAGTTGAAAATAACTCACTGCAACCCCTGTGAAAACCGATTTTTGAATGTGACTGGATTGGCCATCCAGAGGTCATAGCAGAAAGAGATAAATTTATTCCACTGTTAACCGGGGACACTGTCCAGATTTTGAAGCAAGGGGGCAAGCAGAGGACGTAATAGCCTCCCTTGATGGTTGGGAGGACCACAGCTAAAAACTACGTAAACCTTATAAGTGTTACTGTGAAATTTTAGCAGATTATTAATAAGTTGGAAAGATTGTATCACATAAATTAAGATGAATGGTTACTGTTCTATTTTGAGTACATAAGCATATACATATGATTTTTATACATGCTTGGGTCAGGCAGAGAATTTTGGAGATGACTCAAAATCTTGTATTATAAGACAAGTAGTAGTAAATATTGGTATGCTACCTCTTTTCTTTTATTAACTCATTATGATAGAGTTACTGTCTAACCGCTGTAGGTAGTGAAAATGGAAATAGAGCACTGAAAAGAAACTGATATTACGATTCAAAGAACAGTAGAGCAGTTATATTAAAATAGTGTTGCTGAAATAGATTGTGACACATAACATAGTAAAAATAATGATCAGTAACCATAAATTGTCTTTCTCATTGCTGCGAAAACACACGAGTGTAAACTATCTTTACAGGTTGGGAGAGATAAATATAAGGTAAGATGCATAAGACAACCCTGCCTATTTGAATCAAATAAACTAGAACCAGGGGTTTCGAACCGACAGACTGTCGACTCCAGGGCGGGGTATAAACCCCAAACAGAGTTACATCGTGTGTAGTTTATAAATCCCCAATGTATACACAATCGTTTACTTTCGGTGACCTGGACGCCATAGGGAGAGAACTGAGAGAACGTTGGTATGCAATACCAGTAAAAATGTGACAAAATGATTCTATTAACAGAGAGAGAAACTGATACAAGAAAAATAATAGAATGACATGTGTAATTGCGGGATATTAACAACAAAACATTACCCATTAATAAAAGGCGAAACCCAGAACTATTTTCACTCATAGCCAAAAAGTAATTGCATGCAGAATAAACTAAGTAGAGAACTAGGTGGGAAAGCCTTCTCACAAACAAAAAGCTTAGAACTTAACTCATTCAAAGAATAATAGACAGAATAGTTTCATCCTCAAAGTAAATAGTCTCCGGAGAACGAATATAATTAACCATAGAAAACTTAGTTCAATGTATACAAATATATATATATATATATATATATATATATATATATATATATATATATATATATATATATATATATATATATATATATATATATATATATATATATATATATATATATATATAATTGAGACATGAACCGGGTGCTCTGTACTTCTTCAAAAAAAAAATATAAGAGAAGAAAACTCGGGTTAAAAAACCCTATCACCATCCTTATACGAACATTAGCGAATACCAATGGAAACCCTAGGGTGGGGTTTTAAACCCTTATCCTTAAAAATTATACAATGCCAAAGTGGAGGTCAAGCTCTGTAATCTAAAACCGGTTCATTGTAAGGAAATCAAAGAACGTTGGCCTTTCGTCGAAGGCTATAGGATACCTGGGAAGCAATTGAAGAAAGTCAGTTTGGGCCAGGGTGTCCGCATCAAGAAACCAAGGAGTAGCTAGTGGTTGAATATTAATGGGGTAGCACTGCAAAACTGCACCCAACATAACATAAAATGAGTTGTTAGCGGCTGTCTGCGGGTAGGCTATGGACAAGCTAAGAAAATTAAAAACTCAGAGATCTTTTTTAAAACAAGGGATACCTAAAGAGGTAGATGGCTCGCATTTGACCCTTTTGCAAACATCAAATTCAAAAGCCTAAAACCTTAAACCAAAGTTGAATCGTCGGTGAAATCTAAATTCTGCAAAGAAATAAGGTAAACCTACATAATACCTTTGAAGCTCGTAAAGGAACGAGTAAACAATCTCCAGGCCACTACCTCCACCAGACAGCGTTGCTGCACCCAAAATCTCTGTGAACATTTAATCAACAAAACATATGCTCAGCTAGAAGCACTGGCAAATAGATGATCCTGTAAACAAAATGAATGACAAACTAAGCAAACGAAATAAAACTGAGATTCTTGCAGGACAATGTAGCCATGCGAGAGGAGAAGAAGTCACCTTTAAGGTTTGAGGCAGAGTTTGCCAGGGAGGAGCCGAGATTTGGGAAAACGCCAAGCAACTCATCGACTGTTCCTTCACTCTTAGCTAATTGGAGAGGCTCCAGGAGATTTTCCCTTGAAAATGGAAGAGAACAAAACAAAATCCTTTGTAATAATCCACTGTATCATGGAGATTAAGCCGCGTACATACCAATAATGGTTGAATTGACAAATCTCCACGGCGTAACATCAAAAACACCAAGCGGAAGGCGGAGATGACCGTTGTATTAAATTTTCATAACCTCCATATCAGAACGAATATATCACCATAATGCGACTGTAGTAATAATTGCATTTTGATTAATAACCAGCATCAATTCCCTGCCAGAATTCCAAGGTAGTACAGATGGTAAGCATGTTTACCAACTGGCGAACCAGCACATACATCTCATAGCCTAATTTTGCAGGATGTGCTACGAATACACCATAATATGGACCACTTTTGTTAACATTAATGAATAATTTAAGAAACGATTGGCGCAAACCCTATTGTCTTTGGGTTCAAAGGTGTGGTTATAATATTTGTGTATAGATGTGGTTATTTTGTAATTTCATGGTAAAAATCTAGGAATGAATGTTACAAGTGGTATCAGAGCGAGGTTATTACGCTGGGACCCTAAGGGTGTACTAACAGTAAAGCTATGTATATGAATAGTGCACATAGAGAGAGAGGCATGGAGACAATGAGAAAAGAAATAGCATCGCAAACGCAACGAGAGGAAACTCAAACACCCACAGTCATGAATTCGGAGATGTGGGTACAATTAAGTGTAGAAAAAAATCAAAAGACCAGTCAATTACTTGAAGAACAACAACATCAAACTGGTTTTTTTTTAACACGGCATAGTAATTGCAAGAAGAAATGCGGAGACTTAGGAAGGATAGTGAATGACTGTTACAAGATCAGGAGAAAATATTAAAGAGTTTATCAGATAAGAAAAATCAGGAGATTGGGCATCCAAGTGCTGAAAAAGAATTATCAGCAGAAGAAGAAGACCAGCAAACCAAAAATAATACTACTGGCAGAGCTGAAAAAAGCCCCTCCTAGAGAAGCAAAAACAAGAACTACAATGAGGTAGAGTCAGGCAATTTATATGAACAACAAGACATTAAGAGACAGAAAGTAGAACTATAGGGGGAATTCTGCAAAATTAAATGAACAACATTTGATGGTGAGGCAGAGGAGGTGGCTGAAGCCTGGTTGATCAATATAAACAATTACTTTCAGGTATATGAATATAGTAGCAATCTGAAGGCCAGATTGGCTATATACCAGCTACAAGAAAAAGCCACCCTGTGGTGGGAAGAAGTGAAAAATGTACACAGCATTGACGAACAAGACATTACCTGGGAATTGTTTCAGCAATACTTTAAAGACAAGTACTTAACATAAAGTTTTTATGATGACAAGGCTAAGGAATTCCATGATCTACGGTTGGGACAGATGACCATGGATGAATATGTCACTAAATTTACCTCCCTGCTAAGCTACGTTCCTTACCTTCGAGAGGAAAAAGCCAAAGTGCAGAGATTCTTAAGCAGGATACCTGCTCATATGAGAGAAAGGATAGAATTTGTTAATCCTCAAACCATGGATTTAGCCATTCGAAAAGAAAGAATGTGCTATCAGCAGACCAAGGCCAAGGGGGAAGGGGGAAAAAGCTGGTAGTCAAAGAAAAGTCAGAAAAATAGCCCCATTTTTAAAAGTAGCAAAAACAACAACTTTAAAGGCTCAACACGAAAATATATCAGTAAGAAATTTGGTAAGAATCATCAAAGAACCAAATGGCCAGTAGAAGAGAAACCCATAGAAGCCTCTAGTAAGCCGGAGCAGGGACAGAGTGCTAAACCTCCTTTACAGTTTTGGGGTTGTCGGGAGGCCCATCATTATAAAAATTGTCCACAATGAAACAGAAACAAAACTGTAACAAATCTACAGGAAGCATATACAGTGGGGGACATGGCGCACAACATACCTCGTATCAATACAGCCTTCGAAGACCGGCAGGCTGATTTTCAGCCCATAATGATTGAACTAGAAGGTACTTTAATAACTAAACCTGCTTCAATTTTGGTAGATCCTAGAGCAAGTTTGAGTTATGTAAGTCCCAAGTTAGTGGAAATGTGTAAATTGAAGGAACATAAATTTAAGAATTCCTAGTTAGTACAGCTAACCACTTGGGAAAAATGAAAGGTAACTGCAAAAGTTCCTAACTATATGTTGGAAGTGGCAGAACAGTAGTTACAAGTATATTTAAATATCTTACCACTGGGATCTTATGATGTGTTATTGGGTATGGACTGGTTGGAAAGACACTATACCTTAGTGGAATGTAAGGAAAATATAATTTATTATAGAATGTAAGATGGCACACGAAAAGAGATTCAAGGAATTAAAAAGCCGGTACAACTATGACCAATCACAACATCCAAAATGGGTAAGTGCATCAGAAAAGGATGCCAGTTGTATGAAATTCAGGTGGGGTATACAAACTCCAAGGAAAAGGCACCAATGATGGAAGAGATTCCAGTAGTACAAGAATTTTTGAATGTTTTTCGAGAAAACATTCCTGGTTTGTCGCCTAAAAGGGATATTGACTTCACCATAGAATTGTTGCCAGGGGCCTCCCCAATGTCGAGAGCTCCTTACAGAATGAGTGTGCCAGAAATAACTGAACTGAAAATGAAGCTACAAGAGCTGTTGGATAAAGGTTATATACGTCCAAGTGTGTCCCCATGGGGGGCACTAGTCCTATTTCTTAAAAATAAATACAGAACCTTACGTATGTGCATGGATTACAGGAAAATTAATAAGCTAACTATCAAGAAAAAATATCCCCTACCAAGAGTCGATGACTTGTTTGATCAAGTAAGAGGGGCTAAGGTGTTCTCTACAATAGACTTAAGATCTGGATATCATCAGATTCAGATTAAATATGAGGATATTTGTAAGACAACATTTCATACTCGCTATGGACACTATGAATTCATGGTGCTACCCTTCAGATTGACGAATGCACCAGCAACCTTTATGAGGTTGATGCATAGCATATTTCATCAATTTTTGGATAACTTTGTACTTATTTTCATAGATGACATACTGATATATTCCAAAAGCGAAGAATAAAACAAAGAGCATTTGAGGATAGTTTCAGAGATGTTAAGGAAGCATCAGCTTTATTCCAAGTTCAGTAAATGCAACTTCTTTAAAAAAGAAATCCAACATCTAGGACATGTTATCTCAGCTGAGGCAATTTTTGTTGATCCATAAACTATCAAAACTATCATGGAATGGCGATTGCCTCAGAATGCGGCCAATATTAGATCATTTATGGGATTAGAAGGGTATTATAGAAGATTTATAGAAGGATTTTATAAAATTTCTTTCCCTATTACATCTATGCAGAAGAAGGGAAAGCTATTCAAGTGGAGAAATGAATGCCAGGACAGATTTGAAAAGTTGAAGAAACTCTTAACTACAGCACTGGTTTTGAGGGGAGTAGACCCTGCTAAAGATTATGAGGTTTTTACTGATGCAAGTAAAGAGGGTGTTGGAGCCATATTGACCCAGGAAGGAAAAGTGGTGGCATATGAGTCTAGAAAACTAAAGGACCATGAGCAGAAATATTATGCTTATGATTTGGAGCTGACAGCGGTGGTACATGCTCTCCAAGTATCGAGACATTACCTGCTGGGTAAGAGGTTTGTACTTAAAATAGACCATAGCAGCCTAACTAATTATTTTAAGAAAATAGATTTAAATTCTAGACAAGCAAGATGGAATGCTTTTCTAAGTGAATTTGATATGGATATACAACATGTGAAAGGAAAGGAAAATCGAGTAGCTGATGCGTTGAGTAGAAAACTACATGGAATTTATGCATTATATTATAATCATCTAGAAATCCAATTCTTGGAACAATTAAAGGAAGAGGCACAGAAAGATCCGAAATATAAATTCCTATGGCAATAAATTGAGGAAAATAGGAAGCATGGCAAGACATCTGAGTATGGAAGAAATGAGGATCATGTGTTGAATTTTTGAGGAAGAATATATGTGCCTAGTCGCATAACTCTAAAAGAGATAATACTGAATCTATTCCATCGCAGCAAATACGCTGGTCATCCGGGATATCAAAAAATTATTACCGCAATAATAAAGGTATATTATTGGCCAGGCATGCGTAAAGATGTAGCTGAATATTTGAGAAAATGTTTGGAATGTCAACAGGTAAAAGTGGAGCACCAACATCCTTCAGGATTAATGCAACCCATACCTATACCTGAGTGGAAGTGGGAGGTTATCTCCCTAGATTTCATCATAGGTTTACCGCGGACAAAAGGAAAACATGAATCCATCATGGTAGTGGTAGACAAATTAAGAAAATATGCACATTTCATACCTGTACAGTCTACATACAAGACAGTGCAGATTGATGATATATTTATGAAGGAAATATTCAGTTTTCATGGCATACCTAAGACTGTGACTTCAGAACGGAATGTTAAGTTCACATCCGCATTCTGGAAAGCCTTGTTTTCTGGTCTGGGAACACAGATACATTTCAGTACCGCCTATCACCCTCAGACTGATGGGAAAACAGAGCGGGTCAATCAAGTACTGGAAGACATGCTGCGCATGTATGTGATTTAGCAGCCAACCAAGTGGAAGGATTATTTGCACCTAGTTGAGTTTGCATATAACAATGGGTATCAGGAATCCCTAAAAATGAGTCCCTTTGAGGCACTATATTGTAGGCAATGTCGTACACCTATAAATTGGAGCAGTCCTGAGACAAAGTTACTGTTGGGACCTGAGATGTTGGCGGAAATGGAAGCTAAAGTAAAAAGAATAAGGCAGAACCTAAAGGCCGCTGAAGACCGGAAAAATATTTACGCAGACAAGAAAAGGTCTTATCGTGAGTTCGTAGTAGGAGATCATGTCTACGTAAGAACTAAACCCAAGAGGAGTACCCTGAGGTGGACCTCTTGTGCTAAATTATCTCCCAGATACTGTGGAACTTTCCAAGTACTGGAAAGGGTAGAACCAGTGCCTTATCGGTTGGCCTTACCTAGCCACATTCAAGTTCACAATGTGTTCCATGTGTGCCTACTGAAGTGATATGTTCATGACGCAAAACATGTAATTCATTGGAAAAATATTTAGGTAGGATAGAGAAAAAAATCCTAACTTGAAGTTTTGAACAAAATTGATGAGTACTGACTTGAAAACATTTTGTTTTTCAGGTAGAATCGGACGGAGAGTTTCTGGTCGAACCACAATGCATACTTGATTAAAGAGAAATCGAACTCCGCAAACGAGTAGCCATCCAGGTAAAAGTGCAATGGAAGCACTTCGGACTAGAAGAAGCTAATTGGGAGGACGAGAAGTTCATGCAGGAAGCTTACCCAGAGCTCTTTACAAAGCTGGGCTGAAACACCGAGGACGGTGTTACTTCGAGGGGGGAAGTTGTGACAGCTTCATTAAAATTAACTAGTATTAACTAGTTAACGACAATTTGTTTAGTTTCTTTTATCTGGAAAGAAAAAATTAAATAATGACTGTTAATTTAGTAAAAATATTTTAGTTGCTGATCTATTAGTTAAGAAGCTATTAATCAAATTTAAAGGAGAAATATTTTAATATGAAATATACATAAAGCTGATGGTAAAGAAATGTTTCCAAGAATAGGAGGTGGTTGGGGAGAGTTGAAAATACATTTACCTACTCCTATGAGGATAAATTTGAATCCCAGGGAAGGAGTATGGGTTTTGTGCTAAAGTGGTAAGAGGGGCAGTATTTTCTAGAGCTGGAATGAATAGTTGAAAATAACTCACTACATCCCCTATGAAACCAAATTTCTAAATGTGACTGGATTGGCCATCTAGATATCATAGCAGAAAGAGATAAATTTATTCCATTGTTAACCCAGGACACAATCTAGATTCTGAAGTAAGGGGGCAATCATAGGACGTAATAGCCTCCCTTGATGGTTGGGAGGACCACAGCTTAAAACTACGTAAACTTGATAAGTGTTACTGTGAAATTTGAGAAAATTATTAATAAGTTGGAAAGATTGTATCACAGAAATTAAGATGAATGGTTACTATTCTATTTTGAGTACATAATTATATAAATATGATTGTTATACATGCTTGGTTCAGGCAGAGAAGTCTGGAGATGACTCAAACGCTTGTATTATAAGACAAGTAGTAGTAAATATTGGTATGTACCTCTTTTCTTTTATTAACTCATTATGATAGAGTTACTGTCTAACCGTTGTAGGTAGTGAAAATGGAAATAGAGCACTGAAAATAAACTGATATTATGATTCAAAGAACAGTAGAGCAGTTATAACAAAATAGCGTTGCTGAAATAGATTGTGACACATAACATAGTAAAAATAATGATCAGTAACCATAAATTGTCTTTCTTGTTGTTGCGAAAACACACAAGTGTAAACTATCTTTATCGATTGGGAGAGATAAATATAAGGTAAGATGCATAAGAGAATCCTGCCTATTTGAATCAAATAAACTAGAACCAGGGGTTTTGAGCCGACAGACTGTCGACTCCAGGGCGGGGTATAAAACCCAAACAGAGTTACATCGTCTGTGGTTTATCCCCAATCTATACGTGGGCGTTTACTTTCGGAGACCCGGACACCGTAGGGAGAGAACCGAGAGAACGCTGGTATGCAATACCAGTAAAAATGTGAGAAACTGATTCTATTAACAGAGAGAGAAACTGATATAAGGAAAATAATAGAATGACATGTGTAATTGTGGGATATTAACAAGAAAACATTACCCATTAATAAAAAGCAAAACCCGGAACTATTTTCACTCATAGCCAACAAGTAATTGCATGAAGAACGAACTAAGCAGGGAACTGGGCGGGAAAGCCTTCTCGCAGACAAAAAGCTTACAACTTAACTCATTCGAAGAACAGTAAACATAATAGTTTCTTCCTCAAATTAAATAATCTCCGGAGAACGAATATAATTAACCATGGAAAACTTAGTTCAATGTATATATATATATATATATATAACGGAGACATGAACCAGGCACTCTATACTTCTTCAAAAAAAAAAAATAAGAGAAGAAAACTCGGGTTAAAAAACCATATCACCATCCTTATACAAACATTAGCGAATACCAATGGAAACCCTAGGGTGGGGTTTTAAACCCTTATCCTTAAAAATTATAAAATTCCAAAGTGGAGGTTGAGCTCTGTAATCTAAAACCAGTTCATTGTAAGGAAATCAAAGAACTTTGGCCTTTCGTCGAAGGCTATAGGATACCTGGGAAACAATTGAAGAAAGTCAGTTTGGGCCAGGGTGTCTGCATCAAGAAACCAAGGAGTAGCTAGCAGTGGAATATTAACTAGGTATCACTGCAAACCTACACCCAACATAACATAAAATGAGTTGTTAGTGGTTGTCTACTGATAGGCTATGGATGAGCTAAGACAATTAAAAACTCAAAGCTCTTTCTTAAAACGAGCGATACCTAAAGAGGTAGATGGCTCCCATTTGACCATTCTGCAAACATCGAATTCAGAAGCTTAAATGCTTAAACCATAGCTAAATCATTAGTGAAAGCTAAAATCTGCAAAGAAATAAGGTAAACCTACATAATACCTTCTAAGCTCCTAAAGGAACGAGTAAACAATCTCCAGGCCACTGCCTCTGGCGGCTAGCATTGCTGCACCCAACATCTCTGTGAACATTTAATCAACATAACATATGCTTAGCTAGAAGCGCCGGCAAATAGATGATCCTATAAACAAAAAGAATGAAAAACTGAGCAAACAAAATAAGACTAAGATTGTTGCAGGACAATGTAGCGATGCGAGAGGAGAATAAGTCACCTTTAAGGGTTGAGGTGGAGTTTTCCAGGGAGGAGACGAAATTTGGGAAAACGCCAAGCAACTCAATGACTGTTCCTTCACCCTCAGCTAACTGGGGAGGCTTCGGGAGATTTTCCCTCGAAAATGGAAGAGAAGAAAACATAATCCTATGCAATAATCCACTGTATCAAGAATATTAAGCCACATACATACCAATAATGGTTGAATTGACAAATCTCCACGGCACAACATGAAAAATGCCAGGTGGATGGTAGAGATGACCACCATATTAAATTTTCATAACCTCCATATCAGAATGAATATATCACCATAATGCGACTGTAGTAATAATTGTATTTTGATTAATAACCAACATCAATTCCCTGCCAGAATTCCAAGGTAGTATAGATGGCAAGTATGTCTACCAGCTGGCGCACCAGCGCATACATCTCATAGCCTAAGTTTGCATGATGTGCTACGAATACACCATAATATGGACCACTGTTGTTAATGTTACACCATTTTTTGGTCATCTAACCTATTATCATTAGATGGACCCAAGTACACCATGTAAGACCAATTTTACCCTAAGTAAAATTGCTTTCACTATGTAAAATAACTTAATAAACCACATTTATTAGGTTGTTTATGGTCTAAACAGGAAACCCCAAAGGAAATATTAAACAAACCTATATTTGTTTGATTTTCCTCATGGAATAATTAATTAAACCATAATTTAATTATTATTCCCAGTCATGTTTAACCCAAAAACAAAGAAATTAATTAGATAAACCTTTATTTATCTTATTATTTTCTAGGAATAATTATTTAAATCTTATTTAGATAATATTCCTTGTTAAATATGACCAAATCACTCACAAATAATTAAATAAATCATTATTTATTTGATTATCCTTCAACCACTTCCTTAAAAAGATAAATAAATCATTTATTTATTTATTATTGACAAATAAAGGGATTTGACCCAAGTCAAATACTTTTTCCCTCAACAAATATAATAAAATATTCCATAAAAAGTGGATCTAGATTTGGTTAACATTATTTTAATTATGCACCAAGATCTAGAATGACCCAATATTTTGTTATAAATAGGAGGGTTTTTCCTACCATTCTTCACCTTTTGTTGCCTATTAGATCACTCTGGATCTATACACTTAGTCACATTTTTCCATCATTTGCTGTGTGAGCTCCCATTGAGCTCTATTCTTTGCATTGGGTTTTCTACACCAACAAGAGAGAGAAATCTTAGATCTGAAGTGCTGAGGACTTCCAAGAACCCATCCCACTGAGGAGAATTGGATACGCCTTCTTGTTTTCCTCCCAGGTGCCCAATTAATACAAAAAATTATTTCAAAAATTGTTCTTGTCTTGTCTATTGGTATATGGAGCAAACCCTTGTTTTTACTGCTTAATGACTTTCCATGCATAGATCTGGTTTTTTGCAGCTCTTCTCTTGTTCAACTAACCACAGATCTGAAGATATTGGCAGCCACTTTTGTTGTTAGGGCTATTAGTTATGCATAGCTAAAGTGGTCCTTTTTCGTACACTTCGACAAAGGATTCATACTAACAAATGGCGACTCCACATGGGTTTTAAATTACGACCGCTGTCGTTTTTCATATTCCTGCATATCCAGCTACTTCAGACCCTAGGGTTTCTTTTCAGCTGTTTATTTTTCCTCTTTTTATGTTGTTTTTCTCACATAAAACCTTAAAACATTAAAATTTTTAACTTCCGTGTGTTTCTGGCCCTATTGCGCAGGTAAGCGACACCAGCCGCAACTGAGACGACAACTTTTCCGAAAATCTGCCGCCGAGACAACCGGAACGGGAGTCGCACTTTTTAGCCCAAAAACTGTGACCTGGAGCTCCAGGTTGCACTTTTCTGCCCAGTTTCTGTGACCTGCACTGAAAACAGGTCAGAACCTGCGACCTGCCATTTTTTCAGTGGTTTTTCTGCAATTTTTCTGGGTTCTGCTGAAGCTTCTGCCAGGGTTTTCCAGCCTCTGTCTCAGCCCGCTTTGACCTAGTTCTGATCTGTTTTTACTCATCTAAGTGGGAACCTAGCCCCCTAGGGCTTCAGTACCCTCCACTTTTTGTGGAAGAGTTTTAGCTATTTTAGCCATCTATTTTTCAGAGTTTCAGCCTTCCCTTTTTCAGATCTGAAACCTCCTCTTCAGATCCCTTGAAATCAGCCTTTCTTCCTTTCAAATCACCTCTTGTCGTTTTTTTTGGACCTCTCTTTAGGACCTCCTCCCTGTCCTTTCCGCTTTTTGCTGATTTCCTCCCTTTTTCCAGCCACCTTGCCTCTGTCTCTTGGCTGTGATCTGCACCTCTTTTTAGCAGCTTTATCCTTTAGATCCCTGTCCCTCCCGACCTTAGATCTATTGGCCTCTTTTCAGTGTGTTTTGACTAGATTTTTTCCCCTTTTTTAGACTAGTTTTGAGGGACCCGCCTTATTGGTTTAGATAGATGCAATAGTAGCTGTTAATTTTCTGTTATTTCAGCATTATATACTGTTCTCTGTAGATTTATTTTCAGTTTACGCAGCACACTTTTTTCTTGCTCTCAAAACGAAAAGGGTTTTAAAAATTAAAATTAATGCACACCACACACTAACCCTAAGTGAACAAGCGCCTGATTAACACCGCCTGGAAAAGACTCTAAAATCAATTGTCACTACACATTTTCTGCCCTTTACCTCACTTGATTCTGTCCCTTTTTTCCCTTGTCGGTTTCCTTCTTCCCGTCATCATTGCGCCCCCAAGGCACCTTTCCCGGAGACTTCTTGGCCTTCACCCTCAGTTTCCGGTCGATCAACCTGCTCCGTCCCGCCGTCGTCGAGCCAGTCCTCCTCCGAGTCCGCACTCCGAATCCTCTTATGATTCATTGGGTTCTCTTTCTCCTCCTGTTTCTCCCCCTGCCACCTTCACTATGTCTGGTCCAGGGCCTAACGTTAGCGGTGCTCCAGGCCCTAATGCCGGAACCACTACTAGCGGAACCACCACAGGAACTACCTCGGCCATACCCTTGCTATCGTACATTGCAGGCCTCAGCCTCCCCGATTTCAATCAGTTGATCAATGACCCTATCCGCCACGATGTTGGTTGGCCTGCTATGCCAACCAAGCTCCCCTCCGACATCCCTAAGTTCGAAGGCCTTGCTAGAGAAGATCCAACCAATCATGTCTGATCTTTCCACATGTGGTGTTCCTCCAATTCCATTACCGATGACTCCATCCATCTTCGTTTGTTCCAACGCACGCTTACCGGCGAAGCTTCTAAATGGTATGTCGACCAAGCCACCTCTTCCCATACCACCTTTGCGACCATTGCCCAAGCCTTTTTATCTTACTTCCAGCTCCCTCTCCGATACGATACCGGTACGGAGCTCTTGACTTCCTTTAAGAAAACATCTTCGACCCGCCTTTCCACCCATGTTTAGGAATGGCGACGTAGACGCAGCTTATGTCGAGCTCCCCCCTTCGAAGATCGGATCTATATGGACTGGTTCCTTCGCTCTCTCCTAGCTCCCATCGGCAAAGATGTCGCCTCCCATTTCCCTCAAACCGAAGAAGCCGCCCTCCAAATAGCCTTGAAATATGACCTGATCTACGCCCAGTCTGGTTATGTTTATACCGTCCTTCCTAACCTCCCCAGGCCCAGTGGCGCTAACGCCCTGGGGGCATCTCATTCCACCGACGGTATTGTTGGAGCCCTTTCCCATCCGTATGCTCAACCTCCTATGGGCTACGGTCTCCCTCACGGAGGGGCCAGCACCTCTAGCACTCTTCCCCCTCCCGGTAGCATGTACCCAGGATACGGCATGCCTCCTCCTTTTGCCCAACCTCCTGCTTACCTCAATGTTACCCAACCTAACCATTACCCTTATCCGCAGCCTGGTGTGCCAGCTCCTTCAGCATATGCGCTTCCACCTACCTTGCCTCATCAACCCCAGCAGCAGCACCTACAGCCCCCTTCAGGGCAAGTATTTGCATAGCAGGGTGCGACTAATCCCCCTTCTTCTCAAAGAAGGCGGAGAGGCAATCCAAGTCAATTTTCCCATGGTACTCGTGGACCCAATCCTCAAGGTTTTGACCCTAACACTGCTAACCAACAATAGGGCACTCAGCCCAAGCTGGACAGGCCTCTTCGTACCAACAAGCCTTGTTCGTGTTGCGGTGTTTATGGTCATTACACCCACGATTGTCCCCTTTTACCACAGATGCGGCAGATGTGGGAGTCTCAAGCCACATTGCACGGACAACATGCCCCCCCTCATGCTCCCCCTAATGTGGCCACTACTCAACCAACTGTGTTTACTGATCTTTTCCCTCAGCAAGGATTCATGGCTACCCAACCACCTAATGGGCGAGTCTCCACTCCTCCTTCAATTTCTGGTTCCTCCGATTACCAGATACTCATGATGACCTCTGATCCCTCCCCAACCGTCGACCTTCACCTTCAAACTCGGTCTCGCCAGTACCCCAAGCCTCCTTCTCAGTCTGCCCTCGAACCTCCTTCTTCAGGTTCTACAGAGCCTCTTTCAAAATCCAGTGGCCCCTTACATATCCCTCAACCCAAATTTGAGGTTCATATCAAGATTCCTAAGGGACCCTTATGTCGAAACGCTGCTTCTGGTCAAGCTGGTCATTCGTATAGTATAGTAGATGATTTGGCTCAATCTCCTACTGCCATTTCCACACTGGAACTCCTCTAGTCGTGCCCTTCCCAAAAGAAGGCTCTACTATCTATCGTGGGCACTGTAGATCCTGCTGATGACCAAATGATTGTTTTCGACGCCACTCAATCGGACCATCCTCCTCTTCCTCCTTCCGTCGCCTTCCAAATCCCAGTCAAAATCCGGAACGCCAACGTTTCTTGGTGTATAATTGATGAGGGGGCATCCACCTGCGTGATGTCTGCTTCGGTTTGGAAGCAACTTGGATCCCCTGATTTGGCCCCTTCCACGATCACCCTTTGAGCCTGGGACGGCCATGCCTCCCAGCCCACTGGCCTGTTTCGTAATTGTCTTATCACCCTCGCCGGTAAGACTGTTTGCGTTGATGTCAAAGTCATAGACACCCCACTAGAATACAACATTCTATTGGGGCGAAGCTACACCTATGCTATGTCTGCTGTCCCATCCGCGGTTTTCTGCAAGATGCCTTTCCCCCATAATGGAAAGATAGTCACCATTGACCAGTTGACATATCATGAGCCAAAATCTCAGACCTCACCTGAGACGACCATCTCTTCTGTAGCCAACAAGCAAACCGTCGATTCCTTGACCAGTGTCTCCCCTGACGTTTACAAAGATTCCTCCCTGCTTGGAACTTTTCCTAATCTCCCCCCTCCTCCTATCACTGATCCTAGCTTATCGAAAGTTTTCATGATGCAATCGTCTCAGGCTGCCCTTAAGCGGCCTTCTTCGGCTAGTCAGCAACCTCCCCCTCACCCTCTGCAACCCGTTCCTAGCCATTCATCTCAGCCAGACGAACCTCCTCCTTCTGGCCCTCCCCCTATAGTTGGTATCCCTGAACCCCTTTATCCTCCTGGATCGGTTCCCCCGAGCCTTAACCATCTCGGAGCCGTCCCTCCTGGTCATTACCCTGCTGGGAAGATACCTTTCCTGGCTCCCCCTCCCGGAGTATATTCTGTCCCCGTCATGGCCACCCTCTCTCTCCCTAACCTGACCTTGGGCATACCGGTCTGGTACCTTGATCCTCCCGCCGCTACCCCTCCTGGTCAACCCAAACCTTATATTGCTTTGACCCCGGTTCAACCGGTCCCCATAACTTCTCCTGCTGCAACAGTGCCTCAGTCACCTCAACAGGAACCACCTCCTGTTGCGACTGCTTCGGGTATGAAGGGAAAAGCTCGCAAGGGGGCATCAAAGGACAAGGCTGCCCCGACAAACCCTGCCCCTCCTCGGCCTCCAAAGAATACCATCCAGTGTGCTTTGTGTGATGTTGTCGGCCACACCACCCATACCTATCCTGAGTTGCTTCATCTCAAGCCCATGGTTAATGTCGCGTTCCCTGAGTCCACGGTCTCGGAAGCCTCTGTTCCTTCCACGACCGCAATCCATAACCCAAATACTATTCACACCAAACACCCCTGTGCTTTGTGTGATCTCCATGGCCATTACACCCATCTTTGTCCCCACCTCGAGGACTTCTGCACCTCTCTAGCTGCGATCCACCAATTCGAGGCCAAGCGCAATGAGTCGACCTCTCCCCTATTTGGGCGTTTTTCTTCGGCAAAACTACCAGACATGACTGCTCCCATTGACATCGCCCCTCCTGATGTCGAGATGACGGAGCCTTCGTCCAGCATTTTCTACCTATCATCATCCATGAGACCCTCGGGGAACATTCCCTCTGAACCCTCCCCTATTGTTTCACTTGACCTTACTTCAGCGATCACCTTGGGCTCAACATCGGTAGATCCTTTATCTACTTACTCTTCTGTCACCCCTTGTGATGATACGCATGTGAACCTCTCTTCTCATGATGATGATTCAGGTCACTTCGCCACGTCAGGTGGTCTTTCTTCCACCAGTCACCCCATCTTCTATCACGATGATGACATTATGGAAAAAATCCCCACCCCTGAATTTATCTATTCCCCCTTACATCGAACCCATGCGTTCACACCACATACACCTTGTGGCCATTACATTGAAACCCAATGTTTGGGTGAGGGGGCACCCACATTTGAGAGACCAAGAGAAGCAATTCTCCACAACTCTCCTAGTGTATCTGGTCGTGTTGACTTTAGTACCATTATTCTTCCACATTTAGAAGAACCTCTAGAGTCCCATATCACTTCAGATCACTCTAGGGATGATACCCCTTATCGTGCCCTCATCTTCCATCAGTAACCCAATCCCTTAGACATTGTTGTTGACCAACCTATGGGTTTTCTAGGTGAGCATCAGCTCATTATCTCCAAATCCTCTCTTTGGGATAGTGATGCCAGGTATGCCAACCCGAAAACTTAAAGTCCATTTGCTCCATATATGCAGTACTAAAAGAGATTAGTAATCCTCTATTTCCTTTCTCAAACTGCATAACCATAACGAACAAAAATGGCACACCACATCATTAAAATGTGTTTAGATTCCCCTTTTTCTAAATACATTTTGGCATGACCACACCATGCTTGGGGGCACCTATGCCCCTCACCCATAACCCTCCTCAAAATCAAATTTATTCACTTGCAACACTCATACTAGGGGCACCATTTGGCCTCCATACTTATCCATGCTCGTGTTGATTTTCATCATGAGTTACCATCTTGTACTCATGTTTTCATGGTCCCCCATTGGGCCTTTACTGTGTGGCAGCACCATCGAGTCGCCCTTGTTTAGAGCATCCAAGTTGAGTCATCATTGCATTCATGAAGCCTATCCCGAGTCCCTTTGAATCTCACTATAGCCCTCCGTCCTTCATTGATTGGTCTCTCTCTTGTGTCGCACATTATGGCCTTCAGTCCCACTGACCCCTATCCCTTATGCTATTGCGTTAGTCGCTGCCATGTCATTCATGCCCTTTATGCTCTGACAAGGGAAGTCGTCCATTCGCTACTCATTCCTTTCCATTTCACCATCCTCATGGGTGTCAGTCTGTCCGTCGCTCTACTATTTTCTCTCGTGCCTTAGTTGAGGATCTCTCATTGCCTCACCTATGGCGGACCTCCTTCTATCGACATCAGCTCCTTCATTCCAGAAGACAGGTCTAGAGGGCGGTGTACCTTGGTTCCAACTTCCACTCTTGTTCGGTGCCTCGAATCAGGAAAAGGGATCTCTCATTTCCCTTTGACTTGATTGTTTCTCCACTCCAGCTCCTTTAAGCACGATCAAGATCCGTATGCTTAATGGTTCAATGATGCAGCAATAGCTCTTGGTGATTCCCGGGTGTGTGTGAGATGTCTCAGCCCTCATGAGGGGGTGGCCCTGCAGGTAGCCCCCCATATGCCTGGATGACCTCTTCATTGCAGCCTTCGATGCAGCTCCATATATTTCATGATGTCGGACTTATCCGCTTGCAGCGCCTCCTTGATTTGCATGTATCAGTCAATTCTTGTGAGCCCTTCCCCATGTATAGGGGGCATTTGGGTTGTATTTGTATCTCATGTACTCAGATATCATTGTATAAGTCCTGGCTGTTATCCCAGGCACAACATGTATGTGGGATTCCTCATTGTATTATTATCTGGCTCATGTTTATGCCGGTTGTACTTTATGGTTCGGTCCCTTGTTTATTGGACACACTATTCTTTTGTACTTTGTCTCGGCGGGCATAGGTATGCCTCCCCCGCCGCCTTCAGCACAGGTACCCTCTCATAAAAAGAGACTTGTTGCACCTGCGAGTCTCGTCTCCTCAGGGTCTAGTTCTTCAGCACACTATCTACCTTTCATTTCTCTCTCTGACTTCCCTTTTGTTGTGTAGTGATTGATTTCTTACAACATACTTCGGTCATACGATTTGCTCCTAACACTCGCATGCTAGGGGGCAATCCGTTACACCATTTTTTGTTCATCTAACCTATTATCATTAGATGGACCCAAGTACACCATGTAAGACCAATTTTACCCTAAGTAAAATTGCTTTCACTATGTAAAATAACTTAATAAACCACATTTATTAGGTTGTTTATGGTCAAAACAGGAAACCCCAAAAGGAAATATTAAACAAACCTATATTTGTTTGATTTTCCTCATGGAATAGTTAATTAAACCATAATTTAATTATTATTCCTAGTCATGTTTAACCCAAAACAAAGAAATTAATTAGATAAACCTTTATTTATCTTATTATTTTCTAGGAATAATTATTTAAATCTTATTTAGATAATATTCATTCTTAAATATGACCAAATCACCCACAAATAATTAAATAAATCATTATTTATTTAATTATCCTTCAACCACTTCCTTAAAAAGATAAATAAATCATTTATTTATTTATTATTAACAAATAAAAGGATTTGACCCAAGTCAAATACTTTTTCCCTCCAACAAATATAATAAAATATTCCATAAAAGGTGGATCTAGATTTGGTTAACATTATTTTAATCATGCTCCAAGATCTAGAATGACCCAATATTTTGTTATAAATAGGAGGGTTTTTCCTACTATTCTTCACCTTTTGTTGCCTATTAGATCACTCTGGATCTATACACTGGGTCCCATTTTTCCATCATTTGCTGTGTGAGCTCCCATTGAGCTCTATTCTTTGCATTAGGTTTTCTACACCAACAAGAGAGAGAAATCTTAGATCTGAAGTGCTGAGGACTTCCAAGAACCCATCCCACTGAGGAGAATTGGATATGCCTTCTTGTTTTCCTCCCAGGTGCCCAATTAATACAAAAAATTCTTTCAAAAATTGTTCTTGTCTTGTCTATTGGTATATGGAGCAAACCCTTGTTTTTACTGCTTAATGTCTTTCCATGCATAGATCTGGTTTTTTGCAGCTCTTCTCTTGTTCAACTAACCGCAGATCTGAAGATATTGGCAGCCACTTTTGTTGTTAGGGCTATTAGTTATGTGTAGCTAAAGTGGTCCTTTTTCGTACACTTCAACAAAGGATTCATACTAACAGTTAACATTAATGAATAATTTAAGAAACGATTGGGGCAAACCCTATTATCTTGGGGTTTAAAGGTGTGGTTATAATATTTTTGTATAGATGTGGTTATTTTGTAATTTCATGGTAAAAATCTAGGAATAAATGTTACATTTTATTTTTTGTTGTGTGTTTAGAGTTGATATTGAAATATTTTTAATATTTTTTAATATCATTTGTTAATGCGATATTTATTTTTAAAAATTATGCATAAATATTTATTCATGGAATGATAATTCTATGTGTATATATTTATAAAAAATTGTAATTATAGACTCACAGAGAAGGAGGTCTCGGGGTTAAATTTTTGTATTTGTAAATTACGTTTTTCAACTACCTCGGGGCTGATGTAACTTAAACTAATACGAGGTTCAACCAAAATAGATATGCTCCTAAAATATGGCTAGCAATGAATTCAATTTTATTTGTCAAGTGTATATTGCTTAAAGAAAAAGTTACACATATCTTTCACATAGGTGATATAAGATTATTTTATTAATGGCCAACATTGAAATGTTTTATTTATGGCTATAATTTAAATATTTTTATTAAATAGTATATGAAGTCCATGTTGAACACAAGAAATTATACATGTTTCTCACGCTAGCCCATTTTTTACATAACATCTTTTTTTACAACTTTTACATAACATCTTTTTTTACAAATTGATATAACTTAGAAAGATCTTTTAATATGGAAATATTACTACTCGTGAGATTTTGGAAACACTAAAAAATGTGTGATAATAATGAATATTAGGTTTTATATTTCATGAAAACAAATTTAACAAATTATATTTAAAAATATGAAATACACATATGTTTTATCCATGCAAATCAAAATTATGTAGAAAATAGAGAATAATGAAATAAAAGCTTAATCTTATACAACTTTGTTTTGTTTGGTTATTTTTCTCATCTAATATTAATCAAAGTTACAATATGGACTCTGGAGTTTTCTTCATAGCAATTACAATCACTTGGCTAGCCGTTTTCCATGAAAAATTTGAGTGGCATAAATTCTGAGTACAAACTCCATATTCATGTGTGGTTTATGTGTAAAATATGAAGAAAAAAGAGTAGTGAAAATTTTTCCAAAAAAAAAAAATGGTTTAATGAATCTCTCAGCTTCTTCTTCCACTTTTTCCACTCTTAAGGCATCTATGTGGATGGAAAAAAATATTCTGCGATGAAAATTTTGTAGTGAATTTTCTCCATTAATACTTGGGTCTACAGTGATTTTTCTCCATTAATACTTAGGTCTGCGATGAAAATTCTGTTGTGAATTCTGCTATGAAAATTTTCTACATTAATACTTGGGTCTGCAGTGAAAATTCTGCAGTGAATCTTCTCCATTAATACTTGGGTCTGCAGTGAATTTTCTCATTAATACTTGGGTATGAGGTGAAATTCTGCGGTGAAAATTTTGTGGTGAAATTCTGTGGTGAAAATTTTGCTGTGAATTTTCTTGATTAAAGGTCAGCTATTTGGTTTACTGAATGAATTTTCTTGATTAAAGGTTAGTTGTCCGGTTTGGTGATATTCAGGTGCACACATTCCTTATCTTTTTCTAATACATATTTTCTCATATATTCTCAAGTATGAATAATTCACCACAGCTACCAAACATTACCGAAGGTAGACCTAGCACAGTTACTCTACAGAGCCTTTATGAGTATATAGAGTCTTCAGAGAAACATAGAGAAGAAAGAGAAGTCAAGCTACAAACCCAGTTAGAAGCCACGCTGGAAAACAAATTCACATCTCTTGAAGACAAGATCCAAAAACAAATAGAAAATAAAATAGAACTATTGGAGAATAAAATGGAAGCAATGGAGTCTAGGTTGCAAGTCATAGAAAAATAAAACCAAGATATGAACCAACCATCCTAGTAAGGAGATGCTGATAATATAGAGAGTCTTAAAATGAAGGCCATGATTAAAGAACTAGAAGAAAAAGTTAACAACAGTCTAATGCTAAATAGTGGGGCGGGTAAATTAGATATCAAACCAATTAAAGATGAAATGAAAAAATTGATCGAATTAGACCATGGGCATGAAAAAATGGCCTTGAACCTTATAATATTCAGTTTCAAAGAGGAGGTAGATGAGGATACTTTAGCCATAGCCCAGACAAAATTACATAACATATTATAAATTGAAACCACTTGTCTCACAGAAGCAACAAGGTTAGGGAAATTAACTAAGAATAAAGGAAGGCTGATCCGAATAAAGGTGAGCTCTACTAACCATAAATATGACATACTTAGTAAAACATCAAGTCTAAAATGAACCTGAATATTTATAAACGAAGTTCTCATTCCAGAAGATTAAGCTGTATTAGGAAAGGAGGTTCAAAAGGTAAAATAAGCTAGGAAGGAAGGAAAATGGGCAATAATCAGAAATAGAAAAGCTGTTATTCGAGATAGAAACCAAAAAGATAGTAATAAATAGTAATTCAACATGCTCTGAATTCTTTCTTGGAACTGTCGAGGCTTTCCATGGAACAAAGGCCCCAAAATAAGTTGGATTTGAAATGATGTTGATATTATATTTCTTGTTGAAACTTGGGAGCATGAAGAATCTAAGGTCCCTAACATAGATGGCTTTGCACTATGGTCTACCTAGAACAAGTGATCCTCCTGTAGAGGCATTAGGGGCATACCTTGCTACATTAAGAAGAACATCTCCCCCCATGCTAGGATTTATAAAAACGACCCTTATAACCAATATAGTTGGATTAAGATTACTGACATTAATGATAAAAAAACCTACATAGAAATCTGTTATTTTCCCCCCATTATTTCTAACTTCTATAAGAAAAATAATCTAGATAAAAATAGTCCTTACAATGGCTTAGAGAAAGATATTTCTAGCCTAAGGAATGAACGTAATATCCTTTTAGTGGGTGACTTTAATGCTAGAACTTCAAGCATCCAAGATATTCTTCTAAGCAATCATTCCAACCCCAATCCTCTTTGGTTAGACGAAGACCTTAATCTCACTAGGTGGTACAAAAGGAGCTCTGAAGACGTGGATATTTTGTTTGGGTCGGAGCTAGTCAATCTCTGTAGTGCTCAAGATCTCATAATTTGTAATGGTCTAAAGAAGTGGCCCAATTCGAACCAGATGCCCTGCATCCATGGTGTATAAATTCGAATAATTTGCTGAATTATTCACCAATATTATCCTGATTACACACTATTTTAGCTTCATGCATAATACATAACCTCTTCTACAATTGATCATCAATATGCGGAAATAGAAACAGTCGCATGCGCACATAAACACAATAGTCAAGCACACATAAACACAGTATGTAATGGGGAAAGAATACAGCTGAAAACCCCCAACTATCTGTATAATATAATGATAGAGAATCATGTAACAATCATAGTACAATACTCCTCACAAGTACTCAGTACTATCTCCAATAGTTACACACAACTAGCTCAGATCTGAACAAGTCACAGGTTCAAATCTCCTCCACTGCTTGCCTGCCTCTACTGCGCAATCCAAGATGAGAATGAATGAGATCCAAGTTCGAATCCCCTTGGCTTGTACTGCGCAATCCTCAATAGCAATCTCAATCAATGTGTGTGCAAATCTCATGCACAGTTATAGTCACAACTGATAGCCACACTCACCCTTTCACCCACCTCTAACACTGGTCTCCACTGAACTGTCCATGCATTGCAGTTAACTGATGTATTCTTTAGTTGAATTATGAGTTAATAATTAGTGAATTAATTATTAATTAATTCACACCACTCATCACTAGTGTATTTTTCAGTTAGACTAAATACAACTAGTTCAACTAAGTTAAACAAAACACAACTCCACCAACTGTCTCATCAACTCCACCAAACTCTGCCACATGAGTTCTAATTGAAGTCAACCATGCAATAGCTCAACTAACCCCTAGGAATAGCATAATTCCTTCTGTCAGCTGCATGTGCCATATCCAAGCATCAAACTGAAGTGCTCCAAGAGGATAAGATAATGTTTATAGTCTAAATATTATTAAGGGTTAATAATATTTGACTGTTCTATTTTTAGCTCGACAGTCTAAAAATAGAAACCGCCCAATGTCTAAAAATAGAGGTCCATATGTTTTTACCAACTCGACCAATCATCCATAAATATCATCCTACAACTCATAGACCATGATCCATATGTCTAAAAATAGACATAGTCTAAAAATAGACTTTTCGACAAAAATCACCTCTGTGGTCCCCCACCTAGTTTAGGTGATCAGTTTCGAACTAGGATCAAGAAAGATGTTTTAGGAGGCCTCCTTCATTGTTTCTTGTTTCCATTTTCAACACTCCCTCTCAAAAATAAAGGATTGTCTTTGCATGTGACATGCAACTCCATGCATTCGCCCTGCAACCTTCACAAGCGTCATGCAACTCCATGCATCTGCTCTACAACTATTCTGAAACTGAATAGGCTCCAAACAACTCAATCAGTCTGATGCGCCATGCAACTACATGCATCTATCATCAAAGTCTTTGACTTCTGCTGGTACCAACTGCACATGTCATCAGGAACCACTGTGTTGTTGAACTCGTACACCCATGCACTCTTGCACTTGTTGTCAACTCTGATCCGCGCTCTAGTATCTGACACTGTCAATTTGATCTGCCTGCATCAATCCAACTGATCATGCTACTGCTGCACTGTGGGCACCTCGTAGCTAGGTTCAATTCATGAGATCCACACCATCTCCATGAATCCTGCCCTGAAATATCCACCTGGGATTACTCATGCATGTCGCCCCACCTCTCACCTGGTGGTATAGCTGCATGCACTCCCTCTACCCATCTGGCATGAAATTTCTCTGCATGAGTGGTTTCTCCCACTCCATGATCCTCTTGTGGCTGCTCCACACCCCGAGGTTCACTTTCACCTGCATGCAAAACTTTCTCCCTCTCAAGCATCAGTTGCATGTCTTTCTCCTGCTTCCCAATAGTAGGAAGCTCCGTAGACATCCCATCTACTTCAAGTCTGTAGAGATTCTTTGCCTGAATCCCAACCTTCTTGACTTGTCCCGTTGCCTTGTGCCGAAGGAAAACTTTCCCTTCTCTAAAGACAACTTCATACCCTTAACCCTCTAACATTGCGACTGAGATCAAATTCTTTGTTAAACCTGGTACATGCAATACATCTTGTAAAAGAATGATTTTACCTGACTCCCTCTGAAAGGTTATGGTACCAATGCCAGTCGCATTGTATCGTCCATTGTCACCCAAGTCAACATGCATCTGGATATTTTTCTCCACCAAGTCACTGAAAAGATTCACATCTCCCGTCATGTGAAACGAAGCGCCACTATAAAAATACCACCCCGATCCCAATGCACTAGACACCATGCATGCGATCAATGAGAAGTCTAGCTTAAATTGCGAGGCAAGAGCCTCACCAGCTGCAGCTCCAGCAGCCTGCTTGTTCTTCTTCTTTTGTGGACAATTCGTGGCATAATGTCCATGATCGTGACAATGAAAACACTTCACTTTGGACATGTCACGCTTTTTACCATCCGCACCGGATTGAGAAGCCTTCTCCTTGCCCTTCCCCTTCCTTGCTTTGGCAGCCAAAGCGCAGTATTCTTCATCAGATATCTTTGATGAAGATCCATATCTAGTACTCCGCCGGATCTCCTCTTGCACAAGATCAGACCATAGTCTTTCCCATCCTGGCAAATTTTCCCGACCATTGACACTGTCCTAATATGCATGCCAACTTTTCAGAAGCCCGAGGAGAGCCAAGCTCACCAGCTCCTCATCATCCACACTAACTCCTACACTCCCAAGCTCATCCCTGCAGTGGACAAACTTTGTCAAGTATACCGGAATAGTGTCATTCTTCTCCATCTTTATTTTCCTGAGTTTATCCTTGAGCACCAACTTCCTCTGGTCGCTCTTGCTTTGGAAAAATTCTGTCAACGCTTTCCACATCAAGTATAGAGAAGCTTTTCCATACAGGCTAGATACTATGTGATCCTTCACGCCCTCCAACAGAATCCTTCGACACCTTGCTGTCTTCTTTTTCCAAGCCTCAACTTGAGCAGCATCTGTAGGCTTTGGGACTTCAGCATCTATGAACTCCTTCCACCCGTTGTCATCTAACACTTCCTCCATCCTATCTCTCCATGCAATATAATTTGAGTTGCCTTCAAGAGCATACTCCAATCGCAATCCTTGATAAGACATTTTGACTTCGACACCAAGAAAACACTGCTGCAAAATTCGAATTCCAAGCTCAAAACTCAACTGCTTCTGGATCTGTGAGAACAAAGTATTTCTAGCACAGAGATCGAATGTAGGGGCGTTTACTGGATATATCACCTTTCAAAGAAAGGATGGATCCAGAGGCTACCTGGCCCGTTACAGACTTTTTCTACCGAAATAAATTGTAATCACTGTAATAGATCCCGATGATCAATTCTTCGCTCTGATACCATGTAGAAATTTGAATAATTTGCTGAATTATTCACCGATATTATCATGATTACACGTTATTTGAGCTTCATGCATAATACATAACCTCTTCTACAATTGATCATCAATATGCGGAAATAGAAACAGTCGCATGCGCACATAAACACAATAGTCAAGCACACATAAACACAGTATGTAATGGGGAAAGCTTACTGCTGAAAACCCCCAGCTATCTGTATATTATAATGATAGAGAATCATGTAAAAATCATAGTACAATACTCCTCACAAGTACTCAGTACTATCTCCAATAGTTACACACAAACTAGCTCAGATTTGAACAAGTCACAGGTTCAAATCTCCTCCACTGTTTGCCTGCCTCTACTGCGCAATCCAAGATGAGAATGAATGAGATCCAAGTTTGAATCCCCTTGGCTTGTACTTCGCAATCCTCATTGGCAATCTCAATCAATGTGTGTGCAAATCTCATGCACAACTATAGTCACAAATGATAGCCACACTCACCCTTTCACCCACCTCTAACACTGATCTCCACTGAACTGTCCATGCATTGCAGTTAACTGATGTGTTCTTTAGTTGAATTATGAGTTAATAATTAGTGAATTAATTCACACCACTCATCACTAGTGTATTTTTCAGTTAGACTAAATACAACTAGTTCAACTAAGTTAAACAGAACACAACTCCACCAGCTGTCTCATCAACTCCACCAAACTCTGCCACTTGAGTTCTAACTGAAGTCAACCATGCAATAGCTCAACTAACCCTTAGGAAAAGCATATTTCCTTCTGTCAGCTGCATGTGCCACATCCAAGCATCAAAATGAAGTGCTCCAAGAGGATAAGGTAATGTTTATAGTCTAAATATTATTAAGGGTTAATAATATTTGACTGTTCTATTTTTAGCTGGACAGTCTAAAAATAGAAACCGCCCAATGTCTAAAAATAGAGGTCCATATATTTTTACCAACTCGACCAATCATCCATAAATAGCATCCTGCAGCTCATAGACCATGATCCATATGTCTAAAAATAGACATAGTCTAAAAATAGAATTTTCAACAAAAATCACCTGTGTGGTCCCCCACCTAGTTTAGGTGATCACTTTCGAACTAGGATCAGGAAATATGTTTCAGGAGGCCTCCTTCATTGTTTCTTGTTGCCATTTTCAACACATGGGCTTGGTAGTAGCGTGGTAGACTATGTTATTTCTGATCTCCCTTTATACAATGAAATACAAAGTTTTGACATCTTAGACGACCACGAGCCTAACTCTGATCATAAAAATTTACTCATAACTCTTCATTTTTTCATGCATAGAGATCCCATAGAAGATCATCCTTGTAGTCAAAAGAACTTAATCTTTTATAGAAATACAAATGATCTCTTTCTAAATGAATTAAAAACTAATTTGATTCCTTTATCTAGTATAGACAACATAGATGACCTCTATCATAATTTTAGTACAACCCTCTCATATTCTATTAACAAGTTCTCAATTGAAGTCTCAAGTAATAAAATAAATAGCAAAACCAACCCATGGTATGACAAAGATTGTAAAAGTGCGAGGAGAGAAATTAAGGAAGTTGTTGATGAATCTCTCAGAATTGACAAGATAAAAATCTACAAAGCCCTAACTAAAAGGGAAAAAAGGAAATATATTTGTAAAAGACAAGATAATCTCTTACACCTATCTAAGGTGGCTCCTAAGAAATTCTAGAGGCAGATTCTAACTAGGAAAAATAAAGATAATAATAAAATTGCTTTACACGACTAGAATTCCTATCTTTAAAAGCTTTATGAATCTTCAAATGCCAGGGATTTTGAAACCCTGCTCACAAAAAAAGAATTTTTCTCACTAGAAGACATTGATTTTAGGGTTAAATGCCTGGAAAATGGGAAATATAAAGACATTGAAGGTTACCAGGTGGAAATCTTAAAAATTGGAGCTCCTGTCCTCATCCCCCACATCCACAAGCTTTTCAACCAAGCAGTCAAGAAAGGGTTCCCTAAACCTTGGACTCAGAGCCTCATAATCCCTATTTTTAAAAGTGGAGATACAGATAACCCCTCTAATTATCGAAAAATTATGATCAGCCCTCTCTTAGCCAAGTTATATGGTATTATTTTGGAAAATAATTTGAGCATTTGGCTTGAAAGTGAAGGTGAGCAGGCTAAAGGCCAAGCAGGTTTTAGAAGGCAACACTCAACAACGAACCACCTCATTATGCTTAGGATCATTGTGGAGGAATTCCGCAATGATAAATCCTATATCTTATGTTGCTTTGTGGACTTTAGAAATGCTTTTGATACGGTTCCTAGAAACAACCTATGGAATAGTGTAGAAGAGCTAAATGTTCCTTTCGAACTAAGAGTGGCCGCTATAAGGTTATACGAGAATTTAATTGCCAAGTTAAAGAGAAATGAGGGATGGACTAGAGATATTAAGTGTAATATGAGAGTTAAACAAGGTTTCCCCCTCTACCCTACCCTATTTGAAATTTACATCGACAAGCTAGAAGGTTGTTTAGAGGAAGCAGGATGTGATGGCACGATCTTAGTTGGGATAGTCATCATCCTTCTTCTCTATGTTGATGATATTGTTTTTCTCTCAAGGTGCCCATCTAATCTTGATAAGCAACTTAGACTTCTTAAGGATTTCTACTCTACCATGGGTATGTCTGTTAACATTGAAAAAACAAAAGTTATGATTATCAAATCTAAGAAGGAAACTTACGCTAATTTTATGTATGACAATAGAAACTTGGAGGAAGTGTCTTCTTACAAGTACCTAGGAATTGATATTGATCACAAGCTCAAATGGAACTATAGCATTCATAAAAGGATTAATGGGAGGTGGAAAGCTTATTTTGGTCTTGAAAATAATTGTAAAATGACAAACCTCGTAATGTGGGATAGAAATAAGTTCTTATTTGAAACTTTAGTCACTCTTGTTATCTTATATTGATGTGAGGTTTGGGGTTACAGCATCTCTAGAGAATCCTGGAGAAATATTGAGCAAATCCAGAAGTGTTTTATAACTTGTAACCTTAAAATTAAAAGAAATACACCCTATCCTATTCTCCTTATAGAAGTGGCTCTTTCCCCTATCGAGAGCCTAGCTATGACTAGGCTTCTGTTGTACAAGCACAAGCTCAATAGCATAGGAGACCATAGACTTCTTAAGCTAGCTTTAAATTCCAGCCAAAACCACCTAAGGCTTAAACAAGGTTGGTATAAAGACACCAAGACCTAGTTAAACCATTGGGAGATTGACGAGAATGTTGCATTGTAAAACATTAATAACATTAAAAAAATTGTTACTTCTAAGTTCAAATAAAAATTGTGGTGTCAGAAAGATCTAGCAGCTAAAAGAAAATTAAGATATTATAAGGAGGTCATCAACCCCACCCCAGAAGATCATAAGTATCTATCTATTTTAACTAGCTCAAAGAAGAAAATTAATATAGCCAAGATTAGAACAAACTCTCATGAGCTCCATAGTTAAACAGGTCATTGGATAGTTCCTAAAACACCATGGATGGAAAGAATCTGCCATCTCTGTGAGAATATGAACATCAAGGATGAAAATCACTTCCTCTTAGAGTGCCCCACGTACAACCACATTAGAGCTCAATTTCATAATCTTTGTTGCAATAGTGACCTTCCTAGCCTTTTAAGATGTCAAAATTATAGTGAGCTCGAGAGGCTTCTCTCCAAGCTTTTTGAGCATAGGAATAAAGTCTTAAATAAAACTAAATAACTCTTTTATTTGGGTCAGATAGACCAAAGATTGGTCTCAATGGACGTTAACCACTATCACCATCATCATCAATGATCCAATTTGGATTATTATGAAATTTTATTTATCTAATTAATTATTATTGATACTATTTATTGTAAACATCATCCTCTTTATGTAAATTTAGAATAATAAAGCCTCAATGAAATTGAAAATTCATTAGGAGTCTAAAAGATCTCTTGGAAAATGAAGCCAAGTGTCACAAAATATCGTATTAATGTGTAACATAGGATTGACAAATGGATCAAGTGCTCATCATCTATCTCCTAATTTGCTTACTAGTTCTAACAATAACATGAGAGTGGAAGTATTTTTAAATCTTATTTTCTACGATTTAATTTTTGATATCTACTTCTCCTTCCATTTGAGGACTTTGCTACCATATATATCGAGCAAGATTTTTCATGCTCTCACATCTCTATCTATGTGCATGAGAAACCCTATCCATTTTATCTGATCACACTATATGCTTGATTAGTTATTCACTTCTATTCCCATTATTTGTTGTTGGTCCAACCACCGTAACTCATGTTTTGTCCTATCCATCCATGTGCTTGATTGGTTATCGATCTTGTATTCCCATTCTTGGTTGTAGCTCCAACCACCGTAACTCATATTTTTGTTATTTCCATCTACTCACGGCTCTCTCTCCGTGTTGAGAAATCTGCACACATTATATGGGCCCATTTGCGGGGTGAATTCCTATGTATCTTAGATGGTATTCCCTAAATTGATATCTATGTTTCTTCGGATTTCTTCAATATATTGGTAATCTAGAAACTTTCATAGCACATTGCAAGATTTAGATGGAAAGATTTGAAGGTTATTCGATATGATTAGTGACTAGCATGGAATCCCATCTGCACGTTAAAGCAAAAATTATTCGACTCGGATTTGGAATCTCCATAGTTTTTGGAGAGGCGTTTTGTAATATAGCAACAAGGATGAGGTGTCCGATACTCATGCAAGGAAATTTCATGGCATGAGGTTTTGGTATAGATCACACTGTTCTTCCTATTAACTATTATGTTGGTTCTGAGGGGAACCATTGGTGTGGGGAAGTTTAGTACATCAAAGTAATATTTTGCTCAGATTCATGAGCATCTCACACTGGGTAAGGGAGCCCACATATTGTACTGACCATCTCATAGTGGGTTGATGATGGGAGCCACATAGGGTCTTATTGCAGAGAACTCCAAGATCCCTCTTAGGGGTTGTAAGCCCAAGATGCCACCTGCACTGATTCCAATTACCCTACTCTGTGGAGTTGAAAAACATACCTAACTAGGTAGATAGTTCTCAAAACCCTGTGTTGATTTTTCTTGTAGATGTGTATCGAAAAATACAAATTCCCATAGACATGTTTCACTTGAATAAAAATGGCAGAAATATGACCTGTATATTGATTGGGACAAGAAGAAACTTTGTTTCTTAGTTATTAAAACACAACATTGATCGTGTATTCATTATTTTGACGTCGATGTTTCTTTTTAGAATTTCAACTGACGGTCATTGTTGCTACGTTAAGGGCTATGTTCTGCAAGTCATTTTTCTAAATCTCGAGGCCTCTACCTTATGCATGAGAAAATGTTGTAGATGTTTCTCTAATTAAAAATATTCTAAGTTCTGCAAGACATTTTTCTCAATATCGAGGCGTCTACTCTATGCATGGAAAAATGTTGTAGGTGTTTCTCCAATTAAAAATATTCTAGTGCATACCTAGGGTTTACACACAGTAGGGTTGACACCATGGGAAGGTTAAGAATCCCCATAGCTAAGGACAATATGCAAGGTTAGGTATTATTATGTACTTTTCCTCTTAGCTATTTTCTTTGACTCTTGCCAAGCTATTAATTTGAGGTTGGAATATGAGTGTTAGAAAAAGTTTAGATCGTCTAAATTTTGTAGAAAATGTTTAGATCATTTAAATTTTGTAGGCATGTTGACTCTATGAGTTAGAGGGAGTGTTTGCACACAATTTTTTTTTGTAATGCCACTCATGCATTCATGCTTATAGATATACTCATGCTAACTTACCATGAAATTATAGTCTATTAGGTATGTACATTTGCAACCCAATCTTTGAAAATATACCATGTTAACTCTAGAATAAAAAATCGTAAGTTACAAATAGTTCTTATTGAATTGTGTTTTAAACTAGTGTTAGGTAGAAAGGGACACCTTTCATTCATTGTGCTTTAATTGTTGAGAAAAGAGTGGAGTATTAGATTTACTACCTACTTTGATATTCTCTTATCTTGATCGTATAGTAAAAATAAGTTTGTCACAAATATGGGAACCTATTCACAAATCAAGTTTATTCAACATGACTCGTAGCTATAACATGATGAACTACAATAAAAGAAGAAATATTATTAAGTGGTTCTTGTATAGAGAATCTCTTTATTTTAGATTGGTTCTCATGAGAAACCAATACATGATTAGATTGATATGATATTCACGTGAACATGTAGAAGTAGAGCTTGCAATTCCTAAGCCCATTATGGTACTTTGAGAAGAAATCATCAATGAAGTCATCAATAACAAAAAAAAAAAAATACTCCAAGGCAATGTAGTTGGATAGTAGGATAATTCATTTTTAGCTAGTAGATATGATGATTAGATTCTCAAATGCCAACATTTCCATTAGGTTGGCCACTTCAAAGATTAGTTTTTTGTATTCACCCTTGTGAGAATTGTGGAAAAAATACTCATCATTTAGACACAAACTATCACAAGAAAAAGTGTCGCCCTTTAATAGATTGCTTCCTAATAGTAGTGTTCACCATATATATTGATCATAAGGTAGACTTCATTCTTGAATATTAACACAGCTTGTAATGAATACATTTTCATCTTCTCACCTTTTATCTAATGGGAGAATTGATACTCAATTACTAGATTTGAGATCATATCAATTAAGCTTGAGGGATAGCTATAATTAGAGGTGAGGAGGGACAGCTAGAGATAAATTTGTAGTTGTATCTAGAGAGAGGGTCATACACAATTTGGTTGTTGGCTAACCATAAAACACCACTACCCTTATGTTCCATGAGCATGATTTGGTTGCTAGAAGGGAAACTTTTAGGCACTAATATTTTAAGGTGGCATAACTTTCCATGTTTTTTTTCCAAAAAAAGATTAGCCAATTTCCATTTTTTTCTAAAAATTATTCTCTCACATTTTGTAGTATAAAATTATTTTACAAATCCCCAAAACTTTATATAGACTAATATAAAACCATTACAAATATCAATATTTTTACAAAAATATTTCCAAACATTTTACAATTTGCATGTTAGGGACTAGTAACAATAGCTAATGTTTCTAAACTTTAAGATAAAATTCCATCCTTGAAATTTTCCTTGGTTGTTGGATAACCTTAAACCACCAGTAGTATAAGAATTCAACTTTTGCTACCAATTTTTTTAATGATTATTAGGATGCAATTTTAGTTCTTAGAAGACATCAACTTCTAGGGAGACTCATATTTGTTACAAAAAATTCTTCAATGTGCATTTATATTTCAATTCTCTTCTTGCACTCACACATGCCTCTTGATATTAAAGAGGCATATTGGAAAAATAATTCTCTTAGGTTATGTAAATTTAGAATATTCATTTGTAAGCCTCAAGTGAAGTGGAGAAGTTATTAGAAGTCCCAACTACATATTAGAAGATGAAACAAGTGAGACAAAATGATGTATTAATGTTTAACATATGGATGAGAAATTAATCTCATGCTTATCATCTAGATCCTGTATTAGCTATGATACCACTCTTGGCATACACATAAAAATATAATGAGATAGATAAACTTGAGTTGCATTTATTATTGATATGATACACATAAATAGTTTCTTTAATGACCATTGGTTTCATCTAAGACCTCTCTTATATTGCTCATGAATTTTCAACTTCACTTTATACTTTTAGCCTTGAACATAAGTGAATATTCTTAATATACATAACCGAAGAGGATTATTTTTCCGACATTCCCCTTAATAGAGTGGGGTGTATGTGAGTAGAAAAAGAGATAAGGGATACCATTTTCTATAAAATGGGGGTTAAATCAACACCTTAATCCAAATGGTTTATATAATCAAAGTATTCTAGTGGTGGTGGTTTATGGATGACCACCCACTCTTTAACATGCCTCAATTATTTTATGGAACAATTCCAAATATCCTAGTATTTGATGTATTTTGCTAAATGGAAGTGCTCCATGACGATGGTTTAAATATGAAGACAATCTAATGAAGTGGATAGCAAAATCTTGAGTTATATAGTAGTGTCTTTGCTTATAGGTAACTCTATCCTTGCCTAACTCTAGGATGAAGGCTATTTTTCTAGCTATTGGCATGATATGACTTGGATATAGTAGCTAACTATCACTATCTCCATAGTGAATGATGCAACTTTTATCTCCATAGTGAATCATGTAGCTTTATTGTGAAGTAGACACCAAATCTCAGTATATGTAAATAGTTGGTAGTCTCAAAGAGAAAATTTCCACTCCTACCACATGCCTTTTGGTATTTGGTATGTGTTAGACACTAAATCTTATGAGAGTAAATAGTTGGTAGTCTCAAAGAGAAAATTGAGACTCCTACCACATGCATTTAGGTATGTTTCCCTCATATGACTTCTATATAGTAGCTAAATATCACTATCTCCATAGCCAATCACCCAACTTATATCTCCATAATAAATCATGTAGAAATATTATGAAGTAGACACTAAATCTCACTCCATATAAATGGTTGGTAGTATCAAAGAGACAATTTCCACTCCTACCATGTGCCTTTAGGTATTTGTTTACTAATCTCCTTTTGTTCATGAAGGATAGATTTAAATAGAAGCAATAAGACCAATGGGGACACTTACTATTGTTTTTCCAATATAATAAAATGCCTACAATATTGAAATATATATGTGCAAACCAAATTTACCACCTAAAAAATCAATTTTCAAGTTTAACCATAGGTTATAGACATTAAATATTTCTTTAATTAAAAAAATAAATTGAACCAGTCAAAAATAATTTTAAATCATATACCATGAACAAAAATGTAGTTTCAACTTAAATAAAATTTACCAGAAAATCAATAATTTAAACTCTCATTACTAAATCTACATCAATGAAGTAATACACTTTCAAAACAAAAATATTTAACTCAAACTTAATTTCAATTGAACTTTTTCATACAAAGTTACCAATATAGCCATGTTTCTTTAAAATTTATGTGATTTTTTTAATAACCATGTTCTTTAACTTTAATGTAACCCACCAACTATATAGCATAAAAATTTGGCTAGTTCCACATATCATACCCACATATTCCTAGTTCCACATATCATACCTACATATTCTTATTTCATTAAACTCTATAGATTAATCCGCTCTAGAATGATGACCTCCTCTCACCTTCTCTCATTTCCCTCGTCACGACTACCCAAGTCAATATCGTTTGAACAGAGGCATTTAATCATAAAAATTAAATTAAATCTGTCGAGTGGCATTTAATCATAAAAATTAAATTAACTCTCTGAAACGAGGTCATTTGAGTATATATTCTGACATGCAAGTAAGTTAGTTTTCAAAGATAAGGGTTGTCTAAAGGGTAATAATATAAAAAAAATTATTGTGAGAGTGTTAAAAAATTATTGACATGGATTTAGTGTTATTAAAATTATTGAAACATTTAGGGCATCTAAAATTTTGACACTTATAATTAAATTTTTCAAAAATTTCTAAATGCATTTTTATTTACATGTTTAGGTAGGGAGATGTCTAATGTCGTGCACGGATCAGTAATTTTTATAGTACTGGTCCCATCAACCCACCAAAAATAGACATATATGAAACCAATAATTAAACAAAAAGAAATAACTTGAAGTGAAAATATATATTAAATTAAGTCCAAAATTTTTGAAGTCATTGACTCGACCCACAGCTTTCCACAAATAGTTTAATAAGTATGAAGAGTACAAATCCTATTATGTCAACTAGAAAACTCATAAAACCATTTTTACTTCCAAAATGGTCAAGTGAAGAAGTACAAAAATCTAGTCACTTCATCTCATCTAATCGTATCACAAGTAAATACCAACAAGTAAATATCAATACGTGCACATAATAAAAAGAAATGTATGTCAGCCATAACTATTGTGTTATTCAACATTTAAACCGTTTGTGTTCAATAAATGACACCCACCCAATAACAACATTTAAACCCATTGTCTACAATAAATGGCACCCACCCAATAAATTCAATAAATGGCATTCAACCTATTACATTTCCCTTTAAAACAGATCAAAGCACATGGGTCAACAAAAACAAATTCTTAGCCACTTGATCACATCAAATTCAATCCTACTCACACATGCAAAATCAATCCATTACAATCCATGTCCATCATTGTCACTAATTAAATTCAAGTGCAAAAAACTATGAAAGAAGTTCAACCACTACTCAAGTTGCATGTTTCACATTCAAACTATTCACTAGCCCTGGATACAAACTAGCACAGAACACACCGCAAAACATTTCACAGTACATTCAGGTTAGTTTTATCAATTACAACACAATTTTCTTCCAATTTTATTTTAATTTCTGGCTCTTTATTTCAATTTTATTACACTTTTATTTTCATTTCTGAGCCTTTATTTCAGTTTTCTTATTTCCATTTCTGAGTCTTTATTTTAGTTTTCTTATAGTTTAATTTTCATGAAAAAATATAAATTTTTTTCTATTTTCCTATGTTCTCGAAGAAATAAGGCACAGCCATAATGTAGAGTATTGGCTAGTATGGCTAGATATAGATGAAAAAGAACATAACAAAGAAAAAAACACGTTTATATTTGAACACGGATTCACCCCAATGCCTAGGTAAGTTTCAATGCTTTAAAGAGAGTGTGTATGCTAAATTTCCCCAAAACAGAATTGCAAACAATCTCTACAAGAGGTTTATAGTTCAACATACATTCAACCCAATGGGAAATTGAATTCAAAAATGAGTTCATAGAAAGACAATTTTCTACTCCATTTTCCAAGAATCAAATTTGAGCTGACAAAAATTATATATTAGATAGGTCTTTATATTTTAAGATAAATTATAATATCATCTAAAATAATCAAAGATAACCTAATAGGTTTTGTAACAGTATAAGAAAATTGAAGAGATAATAATGTACTTGAAATTAAATGGACACTTGAGTTTCTCTGCTTCAAATCACCTAGTCATCTTGTAGTCTTCAATATACAAATGCTAGACACTCATTTGATAGACGAGAATAACTAAAATGTATTTGAGTACTAGTTAAAAAACTAAAGTCAGATCCACTATCTTATAATATGCACCAAAGGATTTGGTTATTTCAAATTCCTATAAATGGAAGCTTGGTTGTTTAGGAATATGATAGGATAGATGAATATTAGTATGGCTAGCTACAAATGAAAAATAACATAACAAAGAACAAAAATTGTTTATAGTTGAACACAGATTCATCCCAGTGGAAGATTGAATTCACAAATGAGTTCATAGAAAGACAATTTTCTACTCCATTTTCCAAGAATGAAATCTGAGTTGACAAAAATTCTATATTAGATAGGCCTTTATATTTTAAGATAAATTATAGTATCATCTAAAATAATCAGAGATAACTTAATAGATTTTGCAACTGTACAATAAAATTGAAGAACTAATAATATACCCGGAATTAAATGGACACTTGAGTTTCTCTACCTCAAATCACCTATTCATCGTGTCGTCTTCATTTTCTTTGCTTCAAATAACCTACTTAATTGTTACATCCGATGCCATTTACCTTAAATTAGGTTAACAATAAACCTAGGGTTAACTCTCCCTATCACCTGGGCCCGTTCATTTCAGGAGTGATAATTTGCCTGCTGATACAAACTTTTGGAGGATATTAGGAATAGTAGAATTTTGATGTTGAGGGATATTAAAAACGGGAGGATATAGATGTCAATTACATCATGTATGCTATATAATTATCATAGAATCATAATAACCTCCACATGGGTTTTAGAAAAACGTAGTTGTGGAGTTATGAAACACTAGACAGTTGGAATACCACCATTTTATGACCAGTGCAAAGGAAGAAGGTAGGTCATGTTATCTACGCAAGGAAGGGTACAAAATGACTTCAAAGGACAAAAAAAGATCAAAATGGAACTCATTTCAAGCTCACTAATCCAAAATGCCAAATAAATTAGTGTAAAAAATCCAATCAAACTCTCGTAGGCCAAGTAAAACAACCAGAAAAACCTAGAGTAGTAGTACAACAACTGTAAAAACCTGAACAAGTAGTATAACATGCACTTTTTTGGTCCTATTTTCCCAACAACGACATCGTTATAAGGGGGAAATAAGCGATCAAAAGGTGTCGCCATGCTAGGTTAAAATGCACTATATACCCCATATTTATATATTTCTATCTAGTCCCAAAGTGTTTGATGAAAGCCCACAAATTTTTATATGCATGCTGAGCATAGAAGCTTGAAACAAATAACCAAAAACAAAACGTAACACAAAACAAAACATAAGAAAACCATTCACAATATTTAAGGAACTACATCATTTGTGTAAAAAATTGTATCATTAAGTCAGCTTGTGGAAATTATCTCTGTAGGTGAACATAGAAGTTGTAGCATTTGAAGTTAAAATATCTATCTACAATAGCTGAGCAAAGAATCTGTAACATTTGAAGTTAACATATCTATCTGCAATAGCTGATCATAGAAGCTGTATCATTTGAACTTGAAGTTAACATATCTTTCTACATTATCTGATCATAGGAATCAAAGATGACAAGACAGAAAATAGGAAAAGGGTAACATAAGGAAAGGAATTTAGAAACCTTGGGGATGAACACAAAAACTAACTGTAAGCTGTTATAAATTGTTATAAATGGGAAGAGATGATGTTACCAGATTGAACATTATTTTCAATCTTAGAAAGTTGCAAAGAAAGAATTCTAAATTACATAAAATAATCAAATAATCATAAGGTGCCATGAAGCTATCTTAAAACTAGTTTTTCATGTAGTCAACTGAAAATTAAACATGTCCCTTTTGATTTGTAAAGCCAAGTAGTTCTAAACAATACTAGCTTTTATAGACAAGTTATCAAAACAGACATTGTATTTTAGGTGTAAAAACAAGTTTTCAAAACATTCATTGTATTTTAAGTGTAAAAAAAAGTTATCAAAACAATAAACACTGATATATTCAAAGACATACAACTAATTCCATCAGTTTATTTGTTTTTCTTAAGGATACTGTCAAAATTCCATATGGATGAAAATATATTAAACTACTACTAACGTACATGTTGATAATTCCTGTAATCAAGCAGAGATATGTTTGGCTTGTATGAAAGCATCATTTTCAATTATTGTTAACTAAATACATGCAATAATTCTGCAGATAGTTGGATCCATGGCAAGAGTGAGTTATGTAGCTCATACAAGGAAAAGTGGCAGAAGAATGACCAAGGGTGCCCAGCTACGATGCACTTCATCAGATGAAGAAAGGACATGTGATGTCAATGTTAAAAATGCTCCAAGCAATGTTGTTGAGGATGACCATGTGGCTAAAGCTAATGTTGTGACGTCATCAGTCATAGAGCCACTGTCAACCACAATCCAAGGTGCAACTTCAACTAAAAATATCAGCACTATAAGAAGTTGGACAAAAGAAGAAAGGTTAGCTAAAATTGACGACATAGAGTTCAATAGATATTTTGTTCAAGCATCCGCAAAGAAACATAGTATTACTGCCTCGTCAATACATTATTGGATAAATGGGCTCACTCACACTAAATGTAGAGGTCCTATTAGAGTTATGGCTGAAGAGGAGGAGGGCGAGGTGGTTGAGTGGTGTAAAGAAATGGCCCAATTGGGACATGGGCTAGAGTTGATACAACTCAAATCCACAGTTGCTCAAATATGTTAAGGGAGGAAAAACCCATTCAAATATGAGTTTCCTAGTAAATCATGGTGGTTTGGGTTTAAAAAATGGCATCCATACCTTGTACTGCGTAAAACTGAGGGCCTTGACAGAGACAAAGCATTAAATTTTCACCCTGCAGTTGTATTTAAGCTCTATGACACTCTTTCTAGTGCATACGATAAAAATTCTTATGGTGCAAGCCATATATGGAACTGTGATGAAATAGGTTTACAGGCAGGAAGCAATTGTGGCATGAGGGTAATTTCCAAGAGAGGCAGCCGAAACATGCCAAATATTTTTCCTTGGAGTAGGGAGTGGATAACCATTTTATGTTGTGTCAATGAAATTAGTGCTTCAATCCTAGGATTTTATCTATTCAAAGGTAAAAATCGGTTGAAAATTTATATACAAAACTGTTAACTAGGAGCATGCATGGTTGCACATCCCCATGCATGGATGAATAAAGAAAATTTTTTTAACTGGATTTGCCACTTTTCTGCATCTGTGCCAGGTGGTGTCTCACCTAGTAATAGACACCTATTGATATTAGATGGCCATGGAAGCCACATGGTTGTACAAACAACTGAGGAAGAAAAAAATTTGGGTATTGACTTTTTAACATTACCCGCTCATACCACTCACAAATTGCAACCCTTTGATGTTAGTGTGATTGGACCTTTCAAGAACTATTTCAGGTCAGAGCATGCTACATGGATGGAAAATAATCCATGTGTTGAGGTGAAAAGGTTTGAGTTAGCAGAGCTTTCAAGTAAGACTTTTAAAAGGGCTCTAACACCATCAAATATCAAGGTCGACTTTAGGAGGACATGAATATGGTGACTGGATTATGATGCTCTTATGCATGATACTAGTTTTATCCAATCATTTCATGTGGATTGCTAGGAAGAAGAGCATGTCCAAACAAATGTTGAAGTGAAAGAAGTAGTACTGTAACATGATGAGCAGGTATGTGCAACACAGTATATTCATCAACAAAATTTATAGCAACATGGAGGTTGTTCTACCAACTCAAGAATATGGAACTTTTTATGTTGATATTGTTAATGAAATTGTTGAACATGTAGTTGACAATGCAAATGTAGTTGAAAATGAAATTGATGATATTATTAATGATATTGAAAATGAGCAATTGACATTTCCAAGCCAAGTAAATCCACCATTATGGCTGGTAGAAGCCATGATTAATTTGAACGAACACAGTGTCTCAAGAACCAATGAACAAAGCATGAACATGCCTTCACAACTAGCTAAATTGAAGAGTGAAATTGTTCATTTTTTTATGGACAATATATCAATAGAATAGTCTCGAGCACATAATGAGGCACTAGATGAAGAAAATAATATAGTTCAATCAAGTGCCACGGATACTGAATTTCCAAGCAATGACATGTAGGTGGGAGGGGGGAAGAAGTTACTTGGGTGATTCCTAAAGCTACGAGTAGAAAGAGTGCCAATGAAAAAGAATCAACGAAGACCCCGTAGTCTTTGTTTAGAGTGAAGTTCACAGTTACTCACTTAAGAAGACTATATAAAACTCCTAGTTGAGCCTGAAAAGAAAAAAATGGAAATTCAAGAATTAAAACAGAAAAAAAAAAAGGATCAAGCCAAGGAGCAGAAGGAAGCAAGGGCTATTGCAGCACAATGTCGAGTAGATGAAAGGCTTGAAAGAGAGAGAGAAAGACAACAGAAGGAGCAAAAGAAACAAATGTCAAGAAAGGAAAAGGAAGCAAATAAGGCTAAACAAATTCTTGAAAGGGAACAAGGGATGACTGATATGGTTAACATAAATGCAAGCACAGTTGATGATAATGAAACCAGGGGCATGTTCAACACATTGGACAACATTGCAAATAATACAACATTATTCGAAGACCTCATAAACATTCAAGTGCCTCACTATCAAAATGGGGGTTTACCCACTTTCCTTATTCCTAGCATAGGAGGTGTGAATTGAATGTATGCTCATCACACACCTCCACTTAGCGCAGGTGTGAGTTATGGGTAACCAATTCCTCAATGGTTGGAAGGGACAAATTGGTCTCAATTATATGGCAGCAATCACCCACAACCTAATCAACCCTTCTTAGGGAGGCCAACCTACTTGGCTCAATCAGGAAACCCAGGGTTTGGCATTGAAAATTCTCAAGGCCATAAAGAATAGGGGTGTTATATGTTTTTGGTTGTAACCACATTATGATGTGGATTTTGGATGGACTGTATGTTTTTACTTTCACATGAAGGTTGATTTATTCCATATTGTATGCGACATTGTAAGGAAGGAACATCTATAGTCTATTATAATGGAACATTATGACAGAATGACATGACAATGTTGTTAGATGTGTTATTTTTTTGATACTGTATACTGTATACACTCTTTGCATGCTTATGGGACTCCATGTCTGTTATCAATTTGATGAAAATATCTACTGAACCACACAACCATACTGTTATTTTTTATTCCAAAATGTAAGCTATTTAACATCTACTCTAATATCTCCTGTGATCATTAGTACTGCCATAGGAACACTGAAACAAATGTCTTCTCAAAGGCTTGACTAGACATGGACAAAAATTGAAGCCAACACTAAGAATTCTTGGACTGGACATGGACACTTTTTTTTTTAAATCTCATGGTAGAGAGGGAAGTAGCTATTTTTTTGTTGGACAATGCCTAGTGGCATATGTACTTATAATTTCCAAGAAAATAAAATGTTCAAATTATTAAATGGTTGTTAAACAGGACACCTATAAAAAATACATCTCACGTAGGACCAATATCAAAAATACATGTTATATTTCCCCTAGTTTTTGATACTTGTAATAGAATCAAACAAATAATGACAGATTGAAATACATAACACAATATGAACAAAACAATATTGAAGAAACAAATAACAAATGGAACATATAAAGAGATAAAATGTATGTTAAGCTTCAAGGTTGACCAATCTAAGCCTTAAGGTACCCCTCTAAGGCAACATTGTCTCTAAGACTTATAGAAAGATTTCTTAATGAGCCAAGAAAGTATCATAATAAGATGTTTGTGCTGACCTCTTGCTTTGTTACACAATCTTGTGAACATGTAAGATTCTTAATTTACTCTGTATAAGATGGCTGAAATCCCACCATTGCTATTAATTATCTCTAGAATGTTTTATTCTATAAGTTAACTAACCTTGAGCAAGGTAAAACAACAAGTATTCATTCAAATAGATTGCAATCTACTAAGGTGTCTTCACATGAATGCCATGCACAACAACATGTGTGGATGAATTTTGTTAAATTCTTCCTCATCTTGAATCAAAACCTTGATGAATCTGCATCATAAATTATGCATGAGATGGTATAAAGTCATTGTAAAAATGGCACATCACTACCAATAGGCTCTTTTGTAGAAATATAGATACAAGCTCTAGTTGCAACTACTCTCGTATGAGAACTTTGGTGAGATCAAATTTCAGCTCATGATCTTCTGCTAACAGGATTACGATATTTGAAGAAAAATGAAAGAAGAAGGATTGCAAATTACATTTATATTAAATACTAACATAATTTAACATTGATAGGTATGGGAAAATACATTAAACTCATTTGATATCTCTAGATTTTTTTCCTGGAGATACAAGGATGCTTGTGACAGATTTCACTTCAATGGTAGGCATATTATTATGGTGTTTTCTACCTCTGGGAGATTGGCAAGCATTGTTGCAAAGATGATATTGACTATATTTAACTTATGTAAAATATGTTTCACTACACTGTCTGTTAACAATTAGATGAAAGATCTACTCAACCACACAACCATACTGTTATTTCTTTATTCCAAAATGTAAGCTATTTAAAATCTACTCTAATCTCTCTTTTGATCATGTCTACTGCCATAGGAACACTGAAACAAATGTCCTCTCAAAGGCTCCACTCAACATGGACAAAACTTCAATCCAAGACTAAGAATTCATTGACTGGACATGGACTCGATAAGGACAATGCAAAGTCTTTTGTTTTTTCTCACAAATAGTGCATCAAAAATATGATTTTTCATTGCAGTTTCAAGAGATCAAAATTTTAAAGCATAATTTCTTCTCTCCATACTAAATGGATTTTGCAGAGTTAAATTTTAGAAAATCCTAAAAAGCAGTTTCATGAGATCAAAATTTTAAGCATAATTTCTTCTCTCCATACTAATTGTCGGACTCCCTACCTCTATCAGTAGGTCTTTCAAAGCCTATAAATGTTGTAGGTCTATCACTACATTTCACTAAGGCTAACCTATCCTTCTCGATATGAATTACTGTGACCGATATTAAGGACTCTGAGCTCGACCCCTCGAGGGTCCCTCCTTAATAAGCCATCAAGGCACATAAATTGATTCTTAACGAGTTGATTCTGCCATTGATGAAGCATCTCACACTGGACATGGTAAGTGAGTTGTTGATTCCATGGATATGACAAGACTCTACAGAGCCATACCCTACATGATAAGACCCTACAGACCCTTCTCTCCATACTAACTGGATTTTGCAAAATTGATTTTAGAAAATCCTAAATTTTACAAAGTTAAATTTTAGAAAATCCTAAATTTTGCAAAGTTAAATTTTAGAAAATTCTAAAATGGAGTTCCATGAGATCAAAATTTTAAGCATAATTTTTCTTTCCATGGACTTTGCAGAGTTAAATTCTAGAAAATCCTAAAATGGATGGAAATTGTACATCTGTACACATGAACTAGAACATGGGTATAGCTATAAAACAAGTGCCATTCAAAAAAAGAAAAACCATTGCCATTAAAAGATGAACAAACATTCATTGTATAGCCCTAAAGAACCACACGCCCTCGAAACTACCATGGAACATGGGTATAGCCCTAAAACCAGTGCCATTCAAAACAAGAAAAACCAGTGCCATTCAAACAAGAACTAGAAATCATAGCAAATCATCAATTTGCTTCCAAAATCATCATTGAATTCTACATCTAACCCAAAACAGTATTTCTAAAACCCAACACATTCTAAAACTAAGAGAGAGCTAAATTCCACCCAAAAAGTATTTCTAAAACCCATAAATTAGAAACCCAAACCCATTCTAAAACCAAGAGAAAGCCAAATTCCACCGAAACAGAATTTCTAAAACTCATAAATTAGAAAACCTGACCCATTCTAAGACCGAGAGAGAGCTGAATTCCACCTAAACAGTGTTTCTAAAACCCATAAATTAGAAAATACAACCCATTCTAAAACCCACAGAGAGCTAAATTCCATCGAAGAAGAGATAAAAGAGCTAAATTCCATAGAAGAAGATGAAACGTGTTAAAAAACACATGATTTCAAGTGTTAAAAAACACTACAGTTGGCTAGTAGGAAAAGAATCCCTACCCGGAGGTGAAGAAACCAACTCGAGAGAAAGACCTCGATGAAGAAGCCGGCTCGAAGAACCCACAGTTTGGCATTACGTGCAACAAAATGGAAATGAGTATAAATTAGCAAAAACCAAGGAAAAATGTAAGGAAAATGCAAGACAAACACCAAATTTACGTGCACCGTCATGGAACTTCTGCATACGAACACAGGGGACGAAGCCGTGGACAACTCCGCACAGCATTGACTAGTCGAGGAGTAAAGTTTCACAGTATGAGGAGCAGCAAAGTTGCAAAGTTGAGGAGCAAAGTTTCACAGTCGCAAAAGCTGAACAGGTTCGGAGGAGCACCATGAATGAAACCATTCTAGAAAAACAAGCCATCCTAAAACCAAGAACAAAGGCGGTGAGCGTCGTAACAACAGCTGCCGTGGAGGTGCACCAGCACTGACAACCTCCCTCCCCGAACAGAAATGCACAAGAAGAAAAAGACATGCAGAAAAATGGCTCCGCTGAAATCCTAAATGTAATGAAAGGTGGTATATTTATTGCACTCACCAATCACACTACACTTAACGATGCTGTTGCAATGTGTCATACATGCATACTCTGGGTGACATAGCAATTTGCCACGGTGTCACTAATGGTGCCCAACAACTGGTGTCCCTCCCCTAGTCTACCTGACATGAAATACCAAAAAAATTACGAGGAGTGACGGTAACGTTGGCTGCTGTGGAGTGCGTTTCGTCCTTTCTTTCTAACTAGTTTTGAAGATGGACGGTACATTAATGTTTAAATGTTTAGCGTTTATGTCGATGTGGGTTAATTTATTCAATTGCTGGCTGAGTGGCTACTCACAATGAAGAAATCAAAGAGTTATGGGATATTTGGTACACGATTTTCGATATCCCGTTTCTATACGAGAACGTGGATCATATTTGCTGTTGGTGTCGACAAATCAATTGAGAAACCCTATAAATTAAATGTCGTCCCTACCAGCAATAAAAATGTGGTCAGAAAAGACTTAAAGTAGACGACCCTACTTTTTCAACGCCAGCAAACTTTGCTTTCCTTAATGGGGCTCTATGCGTTCTACGATTCTTCTCTTATCATTGGAATATGATTGAATTCAATATCCATGCTTCTGTTATCATTACAAAAGAATTGAACTCTTCATATTCATGTCATAAATAATGGAAACACTGTCACATATATTCATGTCGTAAACAATGGAGAAACACTATTATATATACTGCAAACATCAAAGATAAAATCAGTCAAAATAAAAAAGCAAACACTTTACAAAATATTACATGATTTGATTCCTTGGTGGTTCCGTAATCATGTTAATCATAAATCACAATGACTGTGACACCATGAGAACTTTTAAGAATAAATGACAGGTCAATCATTTGAATAATTATGATTATTGGAGCCTAATTCTGCATCCTTCTTAGTGTAATTTTCTTGGGAGATCCTCGTTGAAGTTAACAAAAAAACAGAAGAAGTCATCACCATAATTGATATGCTTGGAGTTTGTGAAAGGTTACAAAAACACGACAGATCGCACAACTTCTTTAAAGATAAGGCACGGAAACAGACTGATTATCTGAGTCATATTCGAAACAAATGAAAAATAATGCGATGATTTAAATATATAAAGAAACTTTTCTTGTTTATAAATAAGCATTGCCCTTCTAGCTAACTACGATTTTTAATTCTAGCTTTCATAAGAAAGAAAAAATTTGTTTTTTTCGTTTGACAAGTGGTTGCGTATATAATGACAATGGTTGCAAAGTTCTTTAATGGTATTGAAAAGGAGATTTTGGTAACATAAAAAGGTATTCATTTTTTTGAATCTAACATTTATAATCTAAAATATAATAGCGTATAGTAATACGTTGGAGTAAAACGAGGGAAGATTTTTATTATTTAAAAATATTATATATATATATATATATATATATATATATATATATAATTTAAAAATATTGTTTATATATATTTTAATTTAAAATAAATTTATATATAATTTTGATATATTTTAGGGATTTTTTTTAATAAGATTTTGTAGAGATTAGGGAAGCAAAAAAACCGTGGATATACCAATAACCCAACCCAGCCATATAAATGATACTAATTAAAAAAGTAAAATGTATAAATAAATCCACCTTCATATTCTATTTCAATATTGTATGCCTCAAGGGGAAGGAATGGGGTATTTTTTTTTTTTTTTTTCTAATTGGTTTTTGTTTTACAGAGTTTATACAGAAAAATAAAATGTGTTTATCTCTAAGTATATAGAAAAATAATTTAAATATTTATTTGAGTGAAACAATAATTTTTCTGAAAAAAGGTTTAAAAAAACAAATAATGAAAAAAAAAAAAAAAATTAAAATAAAATGAAACAACACAAATAATATATATGTATATGAAAATAATCTTATAATTAAAATAACAAGAAAATAAAATTGTAAAGTTAAATATATAAATAAACACAAGATTCTATCTTAAATACTATAATTTTAATTATTAAAGATATTAGTTATGGAAGAAACAATAATAAAAAAAATGAAAGTGTAAATTTGAATATATAAATAAACACAAGATAAACAAAATAAAACTTTTAACCATAAAACTTAAATTTTTCATGATATATACATAATTTTTTTAAAATAATATATAATGTACATGAAATTGATATTAACATATTTTACATAACATGTATATCTAGACATTTTACGACCAAAATTAAAATGCTTTTTTATTATATATATATTTTTTTTGATATTAACATATTTTTAAGTATATTGGTATTAAAATAATTTTTCAATAACCAAATTATAAGACTTAAACATGTTACTCACACATATTTTTTACTTTTAATTACTTTAACACATATTCATTTTATTATTTATTGTTCCCCACATTATTTTTCTATTTAGAACATAATTTTTAACTTTTATTTTTATTTTATAAAGGAAGAGACAAAGTGGAAAACTTACACATCCTTGTCATACTCATCATAATTAGATGTACTCAACTCACCAAAGTACCTTAAATATATTCAATTTGCAATGATTAAAAATGATGCATGCTTACTTATATGATTCAAAATCATATTGCAAAAAATAGCATTAAACAATAAAATGCATTTTGAACGTGTTTTGTGTGAGCATGAACCATTAACATGGGTTTGAACATGATTTTTTTTTTTAAACTTACATGACTTTCATAAATCACCTTTTTATATTCACATTGCACTCAAGTGTATTTCCTCATAACAATTAAGGTTATGTTAGTATTTTATCTTATAATCTTGATGTGTATTTATATATAGTGGCTATTGCATTGAAAAAAATAACTTTCAAAAATAACTTCCAAGGATTATATTTTCTCCAAATAAGAAATATGGTCATTTTAAATTTTTGACCCATACTTGTGTCTTTCCTTCGAGAAATGTTAGGGTACTTGCACTTTTCCTTAAGAAAGGGCATGGCAACACCTTGAAGAGGGAAACAATAATACATGCTCATTAATTGCATGCTAGAGAGAGAGGTTTATAATATTTTTCCAAATACTCAATCCTAATTTTTGTTACTAATGAACTTAACATACTCTTAATGACATAAGTTGAGTTTAAATGTTGGAAAGGAGAAATACAGTTAACATTTTTTTGTTCTTATACTTGATCATTTTCATCAAATATTTTTATCTATATTTGTATAATGAGCCTCTTTGAGACTTGAATCATTTTTTATTTTTTGGCTTCCTAGTTAGAATAATATGAAACGATTATTGAAAAGAAATTGGTATCTTAATGAAGCATATCATTAATAGTATTGATGAAATAACTTAGGCCTTAGATGGATGTTGAATAATTTTATTTCATCGTCAATATTCATTGCTTATACAAGAAAATGAAATTGATTTTTGTAATGAATCATGATAAGAATTCTATATTGTACTATTGTTCTATATTTGATATGTATTGATATTGTTCTCATATTTACGCTGTAAAGCATCCTTATTTGAAAACAATTGTCCTAAATGCTAGGCGTACCGTTATGCACCATTAATTTTGATGTTAGACAATTGAAATATTCTCTACCTTCAGATTAAAAATTGTTATTGTTAATCAGTTACGAAAAATATTTTATCATGGAAGTCGATAGCGTTCGTTCTATGGAGTCTTCGACGGCCATGGCGGAAGCCTATTTCAAGTTGAAAAATGGTTTAATTTTTGAATAACATGGGACAGAGTGGGTTGAATTAAAGTGAAGGGTTTCGATTTTCATAATTAGTTTGAACAATGAAAGAAAAGGAGGGTTAGCAGCGTGTGGCATACAGTCTCGAGAGCTGGCAAGTGAAGCCCTTAGACATGTGGCACAACATAATGGGGATAGGCCTAGTCCAAGCCCTGATATGGATAGGGGTAAGGGTAGGGGTTGTGGAGGGCAACACAGGGTAGGAAGATCACATGCTTACTATTCTTCTTCTACTTCATTATTCAAGCTCAAGAGATTCCATACGCTCATTCTATTCATGCCTATTGTTTCATTGTGTTTTTCCCTGGTAGCCTCCGTATTCATGGCACTGAACATCCACAAATTCAGGAATGATACCTCTTCCAATAGGGAAAGGTGGTACGATTATGGTGCTTTCAGCTAAGTTTCTCCATTTCATTTTGCTGTGATGCCTTTCCTTTTTCTGCCATTTTTCTCCATGGTTCTTGGTTTAGTTTAGTTTATATGGAATTTGGTAATGGCCATTTTCTATTTTTTATTTCCTTTCCAAGTCCTTGGAGAAATAGACCCAAAAGCACACAGGACACAACTTGCAATGGGCATCAACATGTTATTAGGGCTTGGCTGACCACAGTGAAAATGGACTAGTAGATCACTTAATACATGCTATTCCATCTCACAAGTCCACAAAAGCCCCGTCGGCATAGGAAATCCTTTTATTGGATCAAAGAAGCTCATGTTTTTTTCTTTCCATAATTTTCTTTTTATCCATCGAGCGGGAGAAAATATTTTTGTTTTTGAGTCATGCATCTGTCTCAATCAAGAGCAATTCTTTTACTAGTTCACCATGTGGGAAGCTTCCAAAAATCCAATACATGACTTAATGGGTGTGTCTTTATTATTGGAAATGTTTTTATTTGGTACAACCTAACATCCCAATGTTTTCAACCTTAGCAGTGAGATTCCACAAAGCAATCCATTTCGAGTTTGGGCATGATATACATGTTATTCAACCTCACCAGTGAGACCACAAAGCAGTCCATTTTCAGTTGGGCATGATATACATATTATTCAACCTCAGGAGTGAGAGTCCACAGAGAAATCCATCCATTTTCAGGATCCAAGAAGCCAATGTATCTTTTTATTTAATAATTTTTCTTTTGTTTGATCTGAAAAAGTGCTAACCCCAACTTCACATGAGGAGAGATTTGAACCTTGTATCTCTCCCAACATACAACAATGACTTTTCTAATTCACCATGAGGTAATCCCTAAAGAAGCCAACGTATGATTTCTTGGGTGTGTCTCTTATATCGTTTGCAATGTTTTTGTTTGGTAGAGTCCAATTTTTTTCTCATGATCTTTGTCTTCCTTTTTGGGCAGAGATGCTATGGCTTTGAATATATTGGATTGGTTTTCGGTTGTTTGGGATGTCATTTTCTATGAATACGGTGAGTATTAAAGGACTCCAGTTTCCAAGTTTCCATTTTGATTGCACAATGCATAATGTTCCAGCTGTAAAAGCCAGGTGGTTATGCTGAGAATCTTGTTGAGGCTGTTGAGCCCCAAAGATGTCCTTCTCTTTCACCAAATTTCACTTCATTTCCTTTGTCCTTTATCAATTGCAGGCTTAAAAGATCAATAGGATTAATTAAAGTCACTTTAGGAATGCATATAATGACTGACTTGCTATATTTTCATGGTTTTGTTGTTATATTACTTTTTGACTAGGCTCAGCTACAGAATGCAGCCATTCTGTAGCCAGTCACCTATTCCGCAGCTATCTTCATGTTCACACAGGTTACATGTGTCACTTTAAGAAAAAATGCATATGGTTGAATTCCAGACCTCATCTACATCCTTCCTTGTCCTCTACGAAGTCTAAGCAAAAATCTCCAAGTGGTTATGCACGTGGAAGAAATCAAAACTAAGAGGTAGACTTCTACCATGACAAGAACTCTACAGATGTCTTCAGCAAAAGTACGAGGCTTCCACAAGAGTTATAATTTGATTTTAATTGGGAAATACACTTATTGCTATTTCTTCTCAAGGGTAGTTATGTATTTATCTTATAAGAATGAATCGGGAGACTAAGAGACAGTTATCTAGATTGATGTTTTATTGTTAAGATTGTCCAAGACCGTAAATACTCTATTTTTGAAGCATTTACTTTAATGAAAGAAGAGCATCTTTAATACATGATCTGAGGAAATATTGAGTAGATTCGTGTGCTAATCCGGTGGTAGAGGGCCCCTACTGCCCAAGAAGCTCTATGCATATTGTTTAGATAAGTAACTTTAGCTATAGCTGCTACACCTAATTTAGGCGAGTTTACGAACCTTGTGTTTTGTATGCCTGCATTAGATATTGTTGATCTTGTTCTTATAGGTGTTCAAAATATCCTTTAACGACCTCGATATATACAGCTTTAGATATTGATTGCATTTAGATTGGTTATAATGCTAAGTTAATTGCCTCTAGTTGTTCTGTTCTTTGTATTTTAAGTTTGATTGATTGCATTTAGATTTGATTTTGTTTAATGTGTTTTAAGTTTTATTAATTAATTTATTAGTTGTTCTATTGATGGGTCTTCATTAATACAAGCTTCTACTTGTTTCAATTACCTTCTTCTCATTATCATAGGAACAAGAATTGGTAATGTCATTTTGAAGTCTTGACTGTTCCACAATTTCTCATAATTTTACAGACTGCCTCTTTCCAAAACTATTCCAAAAGATTTCTAACCTTTGAATGAGGTTTAATAGTGACATTTTGAGATTGCAGAATGGATTAATTTTAGTGTCATAAGTTAATTTAGAGTAGGGTTCCTTAATATGTTATAGATAATCTTTTCCAAATGTGTTCCAACAAATTTCTAACCATGGATGAGATTTTCTCTGTGATATTGTAGGTTGTTGTTTACTTAGAAGAACTTCATTGCATTAAACTCATCCTTTTCTCAAGTTGTTCCAATATAATTCTAATGAATGAATTGGACTGAGTTCATGTTATGAGTTATTTTTCTTGTCAAGTTTTTCATTTTCTGTTCTTAGGTGCCATACATAGTTTAGAATAGATTTTGCTCTGTTTTAGTGTGACCAATAACTTCTCTTTTTTAAACACTTAGTTATTTTCCTCTTAGCATGAAAACACAAAACCAAAAACACTAGAAAAAAACTAAACACAACAAAGTAGGAAGCAGATACCTAGGCACATATAGTGCACTTCACTTCAACAGTTTACTAGCCCTGGTTGACATTTTATGACATCAATTTAGGAACACTGAGTTGAGTAGACAAAGGCTAGTAAAAGTCAGTCATGTTTCTTAATGATATGGTGTCAATGTTCCCTGAGATCCATCTGAACAGAACATTCCTTCTTCATGCCACGATAACAAATTAATGCTTTTCCAGGAAAAAAATGGAAGCTACCAATGCATGTTTATATGTGTAAGATTGTTGGTTTTTTTTATAAAGAAAGCAGAGACCAATCAGAAATGTCTTTGCTACACCAAAATATTTTTTCAGTGCGGCACTAGACTGATATTTTTATTTGTTCCATTAAAAAAATTATAGACTATATCATTATATTTTGAAACTATTCCTCTAGATTAGTGAGGCACTATTTTTTTGTATGTTTTCTAAATTCAAGTCTAACGTTCTTGTGTTCACTCTGCAGGTATGTTTTTGCTGCAAATGTTATTAATTGTATATACTCATCAGCTCAGATAGCTCTAGTTATGTGGGAAATATTAAAGGGTAACACTTATAGGTATATATGTTATTATTTATCTAGGATGGAAGTTGGAGAAGAGTGAAGGGTTGCAGTGCTAATTAAGAATTTTCGACCTTGTACTTCACATTATGGTGTTGTTGAATGTCAAATTAAAAAAGAAAAAAAAGATCAATTGCCCTTAAGAAAAGACTGGCACATGAAAAGTTCGTAGTCTTTCAAATTAACTTTCAACAACTCCGAACGTCACATCTTATCTTCATGGCAAACAACCATGCTGCTTCTACACTACCTCATATTTGGTCAATCAATACCCTCCCTCATCTTTCTTAGAGTAAGTTGGGTTGGCATGGGACAAGTTGAGTAAGTTGGTAAAGACAAGTTAGGTTTACATCAATTATATAAAGAACTCTTAGGATATTTTACATATTAAAAATATAAGAAAATCTATGTTGTATTGATGGTTTTAAAGGATATTACATTAGCACAAATCACATTAGTAAATGTAGTTGAAATAAAATTATTGGTATCATTTTCCTCATTTCAAAATGTCATTTGTTATTTAATAATTTACATATTTGTAATAGGTAAAATGTTAAAAATATAAACATGTATTTAGAGATGCAAAGTAGATAATATTTGAAACCTCTTTTCTTAATATGAAGAAGAAGAGAATATCAAATTATTTAAATACCCTAGCCCCTAGCCCATCCATGCCTTTCCAAACTATAATAATATTATCCAAATTGTAATGATCTCTAATAAACCTTTCTTGTGTTGTTCTTATGATATTTGGTAGAATATGCAACACATTTAAGTCTAGTTTTTTTTCTATAATTTTTATGAGACAATCAAAGGATTTATTGTCCTCTATCTTATGATATTAGAATGAGATTGAGTGGCACTTTGTTAATACATCTACCAAGTGTACCAATATAAACAAACTCTTTGTACACCTTAAGAAGGTTATAAACCACAAAGCCTTATGTAACCTTACTAAGTCCACATAAAACTATGCCTTCTAAAAGTGATGTATCATTAATTACACACCCTTTAATGGAACAATGGAACCATGACTCATTCAATGTTAATTATTGGTCACATGCATGTTGTTGTTCTTGTTTTATCTTTCTTGTGAATACATAAATACTTATCAATGAGGCCATCATTCTTTCTTTCGACATTATTTGAAACTAAAAATTATTTGTACTGATAAACAACCTCTTTTTAAAATTCTCACAACCTTAAAAGGGAGGTATTTGAAAAAAGAGTTGGTAAGTATGTCCCCTATATTCACCCAAGGAATTTTTGCTTTAATTACTTCAAAGTTCATCCTTAACATTCCATAAATATGTGCCAGACTGCCATGTGGCCCATAGTGCATAATCGGCCCATAGTGCATAATGAGACACCACTCTATGAAAGGCTTTACAATGATTTCTTTGCAACATATGGTGCAACTGCTAGTTATAATGTTATGAGATGAGGTTATACTCACATGAGGTTCCACTTATTAGGTGATGATGTGATATATCTTCGATACAAATAAGTAAATGTTATAAATTTTGATGGTATTTGAGGATGTGAAGCACATGGTTATTACTTGCAAATTTTATGACAAGCATGAACATGTTGTTTTTACTTTTCAAAATGTTATTAAAGAAATGTTGTTATATTCTCATGATGACATGTAAGAATTGGCATGTGGATTGTTTTCTATGACATTATGATGTTAGAACTATTGCATTGGTTGCATGTTAAGATGTGGTGATTCACAAGAAATAAAAAAAAATGGATTGATGGGTATATCTATTTGATGATCTCATGGGAGCCCATTAATACAAAGGATGATGTGTAAACCATATGGATTGTGGAAAAACTCAATAAATGCTAGATATTTCAGTGTTTCTTTTGTCTTGTATAACTCTTGATGGATAGCTCTTGATGATTTATGGGACCATCTTGAGGAGGTCAAGCACCTCATATTAAATTTCGATGACAAAGTCCAAAGGGGGTGTGAGGACTTCGATACATGCATTTTTTCACCTTAGTGAGTTGTGGAGGGGGATGAGACATCTTTGTGAGATGCCTCGATACATTGAGTACTAGGACTCATGTGTGCCTTGAAGAAGATGAAGTCTAAGCCTTGGAGCAAAACATCGAGCTACGGTATAGACCAATGAGGTTATATGCCTCGTTCAGAAAGATGGCAAACACGATTGAGATTCCATGGGATTTCCCCATTGTTGTGATGTAAGTTTTGATTCCTACTGGTATACTAATTGAGAGCAGAGTGTTCGAAAAACATGGGGCAATAAATAAATAAATAAATAAAATAATAATGAATAAAATTAACTTCAAGGTGAAGTTCCATAATGAGGGTGAGTATGTAATACTTCATAACAATAATAATAATAATAATAATACATCAATTAATAAAAAAATAAATAACAAAGAAAAGATAATAAAAAATTAAATAATGAAGAAATGACAATAATAAAGAAATAAAATAACAAGTAATGAAGAAAAATATAGTAATAAAAAATTAAAAATAAAAGTTGGCATGATGACACAAGGATTGTGTATATGCATGTCCATTTCCAATCCCTTAACCATTTAAATGACTATTGTGGACATTCTGAGTCTTACTTCTGAAAAACTACACCACAATAATCTCCAATCTAGCATTTTCTGAACAATTTGATATATTTATATGGTGTAAATGGGAGATGAGAGCATTCATCCATTCACGCATTCTTAGAGTAAGGGAATGTTGCTAGATAAAGAGCACTAGCAGCAGTAAGTTGGATGAGGGCTTGGGGGTGATGGCTGCAAGAAATATATTGGTTGTAGCTCATCTAGGGTTAGGTAGAGAGTCGTCCCAAGCTTTTTTTTGCGTTTAGTGGTATCTCAATAGCATGAAAAATACATAATCACTAGTAATTCTTATCACCACTCCATATGCTGTTGAACCCTTAGTTAAACTGAGAGGGGGGGGTGAATCAGTTTAACACATTCATGAACATTTAAAACTTTTTAATAAAACTTATTTACACCTTCATTTCATATTCAACTTAATATGTGAGTACAAAGTATTAATATAATGTAACATCGTACTTGATACAGACAGCCTAAAGGAGATCCGGAAGAAATTATACGAACCATATCAACACATAAAAATCATAGCAAGCAGACACCGTATATATGTGGAACCCATAAAGGAGAAAACCACATCTTATTATTGTCATGGATGTAAAGGCAAGTCCGACTCCCTCTCACCACTCGAAGCTTTCTCCGTAAGCACCAACCTGCTGCATGTCTAATCAAATTCTAAATTCCTAGCCATAACCTTAAATGAAGCTCTAACTCTCTTTTTTCATAAAGAAACATTTGCTGATTTAACCTCGATATCGCCCGTTCAGACTCAGATTTTCATCGCACTCCAATCTTCACATTCCGCTTATTTATTTCCTTTTTCTTCAATTTCGCATTTTCTTCTCTTTTATCAATTTACTCAGAGAAAATGTACTTATCAAATTTATAGTGGGATTTTATATTTCTCCGGAGACTTAAGCATCATATAATCACGTACAATATAACAATAAAACTCTTCATTCAATTGGCAATGGCATCGTTCAATAGCACTCTTATCTCTCCATTTTTCTTCATACATCCAACCTCACCTCTCTATTTTGTTTTCACTTATTCAAGCCCGCTCATTGCGCTTGTTAACCGATGGTAGCCGCCTTTCAACCAACGCGTAACATATCTATGGTCCTTTGTTTATAAACCACCTCCCTTTGAACATATAAACCCGCATATAGATGCATTATATAAGATTTGATATTTGATATATATATATATATATATCAACACATATATATGTTTCAGATCTTGGGAATATATATCTCGAGTTTTAATTCAATTGAACCGCTTACCTTTGGCTCTGGGCCCACAGGGTTATTCAACGCATATCCAAATTTCTTCATAATATATGTTGGTCTATATTACGTATAACAGACCAACAATAATTTCTCGTATTTCACATAGGTTAATATATACGATGCTTTCAACATTATAATGAACCCTTTGGTTTAATCAATTCTCGGCCTATATATTTATCTCCGGAAATTATAATAATAGTCCGACACTTTACAACCGTCAGTCTCACTTTATAACCGATTGATGTCACCACGTCTTCTCTGCCTGCAGCTCACATATAGTATAAACAGACTCAATCAAACGCCGTATCGTACCCCGTCTATCCTCCGCCGCACCTTAGTTAAATTACGGGCAAGTCCAACGTGCGATCACCGTCCGATGGCCGTCATCCGTATCACCCGCCGACACACATCGCTCAAAGATTCGGGTACGAACTTACAACATGTGATGGCGCACGAAACAACAAGCCCACCTTTGCCGGGTGACACGCATCATTCAATCTACATACGTCGCGAATGGTGGAAACCGCTGCCTGGACGATGGTGGTGCTGGCGAAACCCGCGGGTTTCGCTCCAAACCACCGTCACCGTTCCTTCGTCACTGCCTGGCTCTCCACTCCAGTTCCGTCCCTCACCGTTCCACTTTTTACACATTCTCGCTCTCGATATATATATATAACTATTCATCGCATTTCACCGCTGTGATTTCATCTGTTACTACGCATAGCTCCATTCACACTACGCATTTGACTACGGTTCTGCCTCTCCTTTTGTGACATCGATCCTTCTGGTGATCGATAGAACCTTAGTCCATATGACCCTTCAGATATATATGTGCAGAATCTCGAATGAGCCCTTATTTCAGAGTTATTCGATCAATACAACACATCTAAGTTCAGAACAGAGGATCTTCAGATATCTATACTGACCCTTATTTTATTCAATTCAAATGATACAATATATATCCTCAGCGCATCAGAACTGTTTATAAATCAAACCATTTGCATTAACCCTTATTACAGTTACTCAATCAACACCGAATTCGTTATTATATGTAGGGCATTCACACAACCTTTCACACACAATTTCTAAAGAGTGAGGGGGATATTTCACAGTGCATAAGAAGTAACTTTTCAACATTCTTTTCATACTTTCTATAATATGTTCTCACACTCAGAACCAGTTTCTCAAATCAAATACCTATGCTCCTTTACTGATGTTTTTCGTTGCTCCTGAAGCTCCTCTGCTGCCTCTCTAGATCTGCAATCAACTAACCTTTCTAAAACTATCTCTGCTTCATATCTCATGCTCTCTTTGCCTTGTTGTTGTTTCAAGTGCTTCTCCTTTGACTTCTCCTTTGCCTTTCTTTTTCTATCTCTCTTTGTCTCTGTTTCCTCTAATGTCTTCGATCTCTATTTCCTCTGATGTCTCTACTGCCTTTCTGCCCCTTGAATGATGTTTCAGCCCTTTGTCATTTCCTTTGCCATCAATGACAACATTTCCAACAGTCTCCCCTTTTGGCATTGATGGAAATAACCACTTTTTTAGAAGCGCACTTTGCAAATTTGTCACTTTTCCTCCCCCTTTGACATCAATGGCAAAGGGTTTCTCATTTCCTAGTTTTCTTTCTACATGTCCTCTCTCTGAGTTACTTTTTAGCCTTTTCATTGACTCTGTTATGCTGGATGTGCTCTTTTCACAAGCTTTTGATCTGGAGGACCTGTTTTATGCTTTCCCTTACTGGCTGATCTTCCCCTGGAATGATATTGTCATTTCTATTCTCCCCCTGAAACTGTGATTTCTCTTCATATTAGAGAGTAGTATCTACAGATACTACCCCTAGTCTATCTCTCAAATATTCAAATGGTCCTCTAGCAAGAGGTTTTGTAAATATATCTGTTGTTTTTCTTTTGTTGGCACATATTCCAACTTTACTACTTTTTGAGCTACTTGTTCTTTGAGAAAATGATACTTGATTGGAATATGTTTAGTTTTTGAATGAAGCACTGGATTTTTAGAAATACTTATAGCACTTGTATTATCACATTTGATTGAAATAGGCTCATCAATGCTTACCTTCATGTCTTGGAGGGTTTGCGTCATCCACATGACTTGTGTACAACATGCTGCTGCGCTATGTATTATGCTTCTGCTGTGGATAGAGAAATAGATGTTTTTTTCTTTCTTAGCCATGCCACTAGACTCTCTCATAAATAGAATGCACCTCCACTTGTGCTTTTCCTATCATCAACACAGCTGGCCCAATCTTCATCTGTATATGCTGTCAAAATGAATTTTTTGCCTTTTGGATACCATAGCCCATAATGTACAGTCCCTTGTAGATATCTGAATATTCTTTTAATTACAAGTAAGTGATTTTGTTTTGGTGTTGCTTGATATCTTGCCACAAGTCCTACAGCCAGCACAATGTCCAGTCTAGAAGCTGTGAGATATAACAGACTTCCAACCATGGATCTGTAAAGTTTTTGATCTACATCAGTTGTTCCATCATCTGCATAAAGCTTGCATCCAGTAGTCATTGGAGTTGACACGGGTTTGCAGTCCTCCATTTCAAATCTTTTCAGCATCTCTTTTAATTATTTTTCTTGTGAGATAAATGTGCCTGTGCTCTTTTGTTGAATTTGCAGTCCTAAATAGAAGGTAAGCTCTCCAATCATATAAATTTCAAATTCTGATTTCATCTCTTCATCAAATCCTTTTTTTAATTCATCTTTGCTGCTTCCAAACATGATATCATGTACATACACTACTACAATCAAAATTTCACCTTCATTTGCTTTTATGTACAAGTTGTTGTCTACTCCCCCTTTCTTGAACCCTTTTTTTTGCAAGTATTTGTCCATCCTTGAATACCATGCCTGAGGAGCTTGTTTCAGCCCATATAATGCTTTCTTTAATCTACAAACATAGTCTACATTATATGTTAATGAGAACCCTTCCAGTTGCTCTATGTAGATTTCTTCCTCTAACTCTCCATTTAGGAAGGCAGACTTCACATCCATTTGATATACCTTGAAGTCATGATAGCAAGCAAAAGCTAAAAACAATCTAATAGCTTCCATTCTAGCTACAGGGGCAAATGTTTCATCATAATCAAGTACTTCAACCTGTGAATATCCCTTGCACACAAGTCGAGCTTTATTCCTGATTACCTGTCCTTGTTCATTCATCTTATTTTTGAATACCCATTTTAAGCCAATGACATTTTTCTCACTGGGTCTTGGAACTAGTTCCCAAGTGTTGTTCTTCTCAATTTGGTCCACCTCTTCATTCATGGCACTCACCCAATGTTTGTCTTTGTTGGCTTCTTCAAAATTCTTTGGCTCTATTTGTGACAACATTGCGAGGTATACCTCTTCAGTCTGTTCAGTTAGTTGTCTTCTTGTCTGTACACCTACACTTTTTTCCCCAATGATTTGATCTTCTGGATGATTCTTCTGAATGTATCTGGAGGAGCTTTTTGATCTTAGATCTGTATCTTCTATTGACTTGTTTATTTCATCATCATCTTGATTCTCTTCTTCATGAAATTATGGAGGATTGCTGCAATCTGTACTTCTTAACTTGTTTGATAATTCTTCATCAAATCTTACATCAATACTTTCTACAATTTTGTGAAGTATTTTGTTGTAGCACCTGTAACCTTTACTCTTAGATGCATATCCTACAAATATTCCTTCATCTGCTCTTGCATCAAACTTTCCCAAATTTTCATCATTATTTTTTATAAAACACTTACTTCCAAAAACTCTAAAATGCTTGATTGATGCAGGTTTACCATGCCATAATTCATAAGGAGTATTGTCATTGTTTGGTCTTAAATGCACTTTGTTTAGGATATGCATAGCTATGTGTACTGCTTCTGCCCAAAAGGTTTGAGGAATGTTACTTTCTTGCATCATGGCTCTGGAAATCTGTTGTACAGACCTGTTATGTCTCTTTGCCACTCCGTTTTGCTGAGGCGTTTCTGCAATCGTGAACTTTTGCTTTAAGCCATCCTCATTGCACAGGTCTGAAAAAACATAATCTATAAATTCACCTCCTCTGTCTGATCTGATGCACTTTAGCTTGCATCTTGTTTTATTTTCTGCCAAAGCCTTGAATATTTTGAATTTCTCAAATGCTTCTGATTTGTGTTTGAGAAATGCAACCCATGTCATTCTAGAAAAATAATCTATTATTAGCATGAAACAGGATTCTCCACTTGGTGTTTAAGTTCTCGAAGGCCCACACAAATCCATGTGAACAAGTTGAAGAGGTATGCTTGTAGATAACTTCTCTTTGGTTTTAAAGGATATACGGATCTGCTTACCTAGTTGACAAGATTTACATATTGTATTTGAAGGCTTCTTGATGACTGGAATATCTCTGACTGAATTCTTTTTGCTTATACTTATGATATGATCAAAGTTTAGGTGTCCCAATCTCCTATGCCATAACCAATACTCCTCAAATTTTCTAAGATGAAATGCTTCATTTTCTTCTTTTACTACATAGACATTGCTTTCCGTTCGAACAACTTTGATCAGGGTTTTTCCAGTGGTGCTTGATCTTACTTCACAGTCTTGAGCTCTAAAAAGAACTTCACAGCCTTTATCACAAATTTGACTAACACTCAATAGAATTTCTTTCAGCCCATCCAAAAATAGTACATCTTGGGCTTTTCCTCTACCATTGTCCAGACTGACTGAGCCTCTTCCTTTGATCTTTCCTGCTTTATCATTTCCAAAAGTAACATTTCCATATTTCTTTTCGTCAAAGGTTATAAAATTGCTTCTATCTCCTGACATATGCTTTGAGCAACCGCTATCCAAATACCACTGGCTTTTTAGATCTTGAGCTATTAGAGCCAAATCACACTTATTTACTTTCTTTTTCCACTGCAAGCATCCTCTTGCTTGGTATCTTTTCTAAGATGGTGAACTACACTCTCTTAGAGAACATTTGGAAGACATATGTCCACTTTTATTGCATACACAACATTTGGAAATCTCCTTAGCAGGTTTATAAGTAGGAATAAACTCTCCATGATTCATAAACCTTCTTGAGGTTTTGAACAACAAACTTTGTTCATATTTCCTACATTCTATGATTTTATGGCCAAAATCATTACAATAAAAACAGTATCCATAAAAACAATTTGCATACCTGATAAAAGGTTGTCTTCTCCATCTTCCTGCTTGAGTAAAACTTTTTACTATTTGCATCCTTTGTTGGTTTGTATTTATTCTTCTTGTATAACAATATGCAACAATGTGTCCTAATTTGTGATAGGAATAACAAGTAGCATTTTTCATAGAAGGAAAAAATCTCCTTTGATGACTTCCAAATTTGACATATTCAGGAGTATGCAAGGTTTTTTCAGTTGACAGTTTATTTACTTCATCCTTTGTCATTTGAGCTTCCTCCTGATTTTTATCTACTTTATTGCAAGATTATTCTTCCTTTGAAATCTTCTGAGCTGCTTGGATATTCTCATCTGCTTTTACAAAAATAATATTTTTGTTTTCTTTTTCTTTGTCTTTGCTTGATTCTCCTTCATAGCCTATCCCAGTTTTTATCAGAGGTGACCTTTGTGCATTTAGAATCTAATCCAACTGCCCAGAGCCTTTCATTAGAGTTGTATTCATTAATAGTTCTCTTTGGGCTTTTTCTAAGTTCTTTCTTAGGCTCACTACTTCTTCTTCCAACTTCTCTTGTTCCTGAGTTTTATCCTTGATCTTCTTAAGTAAAATATCCTCTACCTTCTTGGCTTCTTCAAGCTCTACTTTCAACTGAATGAGGGCTTCTGAATTTTGTTCCTCTCTCACGTATTTGAGAAGAATGTCTTTCTATTTTCTGCACTTCAATTTTAGTCTGTCAATTTCCTCCAAGGCACTTCTTAGCTCCCCCTCAAGGTCCACTTCACCTTCTTCCTCATCTTCTAAAAGACATTCTTCCAGCTCTTCTATAGCCATTAAAACAAATTCTGATGTTCCTTCTTCACTTGAGAATTCAGCTGAGTCTTCTGATGCACTGCTGTCTTGCTGAGCATAGAAATATTTTCTATTGAATCTCTTCCCTTTCTGCCAGTTCTTAGATATGGTCTTCTCTGATTCCTGAGCCTGATTCTTAGTTTTCTTATAAGGACATTTAGAAGCATAATGTCCAACTCTTCCACAATTGAAACATTTAAATGGAAGTTTACCTTTATACTTACCTGAGCCTTTATCCAACTTCCTGATAAATTTGGCCTCTTCTTCATCAAAACAGGAGCCTATCTCATCTTTTTCTTCTTTCTTCTTCTCTGCCTTAAAAGCTACCTCCCTTACATTTGACTTCTTCTGTGGCAGTCTCATCTCATACGCTGTTAGTTTTCCAAGAAGCTGATTCATGGTCAAGGTTTCCCAATCTACTGTTTCTTCTATGGCAGAGACCTTGGGATTAAAACTAGATGGCAAAGATCTTAGGATCTTTTGAACAATTACACATTCTTGCATGGTTTCACCTAGTGCTTTCATATTATTGACAATTTCTGCAACCCTTAAAAAGAAACTAGCAATATCTTCATCATCATTCATCTTTAAATTTTCAAATTGGGCTCTATAGACTTGAAGTTTAGCAGTTTTCACCTTTTTGTCTCCTTCATGAATATTTTCTAGAGTTTCCCACATTTCTTTGGCAGTCTCACTGTGCATTACTTTGATGAATTCTGCCTCACACAGTCCATTCAAGATTGCATTCATTGCCTTTGCATTAGCCACAAAATCTTGTTTGGCTTCTTTCTCTGAGACATTTGCCTTAGAGTCATATCCAAATTCCACAGCAGCCCAAAATTCTACTCCTAAGGACATTATGTATGTTCTCATTCTAATTTTCCAGAAGGCATAATTTGCACCAGTGAAAAAAGGGGCTTTGTTCGTTGAGGATCCTTCTTGACTAGCCATCTCAAGAACCTAGGATCTCCTTTCAGTTGTTAAATTGCTAAAAAAAAAAGAACCTGCTATGATACCAAATGTTGAACCCTTAGTTAAACTGAGAGGGGGGGGTGAATCAGTTTAACACATTCATGAACATTTAAAATTTTTTAATAAAACTTATTTACACCTTCATTTCATATTCAACTTAATATGTGAGTAGTCTTAGAATGTGAGCAGCAAGTATTAATATAATGTAATAGCAGACTTAATATGACAACAACAAGTATCAAGCAAATTATATAGACCATATTAACACATAAACATCATGCAAAGAGACACCAGATATACGTGGAAACCCATAAATGGAGAAAACCACATCTTATTATTGTTGTGATGTAAAGGAAAGCTCCGACTCCCTCTAACCACTGGTTTTCTGTAAGCACCAACCTATAGGAGGCTCCAACCTCAAGTTCTGCAAGCTACAACTTGCAAGGAAGCTTCAACTCCCTCTTTTTCATAAAGAAACATTTGCTGATTTAACTTGGATATTAGCTCTGTTCTATACCTTTGATTTCTTTTACTGCACTCCAATCTTCATATCTACTTGATTATTTCTTTTTCTTCAATTCTGCATTTTCTCCTCTTTTATCAATTTACTCAGAAATGTACCATTTCAACTTTACAGTGGGATTTTATATTTCTCTGGAGACTTGCCAATTACATCACAGACAATATAAACAGTTAAAAAATTTCATTCAATTACAATGTATATTCCGAATAGCACTCCTCTCTTCCTCTTTTCTTCCTCATACGTCCAACCTCACTCTCTATTTCGTTTTCACTTTTATTCAGTTCCCAGTTCATTGCAGTTATATAACTGCTGTACAGTTTCAACCAACGCGTACCATATCCATGGTCCTTTGTGTATAAACCACCGCCCTTTGAACATATAAACCTGCATATAGATGCATTATATAAGATTTGAAATTATATATATATATATATCAACACATATATATATTTCGGACCTTGGGAATATATATCTCGAGTTTTAATTCAATTGATCCGCTTACCTTTGGCTCTGGGCCCACAGGGTTATTCAACGCATATCCAATTTTTTCATAATATATGTTGGACTATATTACGTATAACAGACCAAAAATAATTTCTCACATTTCACATAGGTTAATATATACGATGCTTTCAACATTATAATGAACCCTTTGGTTTAATCAATTCTCGGCCTATATATTTATCTCTAGACATTATAATAATAGTCCGACACTTTATAACCAATTGACGTCGCCATAGCCCTTCGGCCCCGGGCCCACATATATATAAATAGACCAATCAAATGCTCGTATCATACCTGTCTATCCTCCGCGTACCTTGGTTAAACTCCGGGCAAGTCCAACGTGCGAGCACTGTCCGATGGCCCTCATCCAGATCAACGGCTCGTACACATATCGCTCGGTGTCTTGGTATGAATTATAATGTGCGATGGTGCACTTTAAACATCGGTTTTCCAATTTCATTCAGGGACACGTGTCATTTAGTCTATGGAATCGCTCACGAATGGTGGAAACCGCTTGCCCAATGGATGGTGGTGCGATGAAACCCACAGTTTCGCTCCAAACCGCCGTCACTGTTCCTCTCGGTCATGGTTCCGTTCTCCACTCCAGGTTCCGTCCTCACCTGTTCCATTCTTTTATACGTTCCGCTCCTTTTCATATACATATAGCTATTCATCTCATTTCACCGCTATGATTTCATCTGTTACTACGCATAGCTCCATTCACACTACGCATTTGACTATGGTTCTGCCTCTCCTTTTGTGACATCGATCCTTCCGGCGACCGATAGAACCTTAGTCCATATGACCCTTCAGATATATATATGCAGAATCTCGAATGAGCCCTTGTTTCAGAGTTATTTGATCAATACAACACATCTAAGTTCAGAACAGAGGATCTTCAGATATCTATACTAACCCTTATTTTATTCAATTCAAACGATACAATATATATCCTTAGCACATCAGAACTGTTTATAAATCAAACCATTTGCATTAACCCTTATTAAAATTACTCAATCAACAGAGAATTCCTTATTATATGCAGGGCTTTCGCACAACCTTTCACACACAATTTCTCAAGAGTGAGGGGGATATTTTACATTGCATAAGAAGTAACTTTTCAACATTCTTTTCATAGTTTCTATAATATGTTCTCACACTCAGAACCAGTTTCTCAAATAAAATACCTCTGCTCCTTGACTGATGTTGTTCCTTGCTCCTGAAGCTCCTTTGCTACCTCTCCAGATCTGCAATCAACTGACCTTTCTAAAAATATCTCTGCTTCATATCTCATGCTCTCTTTGCCTTGTTGCTGTTTCAAGTGCTTCTCCTTTGACTTCTCCTTTGCCTTTCTTTTTCTATATCTCTTTGTCTCTGTTTCATCTGATGTCTCTGGTCTCTGTTTCCTCTAATGTCTCTGCTACCTTTCTGCCCCTTGAATGATGTTTTAGCCCTTTGTCATCTCCTTTGCCATCAATGACAAAATTTCCAACATATGCTAGGGTACAGCCCTAAATCCTGTATTTATGTAATAATCCGAAGGGGCATAGTGAGATTCATAGTTAGTTAGTGGAGCCAATAAATCCCGTAAGCAATTATCCGCATTAATCATAATTGTAAGTGGTGCAACCACATTATATAAAAGGGACCACAATTAGTTATAAACGAGCCACAGTTAATAAATAAAGTGGTAAAACCATATTATGCAAGGGAACAATAGTAGTTGTCATTTTGGATACCATAGATCTATAAATATTATTAGATAACAAGGGAAGAATCATCAATTTTTATTATAATTGAGTTATGCTATGTTGGAGGTTTCCCCCTCAAAGAGGCAAGTGAACATTGTATTATGCTTATGAATAATAAAATATATTTCTATCTTGTCTAAATTCATTTGATATTTCTTTGTTTCGGGCTATATTGTTTCATATTTCTCTATATCTAGTTTTCTTGTAGGTCAAGTTCATAACAAGTGGTATCAGAGCACTTTTCAGGGCCAACAAGACCTCCAATTTTCACAAAATTGTTTTTAGGTTAAAGGCACGTTCCACTGTCTTTAAACCATGAGATTTGTCGTTGAGCCCATAAACCTCCATATTTAGGGAGGAATGCATGCAGGAAAAACAAGAGGTGATCATTCTAGTTGGAATCCCTTGTAACCCATGTGGGTACCCCTTTGAGTAGTAGTTCATTATACATAACCATGCATAGACTACACTTCCACGTACCCTTGGGTAGCGTGAAACCTAACCTTAGATAAGTTTACTATTGTCTTGCTACTACAATAAAATAAGGAAATCACTGAAGAAGATTACTCAGACGTACAATAAGTTAGTCAGGATGTATGGACGATGGTATGATCGATCTTCCTTAGCTACCGCCCTGAAATATTGAGCCGAGTAATATTGTTGGACCACTATCTATATCATGATATGTAGCACCTTACACTCCTTTGAGACCAAAATTACCTGAACTTTCTCAATATCACCCGCTACCTTTTCACCGAGATCAGATCCATTAGTTGCAGTTTGACACCCATTTTCTAGATCAGATCCAACAGTTGGGTTTCAGCAGTCTACATACAGATGAGATTTAGTAGTTCGGGTTTTCACAATGTATATAAAAATCTTTGTGTAGTTATGGTTTTGGCCGACATATTTTATATCAAATTATCATAACACATTCAATAATGGGAAGACTTTGGGATTTTGTTACAATAATCGAACCCTAAGTTTCACAGGATATTTGGCAGTATTGATTAGCTCGGAGTGAAACTCCTTTTAGATGCCATCACGACATGCTTGCACGAGACCTATCCCATAAGATTCATGATGATGAGCTAATCATGGTGGTATCATTCACCTCTAACCCTACAATTTTCATGTGATCCCAAAATTTTTCACGAAACAACTTCAAGTGACCCACATCACTCAACTATTGAGCTTCCCCTCTTTCCAACTATACTACTCTTAAGTAAGCTAAAAATTTTATCTGTGCTAGTGCATGTATGGTACCATGTCTCAATATATGGCTATAGATAAGGCTACAGAGAGAGTTTCATCCTCAAGAAACAATTCAATAACTTCTAGGCACACATTACCGAAAAAATCACACAATATTGGAAACCCTAAATATGTCTCATGAATCCATGATGCATGAACACAATATTGATGCAAACATATAAAGAGAATCCAACCATTACATTGATTTCCATGGATGTCAAAAGTATTCGATTCATCGGACACACAAGCTAGACATGTACAAATTTTATTTCTCCAACCTAGTTGCATGGGTAGCACAAATGGAATAATATTTCCACCTTAACAATATATAGGAAATTGAAGCTAAAATACATGTGGGAGCTATTTACATGGACAAAGAGCAATGAAAGTGGTGGAATTTGCATCATAAATGTTATCCAGGGAGGCCAACTTGGAACATGTTCTCAAAATCCATTTATGACCACTTTCATTTGGAATCTCACTTCATAGGTCATCTCACTAAGCTCAAGAAAAAATGTATAGTAGAATACCAAATTTAAACCTTTGAACATTTGGCCATCCATATGGAAGGACTAGGAGATGCATTTTACTTAGAATTATTCATCAATGACTTAAACGAAGCTATCCAAGCCCATTTTAGAATGCATCACCCAACTACTTGGTTATAAGCATTCAAGAAATTCTTATAGGTAGAAGTCACTTTAAATTCCCACTCCAACTATCTGAATTTTGTCACTCAAGTATGTCACACCCAAGCTACGGGTCCCACACAAAATCTTAAGGTTCAAAAAGTTTCATCGAAAAATATGGTCGAAAGAAGGAAACAAGGACTCTACTACTATTGTGATGAAAAATAACCCCCGGGATATAAATGAAAGGAACCAAAATTATTTGAAATTTATGCCATTGAAAAAAACTCTACCAATGAAGTTCCATCCATTGAAGTAACTGAATAGAAGAGGGCAAACCACTAACAGACCTAGAAACTTATACTATAGCTACGTCAAATGAGATGCCTATCTGATTCCATGCCCTGGACGACATTTTTTCTCCCGAGGCTCTCAAAATCCTAGTTCTTATTAAACATCATCTAGTGGTGGTGTTAATTGATAAAAATATCAGACATAACATTGTCCATAAGAGAGTAGCAGAAGCAGTTGATTGTTTTTCAGGGATGTACCTAATTTTCAATTCCTTATCGCTGATGTGGGGACCATGAAATGTGAATGCCACTGTGAAAATATTAAGCTTCAAATGGGGTATTATCACCTTAAAACCCACATATTTTCCATTGAAATGGGTGGTTGTGACATTGTCCTTGGTGTTTAATGGCTCCGCACACTAGGTCCTATCACAATGGACTTCCAAGAGTTATATATGAGATTTAAGTAGAGTAACCACACTCATGCATTGTGTGGACTTGAAGAAGGTTCTCCTACTCTCATCAACTAACACTGAATAGAGAAGATTTTAAGAAAGGGCCATCATGAGATAGTAGAATAATTTAACTCCATGCATTCCATTTAATTCACTCTCAATCCCATTCATCTTGATATGAAATAGGTATTAGATCGCCACCGAAAGGTATTTAGCAAACCTAAATAGATCCCACCCTCTTGGGGTGAACATGATTATAGCATCCCTTTTCTCCTGGGTAGCAAGCCGCCAAATGTCTGCCACTATCATTATATTTTTTCCCAAAATAATTAAATTGAAAAAATCATCAAGGAATGCCTCAAATTAGTGTGTTATTCATCCCACCACCAACCCTTATTCATGTTTGCTGGTCATGGTTCTAAGTAAAGATGGTGAATGACACATGTGTCCCGAATTTAGGGCCCTTAACAATCGCACTATCAAGGAAAAATTAACTATCCTATTAGTTGATAATTTTCTTTATTAACTGAATGGTGCCAAATTTTTTACCAAGTTACCTTCGCTCAGGTTATCACCAAATATGGATGAAGGAAGTGGGAATTCCCAAGACAAAATTTTGAATTCATGAAAACCATTATGGTTTCTTGGTGATGCGATTTTTTCTCCGTTATAACCCATCCACTTTTCATAGCCTCATGAACCACATTCTGAAACTATATCTCAGAAAATACATCCTAGGTTTTATTTATGACATTCTCATATACAACATAACATGGGACACTCACCTTTAGCATGTTGAACATGTACTGTAAATCCTCCAAGATCATAAACTATTTGTCAAATTATTGAAGTGTTTCTTTGTCATAAAATAAGTAGAGTATTTTGGACATATTGTGGGTTGTGAGAGTTTGTGGGTTGTGAGAGTGAGTTTTGATCCAAAAAAGATTCAGGGAATGCAACATTGGCCCCCAAAAAAGACCTTTAATAGATTTATGGTATTCTTGGGTATCATGAGCTGCTATTGCAAATTTGTCTACAATTACAGATGCATTGCGAGACCTCTCACTAATATTCTAAAAAAAAAAGAAATCATTTCTTTAGACTAATGCAGCTCAGAAATCCTTTTTTGGCTCTCAAACAATACATGTGCTCCACTCCAGTGTTATCCCTACTATACTTGACAAAACCTTTTTTAATTGAATGTGATGCTTCAGGTATGAGCATGGGCACAATGTTAATGCAGGAAGGTAAAAATTTGATGTTAGTGAGTCAAAAACATAGTGGAAAGCATTTGGGTAAATCTACATATGAGAAATAAATGATGGCCATCTTACATGTCATAGATGCTTGGCAACCATACTTACTTGGGTATAATTTACAAATCTACATTGACCATAATAGCATAAATATTTCCTTGAGAAGCGTATATTATCTCCATAATAAAATAAATGTCTCGTCAAAATTTTGGAAGATTATTATGAGATAATTTAGAAGGGGCGTGAAAATGTAGTGGTTGATGCCTCATCAGATCAATTTGCAGATGAGGGAACCCTTTTACCCCTTTCTCTACCCATACCATATTGGATTGAAGAGATCCATCATGAATTGTTCTCCCACCCCTCTCTGTCCCAACTCATTAATATATTAAGAGAAAATACTAATTCCTCAAAGGAATACTCTTGGAAGGATGAGGTTCTTCTGTATAAGGATCCTATAGTGTTGTCCCCAAGATCTACCCTAAAAATCTGCATCTTGGAAGAGCTACAATCCTCTTCGGCCATAGGAAAATTAAGATTTTAAAATACTTGTGCATGATCATGCTGCTTTTTCTTTTGTACTGGAATGAATAACATCATTCTTACTTTTGAAGTTTAATATTATGTATGCTAGGACAAAAAATGGGAAATGATAAAGATACTGGGAACATTAAAACCATTTCCAGTCCCTACTTTTGTCCAGACAAATTTTTCTATGGATTTCATCAGAGGTCTTCCAAATTCAGGAAATTGATGAATAATCATGGTGGTTGTTGACACAATTCAAAATATGCTCATTTCTATGCTACATCAAACCCATCTACCCCAATATTGGTGGCTCAATTTTTCGTGGACAAAATCTTGAAAATTCATGGCATGCCAAATTCCATTATGTTTGATTGAAACCACACTTTGAGAAGGAAATTTTTGCATGAAAATTTCAAGCTACAGGGCACACAACTCCAACTAATTGCAACTTATCATCCCTAAATCAATGGTCAAATAGAAGAAAAAAACAAACATTTGGATACCTATCTACAATGTTTCACTTCAGACAAACAACCTCAATGGATACCTAGCTAAATGGTGGTATAATAATAACTATCATGAAGCCACCAAGATGACACCATATGAGGTAGTTTATGGCTAACTCCCACCTTCAATCACTTCTTATATCCCTACACGTTCCAAAGTACAAGTAGCTTACAAAACCGTGCCACCATGATTTCTCCTCTCAAAGATAATATACATTAATCTCAGAATAAATCAAACAAGAGGCTGAAAAACATCATTTTGAGTGGTCATTTCAAGTAGGTGACGAAGTGTTCCTAAGACTCAAACCTTCGAACAATACCTCTCTCAATGATAAGGGATTCTATAAAGTAGCATCAAGATTCTATGGGCCTTATCGGGTACTTCAGTGTATAGGAGAAGTCACTTACAAACTGGCCCTACTGACTACTTCAAAAATCTAAAAATTCTTCCATGTATCTCGCATCTAGAAAGTTGCAGGGAACAATTGCAGGGTTCAAATAAGTCTACCAAAATTGGATGAGGAAGGCTCACTTTGGATCTTATCCTCAATACTCATGAAAGAGATTTTCATGTTTGCATGATCAAGGAAGTCCCCATCAAGTGGAAAGACACCTCTCCAGGAGATACGATGTTGAGACCAACCACTATTATTGAGCAGTTTCTAGAACTTCAGCCTTGAGGAAAAGGTTTCTTTTGATGGTGGAGGGCATGTTAGGGTCCAACCTTATTCCATTTATTTATTTAATAATCCCAAGGGGCCTATTCGTAGTCATATTTAGTTAGTTGATTCATTAGAGCTCGTAAGAAGTTATCCACATTAATAATAATTGTAAGTTGTTGACCCACATTATAGAAAATGGACCACAATTGGTTATAAATGGGGCATACTTAATACATAAAGTTGTTAACCTATATTATGAAAGGGACCACTAGTAGTTAGGTTTTTCGAATTTCCTAAAGCTATAAATACTCTTATATAGTTAGGGAAGAATGATAAAGTTTTATTGTAATTGAGATCTTCTCTATTAGAGGCTTCCCCCTAAAAGAGGCAAGTTAACATTTTATTATTCTTTTGAATAATATATGTAATATCTCATTTCGGGAATATCTCTAAAACACGGCAAACTCCAACCAGAGATGGACTGGGAGGGTATTTACCAGATATTCTGCCTCTGAAAGAGGACGAGATCCGGAGGCTACCTGGCCCTCTCCAGACTCTATCTAAGAGTGATATATAAACACACCAAGTGGTATAGAACTAGAATTCTCAAGAATATATAAAAATAACAGTGCAGCAGATATATAATAGCATAGAAAGGAAATATGGCAACTCATCCAGAAACATAGAGAGGAAATTCTAAGCCATTTTATTAATCTGAGAAATTTAATGAAGTACAATAGGTGATCAGAATGATGGCACCTAATCTTGCTCAAGTCAAGTGAAGAAATTCTCTCAGAATATACAGGAAATGGCTGCTCTCTGAACTGCATCCCAGCTGCTGGAAAACAGCCATGTAGGTGTTATTTCTAGAATGAACTGAAGGCTAGGGGATGATCCCCTTGCCGGAATGAGCTGAAAATCTGCAATCCGCCTCTACTCACAAATCCCGCCAAAACCCAGAAACCATATCAAAAATGGCCGACCCTCGAAAATCACCAGAAAAACCTCCTCAGGGAATTACGATGGCTTCCAAGGCTCTACGCAGAGGCTAAATGAAAATAGCTGAAACAACACCTCAAACTCCACCAAAATCCTCCTATAGGCAAAGGCTGATCCTCTACTTAAAATATCGGCTAAATCTCTTGAAGAAATCCCGATCCAGAGCACCTCCAAAATTAACTGCGTCCTCTCTCGTAGTGACTGCACAGTCTCTACTAAAACACAGATCTGCAGCAAACCAAAACAAAAAAACTCCCACAAAATACTGAAGAAATAAACTTGACCAAGCAGGCACTCGAAGTCCCCCAGGGCTAAGGGCGAGATCTCCAACCAGAGACACTCAATGCACTAAACAGTGTTGTAGACAAGCTAAACAGCCAGCGTGCTCAAGAGGACAAAACGTCTAGATCAATATCATCAACAATAGAATGAATGAAATGAGAAGGCTCCTCCACATTTATAATGTTGGTTTCCCTCCAAAACCCAAACTTAGCCTCTCTCTCTCTTGCCACATGATCATCCTTATCTGTGCAGAAGCTTCTAGAGCATACATGGGCCCCCTCTCTACGTGGTCCTTTTGCCCCCCTTGGTTCACTTAAGTTACAACGTTGTGTCTACTAGGGAGTGCAATTTATTTTTAGAGTGAGTTGTGTCCCCCTCTACTCACCTTTATTTATAATTTAATTATATAAGGAAAAATTGATCAAAATTAATATTTCCAATTAGCTGCTGCTAATTGGAAATATTACAGTCCTCCCCACCAAAAATTGCTTGTCCTCAAGCAATGCCTGAACAAGCCTCCTCTCTAGTTGGTGCTCCCCACCAACACTACAAAATGTTCCTAGGTCCCAGATGTCCTGTTGAATCTTTCCTATCCTCTACATCACCCTGATATGAAGGGATATCTCAATGCCAGGATCCCAAAATGATCTCTCATGGTACCAGCCAACCAACAATCCTCCCAGATCCCATCGTCACCATGGCCAATAATAGCCCAAGTCCCACAGCTCGGACTGTGCACTGCCTCTGGCTATGACTGATGTTCTAAGAGGCGAAGACCATGACCCCTGATGCGCTGTATTTGTGATTGTGTAAGTTGTCCCATCAACTGTGTACCAACTCATCACCTCTCTCCAATCCAAGTCCTGACTCAATCCCACACTGGTCCTGCTCTGCTGAAATCGAGATGGAGTGGTGAAGAAATGGCAACCTTTGCCCCCCTGCCAGCTAGAATCTGTAACATCTGATATGTTCAAGGGCCCCTGCTCTTTTGTGCTCCCTATGAAGAATATTGTACCATCAAGAGGGTACCAACTCATGATCTCCTGCCAGTCCATCCTGGAAGAAGAATCCAATGTAGCAACAACAACTGCATATGAAACATACCTACAGTGTTTCCACCAGCCTGTAATCAACTCCCACTGCTCTGCCCTATCTGCCAATGAAATTTTCCTGTAGAAGGAAGCCCCTCTCTCTATAATGGGCCAAAGTGGGCAAGATATACTACAAGCTTCATCGATGTACTCCTGGTGAGTGCTACCCACTAAAAAAATTGTAGCTCTCCTGTCTGCGTGTACATCTATCTGTGCCTCATCCCTGTGTCGACCCACAGATGGATGCTCCACCATATCCAACAACTCCTCCCACTCCTAATCAGGAATTCCATGCTCCCGCTGTCTACTGGCCCCTTGCAGAACAATCCCATCAACCTCCAACACCTCCAGGGGGTATGGATCTATAATTTCTATCACCATACTCGATCTCAGTGCATCTGAATGCCCCACCTCAATGGTTGACCCAAATGTTAGCTGCATATCCCTCATCGGCTCAATGTGGGCACCCATTTGGCTCTCCCCCAAAGGAATATCGTGCCTGATGTGAATAGTGTCCTCCTTTGTCGACTCAAGCTCCATCACCTGCTGCTCTAGTTGAATCATCACAAGTGACTCTTCACCTTGAGTATCTCCCGCAGGGTCCCGTGTCTGCTCACCCTGGACACTAGAATGCAGCTCCAGTCTACTCTCACCATCTCTTCATGACTGCTCTCGCTCCCTAGGAGAATCCTCAACTAATCCTATGGACTCATATGAAAAAGAGTCCTCAACCTGGCATACAGAAGGAATGCCCTCCTATTCTACCTCCGCCACCTCATCTGCATTGAATATGCCATCCACCCTCTCGATAAAGTGTCGATACAATGTCTGGAGCCCAGACACATACTGGGATGTTACCTCTGTTGTACCCAGTATCCTCTGCTCATGCATGATCTCGACATTCCATGAGGAAAAAGTGACGCATGTCTCCCTCATAACTTGCTCCCCAAGCGTAGGCTCAACGATGACTGATGTGCCACCCCTGCAGAGGATCATATCATCCCCTAACCTCTGGCTGTCAACTGGTGCCCTGACCCAATGCCACTGTTGAGAAGTCTCTCCCCTAGTGTGTTGAGTGTCATCCAAATATCTTGGGTGAGCCTCGCGTACCCTGCTGCTCATGCCCAAGGTGCCAAGGGACATCGACAAAATCGACTGTGCCCGTGAGTGATGTAGTAGAGGGTCAGGTGCGTGAGTCCCCACAGATACTGTCAAGTATCACTTATCTGTCTCCCCATCGATCTTGGGTGAAATACCCCCAAAGGTAAGCCTAATGTCTCTGTTTGTGAGTCTCTCTGGAGGCAATGCTCTAAGACCCTGCTATGCAGCACCATAGACCCTCACGTACCACCGATCATCCTTGTACTCCTTGACATACCACTGCACACTGAGGCATACCCCTGTACACTGCTAGGTACCCCCTACTAGTGTTGTACCACCTTGTACCATCTTGTGCCTTGTCTATGTCAAGGCATAGGTCTCTCCCTATGTGCTCTCAATGTGATGTAGGACACCCCTACTACACAATGCAGTCCCACACACTACAGTACACCACCATGCAACTCCATTGCCACCAGTAGTCCACTGCTCAATGCTAGAGGTTCCCACACATCCCTAGATGTGATGACCTAGAGCTGTGCCTCTACATGTTGGACTACCCCCATTCGGTATCATCGTCTCCACCGTCACATCACTATGCCCGCCGACGAATGGATCATCACTCCAAACCCTCCTCGAGGGGTCCAAGAAGTGAATCTCTCTATGTGTCAGTAGTGTTACCACCACTGCTTTGCTCCGCTGCATCCTCTGTGCCCCACAAAAAGGTGAAAAATCATTGGCCCCATACAAGGCGCCATCTGGTGGCCTGCCAATGCCACCTACTCTGATAAGCTCCTGCCAAGGTATGTTGACCACCCCGTGATCCTGTGTATGAGTTTCATACCAAGAAAACCTAGGGAGTCTGCCCATAAACTTGTTGGCCACTAGGGCTAATCGAAACTCCCCTAGTAGATGCGCATGCTTTACTGCTAGGCCAAATGTATCCTACAAGACATAGTCAACTGACCCGCCTGGGAAATGATAGACAATCCCACCTAGACCCTAATGCCAATATGGGGTTCCTTTATTCCCAACACCTGGGAGCTCCTGTTGAACTACACCTAGGTCCACCACCATCTCCATAACCCACTCCACCAGGTACCAACTCAAAATCTCTCGCCATCCAACCTCAACATGTGGATGATGCACCCTGTGCAACCCCAATCGTCTCATCCTGCTACCCAAGTCAACGTATGAGATCTGAGTAGGTGACTCCGTCTCTCTCTCTCTAATGGCAAGAGGTGTCCCAACAATGCTACTAGTCTCATCCATGCATGCTTGAAGGGGAATGATCTGACGCTCCAACGTGCCCTCTGGTTGTACCATCATGGAATCCAGTCGTTCCTCAATGCAGGCCAACTTGGCCACTGACTTGGCACAAGCCACTCTCATGCCCTCCAACTCCTTGTCCCGCAACAAAAGGGCCTCCCGTACTGACCTGGCCTTCCCGTTCAAAACTAGAAGGTCTTCCCAAAGCCGATGATACCACTATCTGCAACCATCATCCAATACCTCTATATCTCCTGGTGCCTCATCGAAGGTGGATACATCTCCTGACACCTCACCCATCTGTCGTGTGCTGCTACCACCCAAAAACTAATACACAGCTCCAGTCATCACCTCAATGGATGGCTCTACTGGGGTAGGCTCTACCTTCTCCACTACGATATCAACTGACATGGTCAAGGAGGTCTCCAATGAGGGTGAGTCCTATGTCACACTAGGTGTATCCTCAAACTCCCTGCAATCCTGTGTGCCCTCATCCTCCAAGTGCAAGGTAAACATTTTGATGGTTTCCCCCTCTGATACTTGGTCAAGCTGGAAAGAGGCATCCAACTTCTCGACCAAAGCTTTTTACAAATGTTTGGATGACCCGTCAAATGTCGATAAATGGAATCTTCCCAATGTGCGCTGCAAGCCCCCGTCATGTGAGTGCGTGAAAGTTGTGGGGTCTTCTATCCCGCTGGAGCTTAACAAAATCTCTGAATGGAAGGGCATCCCTGAACTCCTGCCCATATGCATGATATTCGGCAAAATAATCACCCATGTGGCCAGGCTCTGGCTCCTGCTATGCTCATACCCCTGTGTCTGCACCCAGAAAAGTGGGCATAGTGGAACGTGTGGGTGTATGTGATGCCATATACTGAGTGGCATCATGCTTCAGTAAATGGTGGTATGTGCCTGATCCCTCGCTAATCTGGAAACCCCTTGGGGTTTCACGCTGTCTAGCCTCCACAGCGGTGAATCTCTACCCCATCACATCAATATGCCTTGACAGATCCTGTACTGATTTGAGGAGCATCTCCCCAAATCTCTTCGCATAATCATCACCTGCCATCAGCTCCTCCTGTTTTGCTTCTATCACAGGCTCCTCATGTTCTGTGTCTACAGGCTCCTCATGTTCTACATCTATCACAGGCTCCTCATGTCCTGTGTCTACAGGCTCCTCCAGAAACTGCGCTGCTACTCCAAGAATACACTTCTGTCTGAATTTGGCCTCTAATTTACCCACTAAAAATTGCTCAGAAAATTCTATGAATTTGGGAAGGTGATCCTTGCCCAAAACCCAGAAAAACCTAGAAAGAGTTTCTTCTAATTTCAACCTTCAAAATATGACCCTTTGTAGTTTGGCCCACTTCCAATTTCTTTTTTTGGCACTGCAGCTGCTACTGTCAATCGTTGCTCTCTAAAATCCTATCAAACCTCCTCATATGGCTCTCTTATCAATTTCCCAACACCCCAGATCTAAAATCCTACGAATGAAGCTCCCACAAATGAGCCTCTTCCAATAATTGCGTAGGCCCTTCTAACCAAAATAGCCAAAATAATTGCAACTGAAAACTCGAAACCCTCAGGTTGATCCAAGATTGATGCTCTGATACCACTGTAATATCTCGTTTCGGGGATATCTCTAAAACACAGCAAACTCCAACAAGAGATGGACTGGAAGGGAATTTACAGGATATTCCGCCTCTAAAAGAGGATGGGATCCGGAGGCTACCTGGCCCTCTCTAGAATTTGTCTAAGAGCGATAGATAAACACACCAAGTGGTATAGAACTAGAATTCTCAAGAATATATAAAATAACAGTGCATCAGACATATAATAGCATAGAAAGGAAATACAACAACTCATCCAGAAACATAGAGAGGAAATGCTAAGCCATTTTATTAATTAAGAAATGTATTGAATTACAATAGGTGATCAGAATGATGGCACCTAATCTTGCTCAAGGCAAGTGAAGAAATGCTCTCAGAATATACAGGAAATGGTTGCTCTTTGAACTACGTCCCAGCTACTGGAAAACTGTCGTGTAGCTGCTACTATTGGAATGAACTGAAGACTAGGGGCCGATCCCCTTGCTAGAATGAGCTGAAAATCTACAATCCTCCTCTGCTCACCAATCCTGCCAAAACCCAGAAACCATATAAAAAATGGTCGACCCCCGAAAATCAGCAGAAAATACCTTCTTAGGGAATTACGCTGGCCTCCAAGGATCTGTGCAGAGGCTAAATGAAAATAGCTAAAACACCACCTCAAACTCCACCAAAATCCTCCTATAGGCAAAGGCTGATCCACTGCTCAAAATCTCGGCTAAATCTCCTGAAGAAATCCCGATCCGGAGCACCTCCAAAATGAACTACGTCCTCTCTCCCAGTGACTGCGCAGTCTCTACTAAAACACAGCTCCGCAGCAAACCCAAAAAAAAAACCTCCCACAAAATACTCGAAGTCCCCCGGGGCTAAGGGCAAGATCTCCGACCGGAGACACTTAATGCACTAAACAGTGCTGCAGACATGCTAAACAACCAACGTGCTCAAGAAGACAAAACATCTAGCTCAATATCATCAACAACAGAATGAATGAAATGAGAAGGCTCCTCCACATTTTATAACGTTGGCTTCCCTCCAAAACCCCAACGTAGCCTCTCTCTCTTGCCACATGCTCGTCCTTATCTGTGCAGAAGATTCTAGAGCATACGTGGGCCCCCTCTCTACGTGGTCCTTTTGCCCCTCTTGGTTCACTTAAGTTACAACGTTGTGTCTACTAGGGAGTGCACTTTATTTTTAGAGTGAGTTATGTCCCCCTCTACTCACCTTTATTTATAATTTAATTATATAAGGCAAAATTGATCAAAATTAATATTTCCAATTAGCTGCTGCTAATTGGGAATATTACAATATAATATCTTTGCGACTTGTATCAATTGATGTGATATTTCTATGTTTTGGGCTATATTGTTTCGTATTTTTGGCTTTCTTGTTTACTCGCAGGTCAAGTGCATAACAGCACATGTATGATGTTCGTTTAGAATATTTTTAAAATCCTATGGTAATTAATTGAGTAGATATGTTGATTGATAATGCCATGGCTGCTATATTTAATTTTGTATATTTTAATTCTTGTTCATTACAAAAGTGCAAGTCAATAAGTGTTTTAAGGTAGAGAATTTATAAATTGAATACGGAGACGCCAATAAAAAACTAGGTATACCACTGCAACCCTTGTTGCATATTTTGATTAACATTCAAATATCTCTCTCGTTCACATGATTCCCAAAATTATGGTGTAATTTTATTTATTATTACTTATTAATTTAAGGGTTTCACGAGGAATTAACCATCTAATTTTAGTTAGGATGAGTAAGTTACAGGTTTTATTATTATATTTTCATTAATATTTAAATCATAAAATTGTTTGATAATGGTGTTTTATCTATGTGAATATTTTAGGAGAATATTGAAGCATTCAAGCCTTTCTTCACAAAAATTTCTAGATATAGTAAAAATAAATAATCATCCATTAGAGGTACTTTCCTTCATAAACATAATGTACATTTTCTTTGACATAAGAAGTAAATTTGAAAATTTGTGTAACTTTTCTTACGCTCTCTCTATATGTGACTATACTTTAGTGAATAAATTATTTCTTAGAATATAAATTATCACCTTACTAGGGAGAATTCTATCACTTCTACCTCATATGGATTCCCCTCTCTAAATTATAGAAATAGAAGTTAGATTGATTGACTATTTGTGTATTTTTGGTCCATTTCCTTCTATATAGCTAATTTCTCAAAGTTTTAGTCTCCTTTTATCATCTAGGTTATACTCTCACCTTTCTTTGGTCATAACTGTGCATACCCACGACATTAGTAAATTTGTGTGTATAAAATTATTTCCTTTTAGAACAAGTATGCTTATTGAGACTAGAGACTTGAAATTTTCAGAGGCTTTGAATTTTCTAATCTTTTTTTTTTTAAGATTTAAAGTGTTTTATTTGTAGTTTTGAGAATTAACATAGGTATAGATTTTTTTATTCACATTTTGTGTTAAAAAGGGGGAAACAAGACATTTTATTTTTCTAGGTGAGTAGAATTGATTTCTTGAAGTTGCATTCTCTTTATTTTTCATTTTGGTTTATAAGTGGTATTGAACAATGTCTAAGAAGAAAATAAAGTTACATTGTAGAAACTCTCATTCATCTTTGAAAATCATTTTTTTCACCTAAGTTTACTAAAAGGCCAATATAAATGTGATATTTATTAATTTTTTCATTATCTCATCATTCATAAAGTCTTAATAATAACATAAAACAAAATCTTATATAAAACAAAAACTTGTCTAGGTTAAGTCCTTAGTGTAGCTTTCCATAGTTAATTCTCCAAGGCTACCAAAAGCAATCCTAACACTAGTAAAAGAGTGAAAAACCATTATTATCAAGATGAATTTATAAAGAAGTAATTCCTAAATTCATATAAATTGTTAGGTAAATCTAGGAAAGTAATGGATTTATCCCCTAATGATTTTTTTAATGGGATATGCGTCTAATAGAAGTTTGGTATAGCTAGCATGTCCTACATGTGAGACTATTCTTTCGATAGTTGCTAGTATGAGACTCAATCCTACATTCCCCATTGATAACCATAATTTTTCCTATTAGACGTGTTGAACTCTGAGTTAAATTGAGAGGGGGGGTGAATCAGTTTAACACATTCATAATATTTTAAACCTTTTGTTAAACCTTATTTACACCTTCATTTCATGTCCAACTTAATATGTGAGTAATCTTAGAATGTGAGCAGCAAGTATTAATATAATATAACAGCAGACATAATATGAGAGCAGCAGGTATTAAACAGATGATATAAATCAGATCAACACATAAACATCATGCACAGAGACACCAGATATAAGTGGAAACCCATAAAGGGAGAAAACCACATCTTATTATTGTTGTGATGCAAAGGAAAGCTCCAACTCCCTCTCACCACTTTTTTTCTGTAGGCACCAACCTAAAGAAGGCTCCTACCTCAATTCTGCAAGCTACAACTTGCAAGGAAGCACCAACTCCCTTCAATTTTCTGCAGGCACCAACCTACAGGAGGCTCCAACCTCAGTTAGCTACAACTGACAGCTATCAAGCTACAACTTGATAGGGAAGCTCCAACTTCCTCAATTTTTTAAACTGAATGTTTGCTGATTTACCTCAGTTATCAGCTCTGTTCTGTAGCTTCTCTTTCTGCTCTTCTTTTCTTAATCTTCTCTACCTTACAATTCTATATTCTCCCTTCTCTATATTTTCTCTCTCTCTTTTTTGTGCATATCAATGTGATATTATATATAGAGTTCCTCACATGACTGTTTGTATTTCATAAAGAATTTGGAATGAACAGTCATGACTCTTTGGCTTTTGTCTTCTTATTCCTTTATCCAACTCATTTTTAAAATTACAACAATATGTACAAATTTCCATGCTACAGTGGGATTTTGTATTTTCTTTAGGATACTTTCCTTTGCATCACAAACAATATAAACAAAAAATATTTACAATTTTAGTTATGCATTTCAATATCACTTAGCTCTCTTTCTGAACTTTGGCTTTACTGGATTTGTCTTTTCTGCTGCTGTTGAGTGGCTGCTTTGTATTTTTCTGTTCATCATGCCTGTAAAAATTCCCTGTGACTTTTTTAGTTCTTACATTCTTGTTTACCTCTGTGAGTCCCACATTTTCATCACTTCTCTTTGGCATATAAAGTGCATACACCAAATTTCTGTGTGTGATACAACTGTATTTATATTTTCACTTCACAATTCTGGCAATCTCACACTTCTCTTATTCTACGCTAGCAAGTTCAAACAAATAAGTCTGGACTATTTTAATATCTTAATTCAAGGAATTGAGATATTAATTCAACATTCCTCTATAGCTGTAGCCCGACTGTCTATTCCGTATACATATGCGCCCACTTATATATATATATATATATATATATATATATATATATATATATATATATATATATATATATATGTGCTCTATATCAATACATATATTACGACGTTCTTTAATTACCGAAAACATTATAACAAATTCCAACACTACTCGGCGTCCTTTTATTAACCCGCAACTTTGATATATATCAATATATGGTCACACCTCCGTTCAACTTTAGAGCATCCCGATATGGTTAACACCACATATATTTCATATGGCGCTAAATTTACAACTGTATTTATCTTTGCCAATGCGACGATTTGCACATACCTTATTAACTCATAAAATTTAATATATATTTGATTTGGGCCCACACTTACAACACATTGCCAACTTGGGGTTAACACAGCCGAATCGTACCTTCAATAAATCCACGCGCCCATGTAATATAACTTTTAAATTCCACGGGGGTTGATGACTAACTCTTGAACCAATATACGAGGCCTCTGGAATTACAGACTTCTGGTATGGTTATTAAACCCAAGGTATTACTTTACCGTCGCCATATAACATTATAACCAAAATTTAATAAACATTACCATGGTTGAACGCACCTGGCTTATCTCGCCTTCTTATCCGACGGCTGCTATTGCGTTTCTCGATCCAATGGATATCGCTTGGATTAACTGCACGGATGTTAACGCGCGATGAAATACGAAAAGGCGGTTTTCCCTGGGCCCACCTTTGCCACGCGTTGACAGTTCTATGGAATCACTCCCGATTCCAAAATACTGCTTGCCCGACGATGGGTGGTGTGATGAAAACCACCGTTCATCTCCAAACCGCCACTATTGTTCATCCACAAGGTTCTGTTCCTCTTACCTCAGGGTTCCGCACAATTCAGCTTGCACTCTCCCATTAATGACTCGCCTGGATACCCAGCTTCACTTATTGGGTGAAAATCTCTGGCGTTCCACACAATTCCACGACTTCAAATACCCAAATAAGCCAGTTCTTCATCACAAGAAGATCTCTGCCTGGATTTCAAATCCTACCACCATGATTTCTCAACAGGGTTTCACTTTAATATGCAGAGATTCATAAAATGCATAACAGACCAGATAGTCAGACCATTTCCCTCCTATTTTGTTGCTAAAGAGGTTCTCTACCTCTAACTCCCTCTGACTCTCTACCACTCTCTGTCTCTTTTTCCTTATCATGCTATTTTAGGTGCTGCTCCTTTTCCATCCTCTTTGCCGTCAATGACAACATTTCCAACAGTCTCCCCCTTTGGCATTGATGGCAACATATCCGCCAATAATCTAATGCTTCCTCTGCCTATCTTCTTTTCCTCCCCCTTTGACATCAATGGCAAATGGTTGCTCATTTCCTAGTTTTCTTTTTGCATTTCCTCTCTCTCATTTATGTTTAGGCCCTCTTCTGCTGACTTTGTACCATGCTGCTCCAGACTGATGTATAAGAATTGTTGAGGGAACACTTTGAGTATTATTGAATTTGAATATACACTGTAAATTGATACAGTTCAAACGCATAGACTTCTTTCACTTGTATAGTGCTAAAAGTGAGAATAATGATACTTCATAGACTATATTGTATCAACTTTATGTATGATTGGATTCAAACTGATGATTTTGCTCTGTAATTGAACTTTTCATGCTTTAAAAATGCAGAAAACTCTAGGATAATAACTTGGTGTTCTTTTGCCTTAATCCTTTGATCCTAAGGACCTGATTCATGCTTTTCCTGCTGGCTGATCTCCCCCTGGAATGATATTATCATTTCTGTTCTCCCCCTGAGACTGTGATTTCTCTTTATATCAGAGAGTAGCATCTACAGATACTACCCCAAGTTTATCTCTCAAATATTGAAATAGTTCTTTAGTAAGCGGTTTAGTAAATATATCTGTTGTATGTTCTTTTGTTGGTACATACTCCAGTTTTACTATCTTCTGAGCCACTTGTTCTCGGAGAAAATGATACTTGATTGGAATATGTTTGGTTTTTGAGTGAAGCACGGGATTTTTAGATATACTTATAGCACTTGTATTATCACATTTGATTGAGATAGGTTCATCAATGCTTACCTTCATGTCTTGAAGAGTCTTCTTCATCCACATGACTTGTGTACAACAAGCTGTTGCTGCTATATATTCTGCTTCAGCTGTAGACAGGGAGATAGATGTTTGTTTCTTGCTTAACCATGCCACCAAACTTTCTCCTAGATAGAAGGCACCTCCACTTGTGCTTTTCCTGTCATCCACACAGCTGGCCCAATCTGCATTTGTGTATGCTGTTAAAGTGAAGCTTTTTCCTTTAGGATACCAAAGTCCATACTGTACTGTTCCTTGTAGATATCTAAATATTCTTTTGACTGCCAGAAGATGGTTTTGTTTAGGTGCTGCTTGATATCTAGCCACTTTTCCTACTGCTAGCATGATTTCTGGTCTTGATGCTGTCAGATACAACAGACTTCCTATCATCGATCTGTAGAGTTTTTGATCTATATCTGCAGACCCATCATCAGCACACAGCTTGCATCCCATGAACATGGGAGTTGACACAGGTTTGCAGTCCTCCATTTTGAACTTTCTCAACATTTCTTTTAAGTACTTTTCTTGTGAGATGAATGTGCCTGTGTTCTTTTGCTGAATCAGAAGTCCTAAGTAGAAACTGAGCTCTCCAATCATGGACATTTCAAACTCTGATTTCATCTCTTCTGCAAATCCTTTTGCTAGTTCATCTCTGTTGCTTCCAAACATAATGTCATCAACATATACAACAACAATCAGGAGTTCATTTTCATGGGCTTTTATGTACAGATTGTTGTCTACTCCACCTCTCTTAAAGCCTTGTTTTTGCAAATATTTATCCAGCCTTGAGTACCAAGCACGAGGAGCCTGTTTCAGTCCATATAGGGCCTTCTTCAGTCTGCACACATAGTCTCCTTTGTCTGTCAATGAGAAGCCTTCTGGTTGTTCCATGTAGACTTATTCTTCTAAGTCTCCATTCATAAATGCAGATTTTACATCCATTTGATATACTTTAAAGTTTTGGTAGCATGCAAATGCTAGGAACATTATGATAGCTTCCATTCTGGCTACAGGGGAAAATGTTTCATCGTAATCAAGTCCTTCAATTTGTGAGTGTCCTTTGCAGACCAGCCTGGCTTTATTCCTGATTACTTGTCCTTTCTCATTCATTTTGTTTTTGAATACCCATTTTGAACCAATGATATTTTTCTCAATTGGTCTAAGAACTAGTTCCCAGGTATTGTTCTTTTCAATTTGGTCCAATTCCACATTCATTTCTTTTACCCAAGACTTGTCCTTGCTGGCTTCTTCAAATTTCTTTGGCTCTATTTGTGACAGCATGGCTATGTATACTTATTTAGTTTGTTATGTTAGCTTCCTTCTTGTCTGGACCCCTGCTTTCTTATCTCCTATGATTTGATCTTCGGGATGATTATTCTGAGTGTATCTTGAGGGGGCTTTCGAGCTCAGCCCTTCATCTTCTGTAGTCTTGCTTGTTTCATCATCATTCTGGTCTTCTTCTTCATGGTTATCTGATGGACTGAAGCAGTCAGTAACTCTTGTATTGTTTGGAAGTTCCTCATCAAATCTCACATCAATGCTTTCTACTATTTTCCGAAGAGTCTTATTGTTGCACCTGTACCCTTTGCTTTTGGATGCATATCCTAGAAATATTCCTTCATCTACTCTTGCATTAAATTTTCCGAGATTTTCATCATTATTATTTATGTAACACCTGCTACCAAAGATTCTGAAATGTTTGACTGAAGCTGGCTTTCCATGCCATAGTTCGTAGAGAGTTTTTTCACTGCTTGGCCTTAAGTGAGATTTATTAAGAATATGTACTGCTGTGTGTACTGCTTCTGCCCAGAAGGTTTGAGAAATATTATTCTCTTGCATCATGGCTTTGGTAATTTTTTGAACAGATCTGTTTTGTCTTTCTGCTACTCCATTCTACTGAGGTGTTCCTGCAATAGTGAATTATTGTTTTATGCCATGTTCATTGCATAGGCTAGCAAATTCATAATTAGTGAATTCACCTCCTCTGTCTGATTTGATGCATTTCAGCTTGCATCCTATCTGATTTTCTGCTAATGCCTTAAATATTCTGAATTTGTCCAGAGCTTCCGATTTATTCTTGAGAAAAGCAACCCATGTCATTCTGGAGAAATCATCTATTATCAGCATGAAGTAGGATTCTCCACTTGGTGTTTTAGTTCTTGCAGGTCCACACAGATCCATTTGCATAAGCTGGAGTGGTCTTCTTGTTGACAACTCCTCTTTGGCCTTAAAGGATGTGCAGGTCTGTTTACCCAATTGACAAGATTTGCATATGGTATTAGAAGGCCTCTTTATTTCTGGCATGTCTCTGACAGCTTTCTTCTTGCTTATTCTGATGATGTGATCGAAGTTGATATGTCCCAATCTTTTATGCCATAACCATGAATCCTCAAGTTTTCTAAGATGGCATGCTTCATCTTCCTCTTTCACAATGTAAAAATTTCTCTCTATTCGAACACCTTTGAGCAAAGTCTTTACTGTGGTGCTTGATTTGACTTCACAGTCTTGTGCTCCAAATAAAACTTTGCAACCTTTGTCACACATCTGACTGACACTCAGTAAATTTTCTTTCAGCCCATCTACAAATAGTACATCTTGGGCCTTTCCTTTGCCATTTGCTATGCTGACTGAACCCTTTCCTTTGATCGCTCCTGACTTATCATTTCTAAAAGTAACATTGCTAGATTTCTTTTCATCAAGAGTTATAAACTTAATTTTGTCTCATGTCATGTGTTTAGAGCAGGCACTGTCCAAATACCACTGGCTTTTCAAGTCTTGAGCAGTTAGAGCCAAGTCACATTTATTCTCTTTCTTTATCCACTGGAGGCACCCTTTTGTTTGCTATCTTTTGTGAGCAGATGAACTATATCTTCTTAGAGGACATTTGGGAGGTATATGTCCAACTTGATTGCATACACAACATTTGATCATAAATTTTGTATAATTATGAGTATGAACAAAATTTATTTGATTCATAAATCTCCTTGAGGTGTTAAACATCAATCTTTGTCCATAATTTCTACACTCAATGATTTTATGACCAAATTCCTTACAATAAAAGCAGTAACCATAGAAGCTATTTGTATACCTGATGTATGGTTGTCTCTTCCATTTGTTTGCTTGAGGCAGTCTCTTCAATGTTTGCATCTTTTGCTGGTTTGAATTAATCCTCCTTGCATGACAATATGCAGCAATGTGTCCCATCTTGTGGCAGACATAACATGTGGCATTCTTCATTGGAGGGAAGAATATCCTTTGATGGTTTCCAATTTTTACATGTTCAGGGATCTTAGTATTTATTACATTCTTTGCTATTAGTGGTTTCTTCTGATCTCTATCTTCCTTATGGAAGATTTCTTCTTTTGTAGGAATTGTTTGAGCTACTTCATCATTCTTCTTTGCTTTCACAAAAATAATCTCTTTGTCAACCTTTTCTTTTCCTTTACTTGATTCTCCTTCATAGCCTATTCCAGTCTTTATCATAGGGGATCTTTGAGCAACCAAAATTTCATTCAACTTACTAGAGCTTGCTGTTTGGGAAGAGTTTATAACCACTTTCCTTTGAGCATTTTCTAATTTCTTTCTGAGACATACTAATTCTTCTTCCAATTTTCTTGTTCTTGAGTTTTTTCTTTGATTTTCTTAAGTAGCATGTCCTCTATTTTCTTGGCTTCTTCAAGCTCTATTTTTAGCTGCTTAAGGAATTCTGAAATATCTTCTTCTCGTAAATATTTGAGGAGAATTTCCTTTTGTTTTCTGCATTTCAGTTTGAGTCTATCAATCTCTTCTAGAGCACTTCGTAGCTCCCCCTCAAGATCTACTTCACCTTCTTCTTCTTGATCTTCTAGCAGGAGACCTTCAAGTTCTTCTATGGCCATCAATAAGAATTCAGAGGTTCCTTCTTCACTTGAGGATTCATCTGAATATTCAGATGTACTGCTGTCTTGTTGAGCATAGAAGGATTTTCTGCTGAACTTCTTTCCTTTCTGCCAGTTCTTTGATTTATTTTTCTCTGACTCTTGAGCCTAATTCCTTACTTTCTTGTGAGGATGCTTAGCAGCATAGTGTCCCACTCTTACATAGTTAAAGCATTTAAAGGGGAGTTTACCTTTGTATTTACCTGAGCCTCTATCCAATTTCGCGACAAAATTTGCCTCTTCTTCATCCGAGCAAGAGCATATGTCTCCCTCTTCTTCTTTCTTCTTTTCTGTTTTAAAAGCTGCTTCCCTCGTACTTGTCTTTTTCTGTGGGAGCCTCATTTCATAGGCTGTTAGATTTCCAAGAAGCTGGTTCATGGTCAAGGTCTCCCAGTCAGTTGTTTCTTCTATTGCAGACACCTTTGGATTAAACCTAGATGGAAGAGATCTTAGAATCTTTTGTACAATTATACTTTCTGGAATTTTTTCTCCAAGATCTTTCATATTGTTAATAATTTCTGCAGCTTTTAGGAAGAAATTGGAAATGTATTCATCATCATTCAATTTTTAAGTTCTCAAACTGGGCTATATAGACTTGAACTTTGGCAGTCTTTACTTTCTTGTCTCCCTCATGTACGTTCTCAAGAGTATCCCATATTTCTTTGGCAGTGTCTTTGTGCATTACTTTAATAAACTCTGCTTCACATAATCCATTTAAGATGGCATTCATGGCTTTTGTGTTAGCCACACAATCTTGTTTTGTTTCTTTCTCTGTGTCAGTTGCCTTTGGGGCATATCCTAATTCCACTATAGCCCAGACTTCTATTTCTACAGACATTATGTATGTCCTCATTCTAATTTTCCAGAACACATAATTTTCACCAGTGAAGAAAGTGGCTTTGCTGGTTGAGCATCCTTATTTACTAGCCATCTTGGGAACCTAGGATCTCCTTTCATTTGTTAGACTGGTACTAAGGAAATTGGCTCTGATACCAATTGTTGAACTCTGAGTTAAACTGAGAGGGGGGGTGAATCAGTTTAACACATTCATAATATTTTAAACCTTTTATTAAACCTTATTTACACCTTCATTTCATGTCCAACCTAATATGTGAGTAATCTTAGAATGTGAGCAGCAAGTATTAATATAATATAACAGCAGACATAATATGAGAGCAGCAGGTATTAAGCAGATGATATAAATCATATCAACACATAAACATCATGCACAGAGACACCAGATATAAGTGGAAACCCATCAAGGGAGAAAACCACATCTTATTATTGTTGTGATGCAAAGGCAAGCTCCAACTCCCTCTCACTACTGTTTTTCTGTAGGCACCAACCTACAGAAGGCTCCTACCTCAATTCTGCAAACTACAACTTGCAAGGAAGCACCAACTCCCTTCAATTTTCTGCAGGCACCAACCTACAGGAGGCTCCAACCTCAGTTAGCTACAACTGACAGCTATGAAGCTGAAACTTGATAGGGAAGCTCCAACTTCCTCAATTTTTCAAACTGAATGTTTGCTGATTTACCTCAGTTATCAGCTCTATTCTGTAGCTTCTCTGCCTTACACTTCTATATTATGCCTTCTCTATAATTTATCTCTCTCTTTTTTGTGCATATCAATGTGATATTATATATAGAGTTCCTCATATGACTGTTTGTATTTCATAAAGAATTTGGAATGAACAGTCATGACTCTTTGGCTTATGTCTTCTTATTCCTTTATCCAACTCATTTTTGAAATTACAACAATATGTACACATTTCCATGCTATAGTGGGATTTTGTCTTTTGTTTAGGATACTTGCCTTTGCATCACAAACAATATAAACAAAAAATATTTACATTTTTAGTTATGCATTTCAATATCACTTAGCTCTCTTTCTGAATTTTGGCTTTACTGGATTTGTCTTTTCTGCTGCTGTTGAGTGGCTGCTCTGTATTTTTCTATTCATCATGCCTGTAAAAATTCCCTGTGACTTTTTCAGTTCTTACATTCTTGTTTACCTCTGTTAGTCCCACATTTTCATCTCTCCTATTTGGCATATAAATTGCATACACCGAATTTCTGTGTGTGATACAGCTGTATTTAGATTTTCACTTCACAATTCTGGCAATCTCACACTTCTCTTATTCTACGCTGGCAAGTTCAAACAAATAAGTCTGGACTATTTTAATATCTTAATTCAAGGAATTGAGATATTAATTCAACATTCCTCTATAGCTGTAGCCCGACTGTCTATTCTGTATACATATGCGCTCACTTATATATATATGTGCTCTATATCAATACATATATTACGACATTCTTTAATTACCGGAAATGTTATAACAAAGTCCAACACTACTCGGCGTCCTTTTATTAACCCGCAACTTGGATATATATCAATATATGGTCACACCTCCGTTCAACATTAGAGCATCCCGATATGGTTAACACCACATATATTTCATATGGCGCTAACTTTATAGCTGTATTTATCTTTGCCAATGCGACGATTTTCACATACCTTATTAACTCGTAAACTTTAATGTATATTTGATTTGCGCCCACACTCACAACACATTGCCAACTTGGGGTTAACACAGCCGAATCATACCTTCAATAAATCCACGTGCCCATGTAATATAACTTTTAAATTCCACGGGGGTTGATGACTAACTCTTGAACCAATATACGAGGCCTCCGGAATTATAAAATTCTGGTATGGTTATTAAACCCAAGGTATTACTTTACCGTCACCATATAACGTTATAACCAAAATTTAATAAACATTACCACGGCTGATCGCGCTTGGCTTATCTCGCCTTCTTATCCAACGGCTGCTATTGCGTTGCCCGATCCAATGGATATCGCTTGGATTAACTGCATGGATGTTAACGTGCGATGAAATACGGAAAGGCAGTTTTCCCTGGGCCCACCTTTGCCACGCGTCGACAGTTCTATGGAATCGCTCCCGATTCCAAAATACCGCTTGCCCGATGATGGGTGGTGCGATGAAATCCACCGTTCATCTCCAAACCACCACTATTGTTCATCCACAAGGTTCCGTTCCTCTTACCTCGGGGTTCCGCACAATTTAGCTTCCGCTCTCCCATTGATGACTCACCTGGATACCCAGCTTTAGTTATTGGGTGAAAATCTCTGGCGTTCCACAAAATTCCAAGACTGCAAATACCCAACTAAGCCAGTTCTTCATCACAAGAAGATCTCTTCCTGGAGTTCAAATCGTACCACCATGATTTCTCAACAGGGTTTCACTTTAATATGCAGAGATTCATAAAATTCATAACATATTAGATATTCAAACCATTTCCCTCCTATTCTGTTGCTGAAGAGGTTCTCTACCTCTAACTCCCTCTGACTCTCTACCACTCTCTGTCTCTTTTTCCTTATGACGTTGTTTTAGGTGCTGCTCCTTTGCCATCCTCTTTGCCATCAATGAAAAAATTTCCAACAAGACGTCGATTACCAATTGATATCCCTAGTTGCATAATTAATATTTTCAGATAATTGACCTTAATTAGGATGTTCTTGTGGTACATAAAATAAACATATAATTCCATGGTTCAGATACTAAAAATACAATAAAACAAACTAGAAGTAAACACCATGCACACCAATGTGAGAGTGGCGAACCACTATAATATATATAAGAGAGATAAGTTACATAATAAATACTTAAATGATAGGATAATCTCCTACAAATACCCAACATAGTTATATGTCCAAAATCACATGTCATTAATAACAGCTACATGATATCTATATATAGCTATTTAGACATTGCACACGCGATCCCTCCATCACAAGTATAATCATATTCAATACACATTTACATATTAGATGTGCACTTAACCTCATATATACACCTTGTGTCATATCATATATATATATATGTATCCCAAAATATGCCCCCTTTTGGAGAAATAACATAGTACATGCAATCAAAAGCATTTGTCCTAAAAGGTTTGATGTTAAGGATGTTACATGTGATGAATTGAAATAAGAGGTTTTCATTATATTCCTGTATGTTTCTTTTCATTTATGAAAATACATTCATCCAAACTCCATCCCTTTTTTTCCTAATACTTTCTCTCTAGTTGTTGTGACTTCTCCAACTTATAACAATTGTTGTCCCATTGATTATATTATATAAAATGATGATTTTTTGATGTATTATTACCTTAATATTTATGAGTATTCTAAATTCATTATCAATAATTATGATATTTATCTTCTTGTTTTACATGAAATATTTCTAGGTAATGACAATGTTTATATGGTTCCACATTTAGTTGATTTCCTTCACTCTACATACCCATTTCATATGTCTGACTCTTATTCTTTTTGCCTAGTACTTTATTACTTTAGACTTGGACATAGTACCCTCATATTAACATGCAGATACTGTAGGTGGTATTTTGATTCATCAAGTATATTCTAGTGACTTATTTTATTCTTGCATTCATTGTCTTTTTGAAGTTGCAATGTGACCCTATCTATCAAATTACAACATCCTTCCTCAATTATAGAATAAATTTATGATATTACCTCATATATATCTAGGGATTCTTTAATATTATTTCAAAATTCCTCTCGATGTCTTTTGATGACCTCTTAATCTAAGATCCTTTATTTTTCTTCAATATGACAATCAGGGAAAATTTTAAGGATGGAAGTTTATCTTAAAGTTTAGAAACCTTGGAAAATATTACTAGCCCCTAATATGCAAATTCTAATTTTTTTTTGGTATTTTTGTAGAAACATTTAAATTTCCAATGATTTTATATTAGTATATATAATATTTTGGCTATTTTTAAGGTAAAATAATGGTGTACTATAAAATTTGAAGAAATCCTTTTAGAAAAATGGGAATTGGGGAATTTGTTTCGGTTTGGCTCAATGTTTCCAACTCAATAAAGTGTCATTGGTATCTTCAATATAAATCCTTCATCTCATATCTTCTATGATACTTTTAAGCCTTCATTCATGTATGCTTTTCCTAAACCATTTCTACATTAGCATCATTCTGTCTCAAGTCTTGATACCAATTTTGTATCATTGATGGGAAATACATTAAGTTTCTCCTGCAATGATTTTCTTCCTATCGACATCATCTCATCATCCAAGGAGTTGACCTCAAAACTCCATTTTTTACCTTGGAGCTTACACACATCAATGAAAATTTTGCTTGCTCTTAGTGATAGGACTTCATGATTGGATTTCGACCAGAAGATTCTATGTGGTGTTTGACTTCAACTCATCTATTCACACCATATGGATTCTATTACAATACCTTCAGTGCCATTAACATCATCGATGGTTTTTCTCTTGTATATTAATGGCTTACATCATTTCCTGGTAGTCATATGGTGTACACCATATTTGAATTCAACTCATTTATTCACATGGTTATACTCGTACCTTGGACAATTGATTGGACAAGATAGTAGACCCCAAATCTAGTTTTATCCATATAGAATACATGTTCATGAATAATAAAAGGATTACAAATTATAATGGTTATGATCATACAGGAAATCATCCAATCATGATTCCACTCTCTATCAATAGTGGATCAAACTTATTGATCATCATACATGTAATGTCAGCTTATGTGTTGATAAATGGTATGCTTCCCTTGATCCATAATTTTCACAAGGTAAATCACTTCAGTTAATAGTTGTTTCTTTTGACTTTTCACTTTAGGAGGAAATATTTTATAGGCCACTTTGTCAGATTTGGTCAATAGGCCTACAAAATAGATCATCTGTGAACATGTTTTCATCATCCCTTCACAAATCCCTAAGCATGACTTTTCCAAAAGGTATGATTTTTTGGGATTAACTGCTCAAAATCATGGTTTTTAGCCCCAATGCACCCTGCCACTTTATCCTCCTCCATTCAGTGTTCGTTTCTCCCTTCTAGACCAGCATTGGTCAACACTATTTTATCCATTCTTTAGGTGCATTGATGATATAAATTCAAGAAAACTAAAAAAATGAATTTGAAGCTTCCTATTATCTAAGCTTCCAAAGGTTATTTTAACCATTTACCATGGATAAGAGCTCAAATCCTATCTCTACAATGGAGACTTCATCGCTTCTCCCTTGAGCTCATCCACCCATCATATGTGGATATCAAGCCCATAATGATAAATTCTAAACTACCATCCTTCTCATATAAGTTTACTTACATCCATAACATCATGGTTGTATTTTGGAGATTGATTCTGCCATTATGTTGCTTCATTTAACCTAAAGGATTCATCATATTCATGCATTAGGGTTGATATTGGGATGTTATTTATGAAAAGTAAGGATCGGTCAACTTGGGGAAAAATCTACAATTTCAGCTCCTAATTATGGTTGTAATCTCTCTCCTATTTCTATTAATAGGAAGTGTATCTTATTTTCATATATTTTTTGTGTTATTTTTTCACTCATGTATTTCAATGCCTTGTTGATTCATTGAATATAAATGTTAAAGTATGATACTTGGATGTTGTGGATCCTTTTATTTTTTATTCATGTGTTAAAATAACCACGGTTGATAGTAAAGATGACAACATGGGTAACTACCACCAACCTAATGTTGATGATAACAACCTAAAAGACTCCATCAAGAAGGAAACAAAGACACCCATGTTCAAATTGTATGAAAATATAACCTAAAAAATGACAAGCGCATTAATATTATTATAAATAAATTCACTATTTGGTTGTTCATAAAAATTATTCACCACCCTATGGAAGTTCGTTGAAATATATTTCTTACAATGCATTGTCAATTGGTGTACATAATTCTTAAACAATAATCAAATTTATTTATATTTATTTAAGGGGATTTTAAAAACATATATTCTATATGAGTAGTCATAATATATATTGACATATAAAATATGTTCATCATAAGTAAAATATTCAATTGATATAATATTTGGAAATCTTATAGGGCACTCAAAAATAAAATATTTCCCAAAGAGAATGTGTTGCCATCAACTTGTAGAGAGGCGCATTATTTGTTTGTTGAGTTTGGTATTTAATATAATAAAATTAATTCAGGTAAAAATGGTTCTATTTTATACAAATATGAATATCAAGACACAGTAGAATTCCATGTATGGAAAGAGAAGAGATATTGTACAAAAGTATCACGTCCTAGAGTTCCAAAGAAGGTTTTAAGTCACATGAAAATTATACCTGGACTTAAATCAATGTTTCATTTCAAATAACTTGCACACTTGATGGATTTTCATGCGAAAAATATGATTTAATATTGTTTCATGTGAATTTCACCCAAGTCCAAAGCATTGTAACACAGAGGAAAAATGGCCAAGAAATTCAAAGATGAACCCTGTAGTATCATGTTTTGTCTTGCAATTGATGGAGCGTTCCCATTCTCTTTCATGAGATCAAATTTTAGTGTTTGGATACTCGGATTGATAGTATACAATATTCCCCCATATATGACTATTAGAAAGGAGGGCCTGATGCTGAATCTCATTGTTCTAGAAAAATATCAGGTTAAAAAAATAGATGTTTATCTTGCAGATTTTATTGATGAGATGCAAATTTCATTGAAAGGCATAAAAATGTATGACATATGACTCCCTCCATAAAATAGTTCCTTCATGTCATATGGTGTGCTATGTTGGAGTATTCGTTATTTCCCAGGACATGGTGTTTGTTCTCGCAAGATAAAAGAAATTACATATTTGCACTCATAATTTAATTTCATCCCAACTTTCATACTTATATTTATAATATTTTTTTGATGTTCTTAACCTTAACTATTGAATTGCAGGGATTCAAACAAAGGTGATATTTGCATGTCCAATATGTGCAAAACAATTTCAAGGGAAGTATTAAAAAAATATTCATAAATTTATTTATGCAAACAACAAGGCTTTTTTACCACTGGATCATATGTATAGAAACCACCATAAGAATAATTTTCATGGAAAAGTTGAAAAGAGATGCCCTCCCATGATTATGGCTCCAACTGATTGACTTATGATGTATGAATATGTTGAACTAAAAGTTTTGAATTTATTTATCTATTCCCGTGAGCTTATTGAAGAACTAGAACAAGTTGTAATTAAGTTTCCATAAGGGATGAAAAGGAAACCCATACTTTATAAAATCCCATATTGGAAGGATATATTTATATCTCACCTATTAGATCCGACGCACATCTTGAAAAATGTCCCGGATTTGATTTTTTGACATGTAGCAAGCAAAGATAAGGACGTCTTGTATTAGTGGAGATATATTGGTCTTTCACATACCAAATTTGATACAAACCATGTGTGGCCAAAAAGGGAAAACGAAAAATATAAAGAAGCTCCATGTATTTCGAAAAATAAAGATCTAGACCAACTAAAAAATGTCATATGTTCAATAAGGATGCCTACTGGATATGGGTCATAATTAAATAAAGATTTTACAATTGATGGACATATCATAGGATTTAAAAAACATGATTTTCATAATTTTATGAAGGTATTATATATCATCATTTAACATTTATTGGTAAAATTGATTAGAATAATAAATATATTATGATATTCTATTGTGTGACAAAAACAACTAATGATGAGCTTTGATAAATGTGTTTCAGTGAAAATGTATTATGCCAATGGAAATTAGGGGGGATCAGTATCTTACAATTGACTTGAGGAATATCATAAGTTGATTTTCAGTGCTAGAAAGTTATGTGGTATGCAATGTTCATGTGTTAGAGTCGGAGATATTGTATTTCATTTTAATTTTTTCCTAAAGGTTAATACTAATTTAGTATTCTTATATTAGGTGGTGACATCTAAGGAGATACAGGACTGTGAAGTGCCAAAATGGAAGAATGGAATTGCATAAATTGTATGTGTATTTGAGAATGAGCTCCCAACAAGTTTCATGGACCTACAATTCCATTTAGTTATACACCTAATTCATGACATTGAATAGGCGGGTGTCATATCGAAGAGGTGGATTTTTTTCTTTGAGAGGTATATGAAAACTCTAAAACTATATATCCAACAAAAGGCTCATCCAGAGCGTTGCATGGTTGAAGGGTATGTATTGAATGAAGCATTTTTCCTGCTATGTGAATTCCTTGGTATGAATTTCGAAGATGGGCCACACTTATGGGATGGAGAACAAGACTTATATATTATTGATGGATAAAAACCACAATACAATGGTGTTCAAGTAGAAATTAGTAAGTAAACTCATGATCATTATGGTTATTTTTATTGCAATCTTTAATTTATTGTGTAATTTATTTGTCAAATTAATAGCATGGCCTTTGGAGTTTGAAATAATCATGCTGACATGTAATAGGTGTAGATGAAAATTATATACTTGAAAAGTTCACTCTATACCACATCGACTTTATGAAAAAGCGAACTTATTTGTATGATAAAAAGGGAGAAGATGTATTAGGATGAAGGAGACAATTTAAGAGACCGAACCTAAGTAATATCCCATTTCTTATTGATCTACAAGTGGCATGGGGAAAATATTGCACACTAGAATGGGTTACTAATCAAATTCAAAATCGAATAGAACATGTAGGCATAGATCCAAACATAACATAAGAAGAAATCAACATGTCTAGAGGATGTGAAATAAATATATAGTTGGAATTTTACAAAATTTTGTTTCCTTACAATTTTACACTATTAGCTATTTTAATATTCATCATTATATTTCTTTTAATCGAAATAAATGGTCTTTCACAGAAAATGAAATATCCAGGAATGTGGGAATATGGTCTACATTATTGTGTAGAATCTGTAGATGTAAAGAGATGATCCTTTGATTGTGGCATCAAGGTTGAATTCAAAAAATCCAATTTATGAAGCTCAAAATATGAATATTATTGAAGGGAATCTACAATATGTTGGGAAAATACAAAAAATTATTGAGTCAGATTACTGTTGTTTTAAATGTTGTATTTTTAAGTGTATATTGTATGAAGTATTTGAAAAGACATGAAAAAGTGATACCCATATGAAAATGTTTTCTATATATTCCTTAATGTTAGTACTAGAGGATAAGGAGCCTTATGTTCTACCAATTCATTGTGAGAAGGTATTTATTTAACTCAAAGAAGAAGCAATTGTTATAAATAATCTATTAATACAATGTTTATTGTCAATATATACACGTGTTTATCAATCAATAAAATTGTTATAATATATATGTCTAATATATGTATGAATCTTTCATGTGCATGTATTTCTCTATTAAGATATTCTAGACTTGAAATGAATATTTTTCATACATTATGATTTGATATTAAGGCATGTATTTGAGGATGCATTAGTGGATATTGGGAAAAACAATGATGGCCAACAAAATAAGGGAGAGGGATTATAGAATATCGAAGAAATTGACATCCATGATGATGTTGAAGATGGTTATGTTGAGGTACAAGAAGACAACAATAAAAATATAGATGATGCTATGGAGGACAATAATATGGATGATATAAAAAATGATGATCCAAATACATCTGGTAACAATATGGATTGTCTACATTTAGATTTCAACGATGACGATGATGATGCAAGTAAAGATGAGGATGATGATAATATTGACTACTTAAAAGAGAATATGAATATTGAAAAGGATACAGTGGATGATTTTTTTGCAGGCAATGATGTTAATCAACAAGAATTATAATTTTTTTAAAGTATTTGTAATCCATTTTTAACAAATAATGATTTTCATGGCCTAAATTTTGAAATTCTTTAGCATTGTTTGTGTTAATACAAATTACCTATTTCAATATCGTTAGAGTGTTCAAGGTATGGTATGAATTGTTGGAGGAAAATATTGGGATTACATGAATGCTTCTTCCATTCATTTTGTAACAACATATGTTTATGAGTACATAAAATTTAATAAAATATTAATGTTGATATCTCAAAATGATTTGAATAAGAAAAAAATTTAACTTCATTATTTTTATATTGTTTCCATTCTAATGTTGGTTGACACGCTCTTACAGTTAATTATCGATCCACGTAGGATTTATTTTTTACAAGACTTTCACACACATTGTCATTAATAAAGAAAGTTGTTAACACTCCACACTGATTCAATGTGGAGAAATATTGCAAAATAAGCTACTCTAGAATTCAACCACTCTCATGGAACTCATGAAAATCACCACTCACCGAATATGCACACATAAAAGGAAGTGCAATCCAAAATGTAAGAACGAAGAAAATAATTGAATTCCACACTAAACTAAGGGATTGGTCCAGGACTTAAGCTATCACACCATCAAAAGCTTACTGTAATTAACTAGATTACACACATAATTAAATATAATAATAGTAGTAAAAAAAATCATACAATTGAGAAATATTTATGTAATTTGTCATTCAAACACTCTCACAACAATCTTGAAAACCATTACTCATTCAATATGCACACACAAAAGGAAGTGCAATCCAAATTGTAACAACAAAGCAAATAATTCATAGCCACACTAAACCGAGGGACTAGTCTGGGACTTAAGATGTCAAACCATCCAATGATTATTACAATTAGTTGGATTACACACAATATGCATTGTAAAAAAAATAGTAACAATAATCACATAACTGAGAAATATTTATGAAATTAAGTATTCCACTCTAACTAACCAGTGATCCCCGTAAAGAAGGAGGGCCCTTCCTCATTAGGGGCTATTGCAATAAAAATCATACAAAATACTCAAATGAAATCATTGGACAACAAAGTCGAGATTTTCGTTAATAAAATTATCGGGATTATAAAGCTCTGTTGTTTCCACTTTCCAATCATATTATGCAATTCTTTTCTCTAGCCCACGTAGACAAACAATATTCTCTTTTATAGATCTTAATTACAATGAGATATCATCATGGGAACCTTTCGATTCCTATGTCCTCTTAAAATAAAAATGATATATTAAAAAATACAAAACGATTGCCATGGAAGGGGTAGAACTATAATAGTTTCCTCTAATTACAAATAAAGTTACAAAAAACAGCTGCTAGTTGGGTTTCAAAAATCAAAAGTGTTGTTGCACTTTCAACAACAGAAGCAAAGTATGTTGCTTCTACAGAGGCTAGTAAAGAAATGATTTGGTTAGAAAGGTTTATGGACGAATTGCGTAAGAATAATGATATGGGCACACTATGTAGTGATAGCCAAAGTGCCATTCATCTTGAAAAGAACTCAGCATTTCATTCCAGGACTAAACACATACAACTCAGGTACCATTTTATATGGTGAGTATTGGAAGATGGACAGTTGAAGCTGGAAAAGATACACACTAGCCAGAATCCTGCAGATATGTTAGCAAAAGTTGTAACTAGGGAGAAAATGAGATTATGATCAGTTTCAATTGGTCTTCACAGATTACAATGAAGATGAGAAACAACGAGGTCCAAGGAGGAGTCATTATCCAGAAAATGAAGCAGCGGTGTAATTGCTACAATCAGTCTCCAAGTGGGAGATTGTTGGGTGTGGAGCCTGATTATCTTGTTTATTTTGTATCACAACATTGGACCCATGTACCTTAATGGGGCGGAAACACTGCCCGAAATTAAACACTACCTGGGGGGTCCAAGGGGGGTGGCTATGACTTTATGCAGCCCCCGCCCTAGTGGAGGTTTTCGAGGGCAGTGGCCCCAAAGCTAAAAATAGATGTAAAATTGCCTTGTAAAAGTATAGTAATTTATAGTAAATCTGGGCCATTCATTAGGTAGATGATCTAATGGTAGAAGTCATGTTTATTTTAGGGTTTTTTTCCCTAGAAGGAAACTCCTCGCTTGTATGAGGGTATTTTATTGTGGCTATGTATTGTATGTGTATTCTCAGAGTGAGAAACAGATAGGGAGAATATGAGAGAGAACAGAGGATATTACAACAGATATTCTGTAGGTTGTGTCTCTTCATTTTGCTGGATAATAGAAAGGAAGGACTGGCTATTCGGGGTGGATGTAGCCCAAGATGGGTGAACCACGTATATCTGTGTCTCTCTGGTTTTATGTGTTTTGTGTGCTTGTGTTTTCCACATATTTTATGTGTTGCATTGCTCTTTCATATATAATTTTATAGCAACTGGCATCAGAGCTGAAGGTTTATTTGGCTGATAATATTGCAGGAAAGAAGGGATCCTGGTTCGAGTGGGAGAAATGCGGAAGATGGTAAGTTTAGGGTCGAGAAATTTAATGGCTAAAACTTCCCGTTGTGGAAGATGCAGATGGAATATTATCTTTATCAAAAATATCTGTACCTACCATTGAGTGGAAAAACAAAGAAGACGATGACTATGATAGATGCAGAATGGGAGATTCTTGATCGAAAGGCACTTGGAATAGTACGGTTGTGCCTCGCGGCATCAGTAGCCTTCAATATATCGAAGGAAACAACAACAGAGATTTTTATTAAGGCATTGGCGAAACTATATGAAAAAACCTTAGCCTCAAACAAGGTATTTCTTATGAAACAATTATTTAATGTGAAGATATAGGAAGGTGGATCTGTTGCAGACCATTTAAATGATTTTAATACAGTTACCAGTCAGTTAAGTTCTATAAGGGTAAAATTTTATGATGAAGTTAGGGATCTTTTATTTCTATGCTCATTGCCAGAAAGTTGGAATGGTTTAGTTATGGCGATTAGTAACTCTGTCTCTAGATCTAGTACTTTAAAGTTTGAAGATGTTGTTGGTGCTATCCTTAGCAAGGAAGTGCGATGGAAAAGATCTGGTGAGACATCGGGTAATGCTTTGAGTGCAGAGTCCTGGGGAAGAAAAATGGAAAGAAGAAAGGAAAATCCAAGTCCAGATCGGGGATAGTGTGCTGGAAATGCAGAAAGAAAGGACACCTAAAGAAAGATTGTAGATCTCGAAAGGGAAAAGAAGGAGACGCACAACAAGAAAACAATCATGAAGCAAATGTGACAGGTGATGTGTTACAAGATTCTTTGATTCTTTCTTTCGAAAATGTTACTGATTCCTAGGTGGTAGATTCAGGGGCCTCATTCCATGTCTCACCTGATAAGAAATATTTTCATGACTATCTTCAAGGAGATTTTGGACAAGTCCGTTTGGGTGATGATAAACCATGTAAAATTGTTGGAATGGGTAAGGTTATTGTAAAACAGTAGAATGGAAACCAATGGATATTAAAGGAAGTAAGGAATGTTCCAGATCTGAAGAAAAATATGATTTCAACAGGGAAGTTAGGTGGTGAAGGTTTTGTGACAACTTTCACATATAAAACTTGGAAGGTCACCAAAGGAGCCCTGGTAATAGAAAAAGGCGAAAAGGTTGGTACATTGTATTTATGTAATGTATTTCTAACTTTTTTAATGCTTTAACTTCAAAAGGAGTAGATGCAGCATTATGGCATCATAGGCTCAGACACATGAGAGTGAGAAAGGGATGAAGATTCTTCACTCAAGAAATTTGTTGCCGGGTTTGAAGAATGTTGATTTGGATTTATGTGAGAATTGTATTTTTAGAAAACAGAAGAGAGTCATATTTCTGACAATTGGTAAAGAAAATAACATCAAAAATTAGAGCTTGTGCATATAGATGTATGGGGACCTGCTCAGGTATCATCTCTCGGTGGCTCTCATTATTATGTTACTTTTATTTATGATGAAACTAGAAAAAAAAAATTTATTGTATTCAGAATAAATCTGATGTATTTGATACTTTCAAGAAATGGAATACTTTGGTTGAGATTGAGATAGGAAAGAAGATGAAGTGTCTCAAATCTTACAATGGATGGGAATATTTTAGCAAAGAGTTTGATAGGTATTGTTCAAAGCATGGAATTCACAGAGAGAAGACAGTTCCAAGAGCACCACAAGAAAATGGTGTGTCAGAAAGGATGAAGGAACAATCATGGAGTGTGCAAGGTGCATGAGATTGCATGTAGGATTGCCTTTAAAATTTTGGGCAGATGTTGTATATATTGTTGTTTATCTAATAAACAAAGGGCCTTCCAGTTCCTTGGATGGTGGTATTCCAGAGGAAGCATGGATAGGTAAAAAGGTAAACTACTCCTTTTTAAATCCTTTTGGCTATGAGGCCTTTGTACATATTAATAAAGGAAATAGAACAAAGCTTGAGGAAAATTCAAAGAAATGTACCTTTATTGGATATGGTGTTAATGATTTTGGTTATCTCTTATATGATTATGAAAATCACAAAATCATTAGGAGCGGAGATGTAATATTCAATGAAATGGTATTGTATAAGAATTAGTTACAGGAAAAGAAACAAGAAAAAGAAAAAAAATAATACACAGCTCTTGATGAGATCACAGAAAACTTAAAGGTTCCTAAGAATAATAATAATAAACAGCCACAACAATAGCAACCACCACAACAGCAACAGGAACCTCAAACACCTAAAAGTGGTGTTAGAAGATCTACCAGGATAAGTAGACCCCCTGAACGATACTCTCCTTCATTATATTATTTATTGTTGACTAATTATGGTGAACCTGAATGTTATGAAGAAGCAATGTAGGTTGAAAGCATGAAGAAGTGGGAGCTAGCCATGGAAGAAGAGATGGACTCCTTAATGCATAACCAAAATTGGGACTTAGTCAAGTTTCCTGCGGGTAAAACTACATTGAAGAATAAATGAGTTTACAGGCTGAAGGAAGAAGATGGAGGAAAACATAGGTACAAAGGTAGACTTGTGGTGAAGGGGTTTGCACGAAAGAAAGGTATTGATTTTGATGAAATATTTTCTCCTATTGTTAAGATGACTTCAATCAGAACTATTTTGAGTCTTGTAGAAGTGGAAGATTTACATCTTGAACAATTAGATGTAAAGAGAAAATTTTTCCATGGAGATTTGGAGGAAGAGATCTATATGCAGCAACCAGAAGGATATGAGGTCAAAGGGAAAGAAAAAATAGTGTACAGGTTAAAGAAGATCTTGTATGGCTTAAAATAGGCTCCAAGGTAGTGGTATCTAAGATTTGACAAGTTTATGTCTGAACAAGGTTATACTAGATGACACTCTTATCATTGCGTTTATCTAAAAAGGAAAAATCATGGAAGCTATATTATATTGTTATTGTATGTAGATGACATGATTGTTGGGGGTCTAACATACAGGAAATAAATGTGCTTAAAATAAAATTGGCAAATTCATTTGCAATGAAGGATTTGGGAGCTGCAAAACAAATTGTTGGTATGAGAATAACTAGAGACGGGAAAAATCGCAAATTAACACTGTCTCAGAATGAGTACATACAAAAGGTGTTGAAAAGATTTAATATGCAGAATGAAAAACCAGTTAGTACACCTTTTGCTAGCCATTTCAAAACTAGTAAGGAGATGTGCCCCAAGACCTAAGAAGAAATGGAATATATGTCTAAAGTTCCATATGCATCAGTAGTTGGAAGCTTAATGTATGCAATGGTCTGCACAAGTTCTGATATTGCACATGCAGTGGGATTTGTAAGCAGGTACATGAACAATCTAGGAAAATAATATTGGATGGTAGTAAAATGGATTGAGAGGTACCACAAATAAAGAATTATGCTTTGGTTGTTCAAACATTGATCTATAGGGATATGTTGATGCAGATATGGTAGGTGACAGAGATAATAGGACGAGCACTACAGGATATGCATTTACTGTAGGTGGAATAGTTATTAGTTGGGTTTCAAAAATCCAAAGTGTTGTTGCACTTTCAACAACAGAAGCAGAGTATGTTGCTGCTACAGAGGCTAGTAAATAAATTATTTGGTTACAAAGGTTTATGGATGAATTGGGTGAGAAGCATGATATGGGCATGTTATACAGTGATAGCCAAAAGTGCCATTCATCTTGCAAATAACTCAACATTTAATTCCAGGACTAAACACATACAGCTCAAGTACCATTTCATACGGTCAGTATTGGAAGATGGACAGTTGAAGCTGGAAAAGATACACACTAGCCAAAATCCTGCAGATATGTTAACAAAAGTTGTAACTAGGGAGAAACTGAGATTATGCTCAGTTTCAATTGGTCTTCAAGGATGACGATGAAGATGAGAAATAGCTAGGTCCAAATAGGAGTCATTATCCAGCAAATGAAGAAACAGTGAAATTTCTACATTCAGTCTCCAAGTGGGAGATTGTTGGGTGTGGAGCCTGATTATCTTGTTTATTTTGTATCACAACATTGGACCCATGTACCTTAATGGGGTGGCAACATCGCCTGAAATTAAACGCTACTTGGAGGATTCAGGGGGGGTGGCTATGAATTTATGGAGATCCCCCTGGCGGGGGGTTTTGGGGGAAGCGCCCTCGAAGCTAAAAAAAGATGTAAAATTGCCTTGTAAAATTACAGTAATTTCTATTCAATCTGGTCCATTCATTAGGCAGATGATATGATGGTAGAATTCATGTTTAGTTTAGGGTTTTTTTCCCTAGAAGGAAACCCCTCGCTTGTATGAGGGTATTTTATTGCGGCTGTGTATTGTATGTGTATTCTTAGAGTGAGAAACAGATAGGGAGACTGTGAGAGAGAACAAAGGATATTATAGTGGATTTGTTGTAGGTTGTGTCTCTTCATTTTTTTGGATAATAGAAAGGAAGGACTGGCTTTTTGGGTTGGACGTAGCCCAAACTGGGTGAACCACGTATATTTGTGTATATTTGATTTTATGTGTTTTGTGTGCTTGTTTTTTCCACATATTTTATGTGTTGCATTGCTCTGCTATATATAATTTTCTAACATATCTCACCCAAATTATTTGGATGTAGGTTTTAACCATCTACAAAAATTACCTACAAACGAATTCTTAAAACAAAAAAATATAGACTGTTGAGAACATAACAAAAAAATAGAAATATATTTTTCCTTTCATCCTAAAATCGGGACATCCAAATTAATTTTTCATTATATTCCTTTCAATGTTACAATAAATAAATATATACATATTGAAGTACTCATAAACCTCGATCCACTAACCCTAGATTAAAACATAATCATAGTTCCCTTAACCAAATCTACAAAATACCATCCGAAGAAAACCATCATGCCCAAAACCATGTGAAAAATCCGTGCACAAAACCATTGGTACGTAATCCCACCATATTTGGTTTCGCCCCCCATCCTTAGGTCTACCCAACTATCATTTGGTCCACATCAAAACATATTTTCCTAGGTTGCTACCCCCGACCACATGCAAGGGGGCTACAACCCTGTATAAACCCTACAACAAGGGGGGTTTCTTCCCCCGTTATGAGAACCCCGCCCCCCCCCCCCCCCCCCCCACACCTGATGAAATGTAAAACACATGAAACAAGTCATGGAAAGAACATAACAAGTACACAACACTGGATGCTCCACAAATATCTCCTAACTAATGAGTTATTTCTTTAGACTTTGTCATACTCCTAGATCCAGTTTGATTACAAAAAGGAAACAAATTCTTAAGCAATTATATGTGTAACAACAACATCTCTTGGAATATTACTTAATCCAAATTTTTAATGAGCCAAAATGTAATCTTGTAACAACAAGCTTTGAAATACCATCCAAAACTAGAACAACCCATAGATTAGTTTTATGATCAAATGCAACCTAAGACAATAGTTTTAATGTCAAATTACAAGTAGAATTGGACTAAGAAAGTCATAAGTGAAAAATGACATATTTAGTTGAATAAGGTTTGTTACAGTAATAATATAACATCCCGTTGGTCAAAAATGGATAACGAAATAGGAAACTAATTAGGAAAAAATATGACAAATCCATGACCCAACATCTCCCCCCAGCTTAAAATTTTCCATGTCCTCATGCAAACTCGTGTCACTGATGACTAGCATGTTGAGAGTGAAGTTCTGTGAGGTTTTAAGTTATTTCAATCTCTTCACCTCTAACCATGTATCTTTGAGAATAATCAGAATTTCCTCCCATAGCTTATTAACAATACAATATGGATGTTGATACTAATAGGTGGGTAAACAAATAAGAGGCAACTTGAATGTAAGTTCTATCCAGCCTGTGCCACACCTCCTAATAAATTAAACATACTAATGAACTCTAGAAAGTTCTTTCCCAAAATTATTATAATAATAGGGGTCTATCTTCTTCAATTCTTGTCGGGAAAGATCCCATCTCAACTTCTTCTTTCCAAGGAGCTAGTTCTCATTCCTTGTATATTTCTATAGCATGTCCCTAGACCTAAATCTTGATGGTCCATCAATAGTGTCTTAGGGGCTGGGAAACACCATATTTTATTTTATTTGAGTGAAAAAACTTCAGTTAAACTAGGATCTCATGTAATTTCTACTCATTATTCATTAGTTGTTATAGTGTCATGGGCCACTTTTTATCCTACTTGATTTTTCATAAACGAAACAAAATACCTGAGTTGTAGATATCCCACATAGGGTTTCAAATTAAATTATTATTACCCAAATAAATTGGAATCATTGATGTATGACTCACAACAAATATGTTTTTCTAAGAAATTAGTGCTTTGAAATGTTTCCAAGAAATTTTGTATTTTCCTTGTCTTATATGGTCGCTCTTTCTTTAGGGTTGTTAATTGAAAGAGATAATGTTTTTCTGCCAAATATAAAGGATAAGAAGGAGAGATTAGCCTACCACACAATAAGCCATTAATGAGCTCTTTTTACTGTTATAAAAACTTAACCTATCGTTGCACTTCCTTCACATGTTTCATTGCTTGATTCCTTTCCTGAATTTTCACAAATTCTTCAATTATTAGTTTTTCATTCCACTCCTTTTTAAGCTATTTACCATTTCCTCCTGATAATTTAGGAAGATAGATTCATCTTTGGGAAAGAGTGATAATTTATCCCATTGCTCTACTACCCTCATTAAATCTTCAAATTTAATGTGATTCATTTCAAATATTGTTTTAGCATCCTCCTTCTGATCAATTTTCTCCTCCTGGTACTCTAACTCAAATTTTGGTTCTTGTGTAATAGTAGCATCATCGATAGGTTCTTGTGGTACAATTTTTACTATCATTTTAAGTCTTATCTAGTTCAGATATTGTTTCTTGTGTAACAAAAACATCATAAACAAGCTCTTATGGATTAACAAAATATTTTTCTTCTTACTGCTCTACATCAACTGTAGATTGTTGTGTAATAGAAACACCATTATCAGGTTGTTATGAAATAGTAGGTAAAAATTTATTTTCCTATTCCCCCACATTTACTCCACCTAAAATAGTAATGATCTCCATGATTTCAACCTCCTCAAGGATTTTTTGGTAGCCATTACAAAACGTTTTAGAGATATTAGATGATGCCATTTCTATAGCCTTTCCCAACATATCAAATCCAATTTCATTCTTAAAATTAATTTTTTCTTTAACCAAGGAAAGTTTTTTCTTTAAGTCCTCATTTTCTTTTCTCGTATTTTCAACTTGAATGAGGGGGTAAATTTTCGTCTTACCTACTGAAGTAACAACCCCTTATTCTTTTTTATGTTGTTATGTCACTAATGATTCTATCTCCTTTCGTTTCTCTGGTTCTTGTTTTCATTGTGTTGTAACAAATAGGGATTTTAGATTTAAAGGGGCATTCTTCTGGATAATTCTCCTACTTTTATTTGTCTTGTTGCTCCTGAAACCCATCAGGTCCAACTATATCAACACATTACCCCTCAGTTTTAGCAGTAGGTTTTTGAGTATATTCTCGTATAACAACTACTCGCACCCTTTTCCTAGGTGTTATTCCACCAATTAGCATTTTTAGTATCCTTTTCTATACTGTTACATTTTTTATACTCCACTAGTCCATTAAGGGGTCTTAACCTCCTTGGTTCTAGTTCCAAGCACAATTGTTGTTTCACTAGTTTCTTCTTCCAACACTTTCTCTACAATATAAAACCCACCTAGTCTTTCCTCTGATGAGTCACTAGACACCATCATATGGTTTTCTATCTATGTCTCCTTTCCTCATGAGGATTAAATAGCAGTCATTCCAATGAAACTCCACCTCTTAGGGTTTCGTTGATCAATAATAAAAGGTTTATCAACCCTACTCTGCTTAGAGCATGCAACTATATTTCACTTCGAAGATGTTTGAGTTTCAACAATAGGTATTGTTTCAATGTTGGGTATTACTTTAGTACTCTGTGTTGTTTAGATGTTGGGAATTTCTTCAGTTGTAATTTTTTTTGGTGTCTGGTGTTGCTTCAATACTCTCTTCATGCTCCTCATTCACACCAACAAAAGGTCTCATTAATAAACCATGCCATGAGCTCCCTTATCTCTATAATGAATGCATAATGATCAATTTAATGAGTGCATGGTTAGTGAATCAAGTTTTTAGATGTTTTTTCCTATTTCACATCCTCTTCCATTTTTTCTATTGACTTCACCAAGTATTATGCTAAATTAATTAACCGCCTCGTCCTCGGGTATGCCAAATATTGAAAGTGATAATTCAAAATAATCCAAAAATGGCCCTCACAGGTAATGAATTTTTGGTTGAATATGGCTAGATATTGCTAAGGGTGTGGAAGAGATTGTTTATCAAAACCCCTACACTTAAGCATCAATTCTTCTCCCTCCTATAATAATTTGGACTTAGCTCCAATTCTAAAGCGACCAATTCACTGAAACCATATATTTTTTGAAAATAACTCATCCATCCAACCATTCAAAAAATTTCCAATGCTTCTAGATATTGTAACAATACATTAACATAGTCATATTCGTGTCTGACTGTAGCTCCACCGATAGCTTCTCACAACCACACTACTAAAAAATGTTAGGAACATGTTACAAAATTTCTTCAGCACATTGAAATGCTTGCTCAGCGGATAATGTAAAGGTATTGGAATTATTAGTGGTGACTCCTCCTTATTACAAATTCATAAATTTTAAATCAAAAGGAATTTCTGAACAATTGCACTGATATCTCGATGTAACAACACAAATAATAAAGAAAAATAATAATAATAATTATGAATGAATATTGATACTAACGATTGTATTTACATTGGTTTAAGTGTAAAATTTAATGGTTTCATAATGGTATAATCATGCAGTATTATGGCAAGGTGAGGTATGTATTACGTGGAGAAATTATTGGATTTCCTAGATCAAGTCTAATTAGGAAAGGAAACACGTGCTTAATAAGTTTTATGTGTAACAACAACATATTCTAGAACCTTAATTAACAAAAATCGATAAAGTGACTAAAATTTAATCCTATAAAAACAAGCTTTGATAAACCATCCAAACTCGAAATAACCCATACATTTGTTTGATTATAATAAGAATCCTAATTTATTAGTTCTAATTTCAAATTATAAGTAAATGGAATAATAAAGTGACAAGTGAAAAAAGACATACTTAAGTGAATAAGGGTTGTTGTAGTATTACGACATGTTGTTGCTGGTCAAAAAGGAATAATTGAAAACCTCTAGTTTATAACCAATATAATCCTTAATCCCTTTATCTCGTAGCCCCAAACATATATAGATCCTAATAAACCCCAGTGCGTGACCTTATAAACCTTTATCATTATACATTATAAACCTTAATTACTAACTCATAGTATTTAATCCCCATATTCACTAAACATGAACATTGGCCTCACTCACTACTCACCGTGCACCGTCAGTGGATGAAATTAGTGATGGGCATGTTGGAAGATGTTCCATGAAATTTTAAGATAATTCTAAAAAAGATTCAATATATGGGAACTAGGAATGATGACAATGGCAATACATGATTAATGTTGATGCAAACATTGACGATATCAAAGATTATGTGGGGATGTCATTCATCCTTGAGTCTTGGAACCCTTGCATACAATAAGTACATGTGCCTATTCTAGCGATGTCAATTTCAGCACATACAAGAACAGTTTGAATAAATTTCAACATTGGCCCTATTCACTTCTCATCATGCATCGTTGGTGGATGAGCTTGGTGAGGGGCGTGTTGGAGGACATTCCATATTGAAATTTTGAGAGAGTTTCAACAAAGAGTCCATAAATGCGAATGATGAATGATGAAAATGAGACTGCATAATTAAAATTGATGCAAACAAGGATGATATCAAATATTATATGCAAATTATGTAGAGTTGTGCTTTTGTCTCTGAAACCTGGAGACAAGTGATTTTAGCCTTGTTTAGGTATTCCAAGGAGGAGAAAGTAGTTTTTAGGTTACCACTACTTTTCCAGTAGATTGAAGGAAATTCGTAACCTATTTTAGAAGACCAAGTGGATGTAACATTGATTTTTTTTCTTAATAAAAAGTGGTCATTCAATGGAAGGAGGACCTAGAGATGTATCCTACTCTAAGTGAATTTTTTCATCAATTTTGTTTGTTGTCTCTCTATATTTATTTTTTGTTAATTCTTCATTTTCAAACATTAATTTCTTCACCAAAATTCATAATTTCAGCTAATTTCCATTCACACATAAGTTTAATTGTGAATCAAGTCATAGATTTGTGGATCAAGTTTGGTATTAGAGTGGGTGTGACAAGTTTGAAAGTGTGGATCCTTACTCGATCAAAGGTTAAGAAAAGATAAGGATAATTAGAAGATTTCAAACTAGAGATTAGTTCAAGGAAAGAAATGGTTTCACCAAGAGAAAACAACCCCTTTGCTTCTAAAGTGATTTTTTGTAAGGCATTCACGACACTGTGGAGGAATTTTATCATGGGTGAAAGAATAATGATGAGAGTGAACCATTGGTAGAAGTTGAATGTAATATCCCAAAATGGGAAACATACGAATATAGAACATTATAACATTTTAATCAAGGAAATAACCAGAATGTAAGCACAAAACTGTAAAATGATGGAAATGACGCAATATAACATGAATACATACATTAGTAGAAACAACTAAGCCATATAATTATGTATCAACAACAATTTAAGTACACAATGCTATGAAAGGAATGCACTCAAGCCATGAGATTGCTGGAATACACTAATGAAACTTAGCACCGGAATGTATAAACTGATGTTGCTGGAAAATATTGCTACTGGGAAGAGGATATATGTGTGAGAGGCTGCTGGAGTGCTCAAAACAATCTGGGATTTTAACCATGGATTGTAATAAGAAAACCTAGAAAAAACCTGGAAATGGTTTGGGATGATTTTGAGTTTGGGATTTCGACCCTTCTTTGATTGTACACTGCACCCTACTGGCTAAGTTACGAACTCCATGGAGAAAGCTGCTGATCTAGGGCTGAAAGTAATGCTATATATACTACAATATCACCCACTCAACTAACTAACTGAAGAGTTGGTTCCTTATCCTGATATGAAGCTCAAAAACTTGAGTTCTAGCTCCTCCACTGAATATCCAGTTGTTGCATGCACAACTACTGGGAAATACTGCACTGTCCAAGAGGGATCATGATGTAGCCTACTAATAGATAATACAATGTTGATCCCAGGCTGCTGAAGTGATCCCCTGAGTGAAGGATTAATCCCTCAGATGATTCCAATCAGATTTTCTTGGAACTTCCTTTTCTCCCAAAAGCCTCACTGCAGAATTACGCAATTCCTATAGGAAATGTTGCTAGATAGGAGAATTATATGGATGGCCTGATGTCATATATGAAAATGGAACTCCTAGAAGACTGCAATGAATCTACAATGTGAAGGGCTTATCCCTCCGCATGTTTCTCAACTGAAGTACTGAGAACAACCTTCCAACTCTCAAACCCAAGTTCACGAATGCATAATTCCTATAGTTGGAAGTGCACATGAGAGTAGGTGAAAGTGGCAGTAATTTCCGGATGATGAATGCTTCCCAAGAAAACCTTCCTTGAGTAAGCACTCAATGTCCCCTGTGGGTAAGGGTGGGATTCCTACTCGGGAACAGTCGGTGCTAAACAACATAGCAGACTTAGGTAAACAACTAAAGCATGCAAAGAAATGTCTTACGACACTCAACAATAAAAATACAGGCTCCCCTTCCTTTGTTGCCCTCATCTTCCTTTTATGGTTGTTAGCCTTCCCTAGCCTTGGCCCACCTCATAACTACGCTACAAATGTGGCCAATAGCCTCCATAAAGACTGCACTTTCCTCCATGATCTCCATCACTGTTGCAATTATGTTCCACTTCCTCCATCTTCTCTATAATTTATTATCCAATATATCCATCATCTTGCATTTATTCCTCGACTATCTCCATCATCTTCCTCATTAATGCTCTATGAACTCCATTGTTTCTTCATTATTTTGTTTTTCCACTACTCCATAATGCTACTCCACTACTCAACTAACCCACATTCACACTACATAAGTGTATTTTATTCATCTACTAGGTTTATGGGTCCCTCCTCCCTTTTATTTACGTATAAGAAAATTAAGAACTCTAATATTCCAATTAATTGATGGAAAATTTGGAATATTACAGTCCTCCCTACCAAAATGTTGCTTGTCCTCAAGCAACTATATAAGTGGATGCTGTAGAAATCCATCTCCCTCCCAAGTGGCATTATCATATGGAAGGTTTCCCCATCTACTCCAATGTGTTATGAATGCTGAGCTCCATAGCTTTCTCTATAGAATTTATAGAATGGCCTCTAGTTGTGTATCTAGATGAATCTCCCCATGAATGAGTCCCCTAGTGGTAGACATATGTTATCCAAGAGCCTCTTCTCTGCATGAGATATGTTAATTGTAGTGGTTTCATCCCCAAGTGGGAAGTCCCAACTCATAAAATATCTCTCCACCCATGCTACATGGAGTAGGTTGTGTCTCTCCATGCTCCAATCCTTGGCCCTAGTGAAATTTCTTGCTCTAAGAATCATCTCAACACTATGAAAAGTATGAAATAGAGACATATGGATTGACATGTGAAACGTCGAACCATACTCTCCCAATAACAGCCACCGCATCAATGTCTCTTGCTGTCACACCACCTCATCATCATACCAAGTATGGTGGCCATATTCTTCTAACAGAAGCCAACGTAGAAAGGCTTCATGTTTCCATCCCACATCATCATTATGCAAGGTATGGGAGAATGTCAATCCATATTCTCCCAAGAGTAACCACAACAACAATGACTCTTGTTGCCAGCCCACATCATCATAATGCAAAGCATGAAGAAATGATACACTAACTGACATGGAGAATGTCACACTGGACTTTCTGAATAGAAACCATCATAGCCAGGCTTCTTTCTACCACATGATATGAATATCATGAAAAGTCCCGAACAATGACATACCCATTGACATATGATATTTCATGTGATAGCCAAACTCTCTCAAAATTAACCAGCGCAACCATGCCTCCAACTGATACATCTCATCACTACTGTACAAGGTAGGAAAAAATGATATACCAATGGACATATAAAATGAAATGTCTTGGACACACTCTCCCAAGAGTAGCTAGTGCATCCATGCCTCCTACTACTGCATCACCTCATTACGGTGCAAGGCATGGAACATACCAATCTAAAATGTCAGGTGGTAACCATACTAACCCAAGAGCAACCAACGTAGCCATGCTTCCTACTGCCCCATGTCATAAATATACAAGTAGCTTATCAACCACTTGCTCATCATCTCCATCCATCCATCCAACTGTGGGTGATGAATCATATCATGCACCATCTCGGTATCCACCCAATGGAGAAGCTCCCGCCAAAAGCTTCTCATACAATAAGTTAAAAGAGATTAAAGATTTAGCTTCTCATAGAATATAATCTCCATGATATTCTGAAAAGATATTATGTATTGTGAATGAAGTTAAAATAGTGTGTGATCAGGAGAATATCAGTGAATAATATATCATTTATTAAAATTTCTGCATGGTATCACAAGGATATTAATCATTGGAGCAATTGCAAAACATTAAAGCAGTTGAGTTTTGAGCTGGTGGAATTCGAATTTGTAGCAGTGCTTTCTTCGTGTCGAAGTTGAGATGTCTTTCAACGGACTACGATTGGAGTATGCCCTTGAGGGCAGCTCAAATTATATCTCATGGAAGGACACGATGGAGGCAGTGTTGAATGACAATGGGTTGAAGGAGTTCATAGATGCAGAAATTCCAAAACCTACTTCTAGTGATGCTGCTGTACTTGACGCATGGCAAAAGAAGACAACAAAGTGTCAAAGAATTCTGTTGGAAGGTGTGAAGGATCACATAGTGTCCAGCCTTCATGGTAAAGCTTCTCCATTCTTGATGTGGAAAAATTTGATAGATTTATTTCAAAGGAAGAGTGACCAGAGGAAGTTGGCGCTCAAGGGTAAACTCAGGAACATAAAAATGGAGAAAGGTGATAGTATGCCCAAGTACCTCACAAATTTCATCCAATGCAGGGATGAGATGGGAAGTGTGGGGGTCACTGTTGATGATGAGGACTTGGTGAGATTTTCTCTCCTTGGGCTTCCAAAGAGTTGGCATTCCTATAAGGACTCTATCAATGGTCAGGGGAAATTGCCAGGATGGGAGCGACTTTGGTCGGATCTTGTGTAAGAGGAGATAAGGCGAAGTACCAAGGAGGGATCTTCATTAAGGAACTTTGATGAAGAAAATTATGCTTTGGCTGCCAAAGAAAGGAAGGGGAAGAGCAAGAAGAATGCTTCTCAATCCGATGCAAAAGGCAAGAAGCAGGACATGTCTAAGGTGAAGTGATTTCACTGTCACCAACACGAACATTACGCCACTAATTGTCTATAGAAGAAGAAAAATAAGCAGGCTTCTGGATCTACAGCTGGAGAGGCCTTAGCCTCGCAGTTTGAGCTGTATTTTTCACTGATCACATGCTTGGTCTGAAGTGTGATGGGTTCATTGTGGTTTCTTGACAGTGGTGCATCTTTTCACATGACAAGAGATCGATATTTGTTTACTGATCTGGATGAGAAAGATATTGGAGTGCACATCAAGATGGGCGATCATGGTAGATACAGTGCGACCGATATCGGCACCATTTCCTTTGAGAGGGAGTTTGGTAAACCCTTCATATTGAAGGAAGTGATGCATGTTCCAGGATTGAAGAAGAATCTTATCTCTGTGGCGATGTTAGAAGACAAGGGATATGATGTTGTATTTAGCGACAGAAAGGCTTTCCTGTGTAGTAAGGCAACTGGTGAGACCCACAGGATAGGGGTTCCAGTTAAGAACCTTTATCAATTGCAGGTAGATGGCTATGAAGCAATGGCAGGCAAGGCAGAAGGAGTGGTGAGCCGAGATGATGGCGAGTTGTGGCACCGAAGATTGGGCCACCTTCACCATGGAGCTTTGAAGATACTGCAATAGATTTCTACTAGGCTTCCTGAGGGTACTCTTACATAGTCAGTGCAAGGGATGTACCTTGGGAAAATTTTTGAAATCCACCTTTCACGAGAAGGATAGTCGCACCACGAAGATCCTTGAGAGAATTCACACAGACGTGTGTGTACCTTTCTCAGTAGCTTTGACAATAAAGCACAGGTACTATGTAATATTTGTTGACGATTTTTCTCGTAAGTGTTGGATCTTCTTCATGCAGAAGAAGAGCAAGACATACTCAAATTTCTGTGATTTCAAGGCACTGGTTGAGAAAGAAACGGGGAAGCAGGTGAAGGCTCTTAGGAGTGAAAATGGTGGTGAATTAATCTCTGGCGAATTCAAGGAATTTTGCAGTACAGAAGGAATTCGAAGAGAGCTCATAGCACCTCATAACCCATAGCAGAATGAGGTTACAGAGCGAAAGAACATAATGATTGTGGGTGTTGCACGGGCGATGTTTCATGATCAGGGCCTTCCCATACACTTGTGGGCTAAGGCATGCAATACTACAGTATATGTGCAAAACCATTGTCCTCACAGGATACTTGGCATGAGTACACCCGAGGAGGCATTTTCTGGTAAGAAGCCTGATATTTCCCATTTGAGGATTTTTGGTTCACCTGTTTACATTCATGTGACAAAAGATGCCAGGAAGAAGCTGGAGTCAACCACAGAGGTTGGGATATTTTTTGGGTACACTGATACACCCCACAACTATCGTGTGTATTTGCGAGACAGTCGCATGATTGTTGTGATACAGGATATCAAATTTCATGAGGAGAAAGACATGAAGTGTTCGCTTGAGAGGGAGCCACACTTGCATGCAAATGAGGAGTTATTGGTTCCTAAGGATCATTCTCAATATGTGGATCAGCCACAAGATGAGGTTCATGGAGTGGAAGAGACCACTCAAGTAGCGCCAACCATCAGAGGGTGGAAGCACACTACAGAAGCTGAGCGGCTGGCTCAATATGCAGAGACGATTGTAGGAGCACCTACATCACAGTGCAGATAGAGACAGTCACCTGACCAATATACTAGATAAATGGCTCTTATGAGCAGGTGAATCGTGATGGAGCCATCCTCTTTTGAGGAAGTTGTGGAGGATCCCACATGGGTAGATGCCATGGTGGAAGAGTATGATTCAATTGTCAGAAAAAGTGCATGGGAGATTATCCTAAGGCCGGAAGGGAAATCAGTGATGGGTTTGAGATTGATCTACAAAGTGAAGCAGGCAGCTGACGGGAGTGTGGAGAAGTACAAGGAAAGATTTGTTGCCTGAGGCTTCTCACAGATTGAGGGGATCGATTATGAGGGCACCTGTTGCAAGGTATTCTTCCGTACAGATGATACTTGCTCTCTCAATGCAGATGGGGTGGCACATTCATCAGATGTATGTGAAGACTATGTTCCTCAATGGGGTGATTGAGGAGGAGGTGTACATAGAGCATCCCAAAGGTTTCGAGATCTTCAGCAGCGAGTTGCATGTGTGTAGGCTCTAGAGAGCGATGTATGGGTTGAAACAAGCACCTCGTGCTTGGTACACACGAATAAACAATTATTTCACCAGACTTGGATTCTCCAAGAGTGAGGCGGATCTTAACCTATACCAGATTGTGGTGGAGGGTAAGTTGCTAATCATTGTACTTTATGTAGATGATTTGATTTTGACAGGTGATGAACTGTTGATACACTCATGCAAGGCTGATCTTGCAAAGGATTTTTAGATGAAGGACTTGGGCCTCCTTCATTATTTCCTGGGATTAGAAATTTCGCAACGCAGTGATGGACTGTTTGTTTCTCAAGGCAAGTATGCCCAGGAGATACTGGAGAAGTTCAACATGCATGGCTGCAAGCCTGCTGATACTCCTATTCCTAGTGGATGGAGGAAGGAGGATGCTACTTCAGCGGAGGTAGTGAATGCCACTATTTATGTACAGTTGGTGGGGTCGCTTATGTATCTGGTCAATACACGACCCAACATATGCTATGTTGTTAACCAGCTTTCACAAGCTATGGTTAAGCCTACCAAGCTCTACTTTAAGGTAGGCAAGCATGTATTGAGATATCTCAGGGGCACATTGGGATATGGAGTATGCTACAGACAGTCGGATGAGGTGAGGTTATGTGGCTTCAGGGATGCAGATTGGGTAGGGAGCCCAACAGACAGAAAGAGCACATCTGGAGGGATTTTTAGTATCGGGTCGATAGAAGTTTCTTGGTACAGAAGGAAGCATAGATTCGTGGCACTCAGTTCAGTAGAGGCCGAGTATATGGTAGCAAGTTTGGCTACATGCGAGGCTATATGGATGAGGAAGATCCTGGTAGGGTTGTTCGGTTCACACTTAGATCCTACTGTGATTTACTGTGATAATAAGAGTTGCATTAAACTATCGGTTAATCCATTATTTCATGATATATATAAACACATTGACACCTAGTATCATCATATCAGAGATTGTATGCAACAGAAGATCATGTTAGTTTCATACATTCCCACGGAGGATCAAGATGTTGATATCTTGACGAAGGTGCTCACCAGGAGCAAATTCGAATACCACAGAGGCAGGATAGGGGTGGCAGATAATCCTTATCTTGTTGAGAGGGAGTGTTGATATTGCAACAATATGATGAGCTTAGTGGAAATAAGTCGCCTTCACTAAGTGGGCCTGCAGGCTATTTTTGGCGCAAAGTCTATTTTTAGACGTATGGATCATGTTCTATGAGTTGCAGGATGCTATTTGTGGATGGTTGGTCAAGTCGGAAAAAATAGATGGACTTCTGTTTTTATACATATTGGGCATAATCTATTTTTAGATTGCCAGTCTAAAAATAGATATGTCAAATATTATTAGCTCTTAATAATATTTGGACCATAAACATTATCTTATTCTCTTGGAGCACTTCAGTTAAGTGCACAGATGTGGCACAGGAGCTGACAGAAGGAATTACGATATTCCTGAGGGTTAATTGGAACTATTTCATGGATAATTCAGTTAGAACTCATGTGACAGAGTTTGGTGGAGTTGATTGAGGAGTTAATGGAGTTGTGTTCAGTTTAACTAATCTAAACATAGTTGAGCTAGTTGTATTTAGTCTAACTGAGTAATACACTAGTGAAGAGTGGTGTGAATCAATTATTAATTAATTCACTAATTATAAACTCATTAATCAACTAAATAATAAATCATTTAACTTCAGTGCATGGATAGTTTCAGTGGAGACCAGTGCAAAGATAGGTGAAAGAGCAGGTTAACTATCAGTTGTGACTATACTGTTGCATATTTGCAACAACCAGTGATTGGAGAAGCCCATGAGAATTGCGCAGTACAAGCCCCCTGGCTTTGCTATTTAATGAGCCATCCTCGGCAAGATTATTGATTATGCAATAGAGGCTGGCTATCAGGTGGCAGAGATTGGAGCATGTGTTTTTCTAGATCTAGCTTGATTAGTGTGCACCAATTGGAGATTGTACTGAGAGCTTGTGAGGAGATTTATACAATGATTGTTACATGATCTCCATGACATATAATATACAGATAGTTGGGGGTTTTCATCTTTAAGCTTTCCCATGAAATATTGTGTTCATATGTGTGATTGTTTATGGTTTTAATGTGTGCATGCGATTGTGTTTATTTCCAAAATTAATGATCAATGGTAGAAGAGATTCTGTATTGTGCATGAAGTTAAAATGGTGTGTGATGAGGAGAATCTCAGTGAATAATATATCAGTTATTCAAATTTCTACAGTACTGATCCACCGTTGCTGCCTACCTTGCAGTTGTTGCTCCTCCTCAAAAATATGCCAGAGACTATGGTGGTTGATCTTCACCCGAAATATACTTCCAATTCAAAACTGCTATAATTTGACCAATTCATGCATAATGGACAATATTTCTTTGTTATAAATAGAATACGACATCTCATGTGATAGTAACTTCTGGTTCTCAAAATTTGTTGCATAGCTTCCCTGCATTAGGACTATGCTAATCCCATCCTCATAAACTCCACACTCCAACACAAAATGTTGTGTTCAACTCAAAAATGTGAAACTAGGATAGTTATACATCTTCTCCTTGAACTAATCAAGGTTCCTCTGCGCAGTGATAGTCTGCTACTCCAAATTAGCAATGTGATGTAACCCTTGGTCATGCAATTTCCCTGATAGCATGACTCCACAAATATCCATCTGATGTGTTGAAATAATATGGGGTGTAAATGTTTGCATAACCTGGATCATCTCATTCTTTGGAACGTCTTGCAAAGCTACAAGAGTTCCTCCAACCAGTGCAATTTCTTCTCCAATTGCTAGTGATGGTGATGGCTGCTCCTCTACTACTTCACCAACGCTGGTATCTGATTCCTCAACCTCATGCACCTCCTGAATCATGCTTGGGAATATTAATGTTGAATTCTCAGGACCATTTTGAAAAGATGAAAATTCGCCTCCCACTGATGCAAGTACCTCTACTACAACAGGTGGTAGTGGTATTTCCTCTTCTCCCGGAGTATCAATGCTGACATCTTCCTTTTTCTCCTCATATACTTCCTCATCAATGTCAGAAAATGTCTCAATGGAAAGTGCCTCCGGTTTTCTTCTGCCAAACCTCTTTACCAATCTTTGACTGAAATCTACATACCCAATCACTCCTTCATGTTTCAATCTTCCGAACCACCAGTCACCTGCTTCACCCTCTAGGTGTAGAGCTACAATCTGAACAACCTCTGCTTTCACTACTTGGTGTAGCTAAAAGAATGCTTCTAACTTATCCATCCAAGCCTTTTCCATGCTTGTGTATTTCCCGTCAAATGTCGGCAGAAAGAATCTATTATGCATGTGCCCTATTCTTCTATTGTTGTTGCGGGGTCTTCGATTTTCTTTGATGTGGAAAAACTGCTGAAAAGTTAGATTCTCTTTGAATGCTCTAGATTGATATTTTCACACTGTAAGATAATCACTCAGAGTCTCATGCTCCAAATATCCTCCATCTCCATGCCATTCATTTAATTCTACAAGAAAAGTGGGAATAGTAGGGTGTTGTGGAACTTTCTACATCGCTGGTTGCTTATACTGCTGATAGGAAGTGCTCGGACCTTCTCCATTCTGAAATCCTCATGAGGTTTCTTTTTCCTTTCCGTTCTCATTTCTTTGATCTCCATGGTGAAATTATGCATAGATATGAAGAGAAGCATGGAAAAACTCAATCCTTCCGCCATTGTAGACTTCTTATTTTTCTGCTTCTTATTTTGATTCTTCTGATGTCATGAATTTCCTACAAGCTGAGCGAAATATCATGCCATGATACCATTTTAATATGCGAAAATGGGAAAGACAGGAATATAGAACATATATAACATTTTAATCAAGGATGTTACACCATTTTTTGGTCATCTAACCTATTATCATTAGATGGACCCAAGTACACCATGTAAGACCAATTTTACCCTACGTAAAATTGCTTTCACTATGTAAAATAACTTAATAAACCACATTTATTAGGTTGTTTATGGTCTAAACAGGAACCCCAAAAGGAAATATTAAACAAACCTATTTTGTTTAATTTTCCTCATGGAATAATTAATTAAACCATAATTTAATTATTATTCCCAGTCATGTTTAACCCAAAAACAAAGAAATTAATTAGATAAACCTTATTTATCTTATTATTTTCTAGGAATAATTATTTAAATCTTATTTAGATAATATTCCTTGTTAAATATGACCAAATCACCCACAAATAATTAAATAAATCATTATTTATTTAATTATCCTTCAACCTCTTCCTTAAAAATATAAATAAATCATTTATTTATTTATTATTAACAAATAAAGGGATTTGACCCAAGTCAAATACTTTTTCCCTCCAACAAATATAATAAAATATTCCATAAAAGGTGGATCTAGATTTGGTTAATCATGCACCAAGATCTAGAATGACCCAATATTTTGTTATAAATAGGAGGGTTTTTCCTACCATTCTTCACCTTTTGTTGCCTATTAGATCACTCTGGATCTATACACTTGGTCACATTTTTCATTATTTGCTGTGTGAGCTCCCTTTGAGTTCTATCTTTGTCTGGGTTTTCTACACCAACAAGAGAGAGAAATTCTAGATCTGAAGTGCTGAGGACTTCCAAGAACCCATCCTATTGAGGAGAATTGGAAACATCTTCTTGTTTTCCTCCCAGGTTCCCTTAATACAAAAAATTCTTTCAAAAATTGTTCTTGTCTTGTCTATTGGATATATGGAGCAAAAACCTTCTTTTTACTGCTTAATGTCTTTCTATGCATAGATCTGGTTTTTTGCAGCTCTTGTCTTGATCAAGTAACTACAGATCTGAAGATACTGGGAGCCACATTTGATGTTAGGGCTATTAGTTATGCATAGCTAAAGTGGTCTTTTTTCGTACGCTTCGACAAAAGATTCATACTAACAATTGGCGACTCCACACGGGTTTTCAATTACGACCGCTGTCGTTTTTCATATTCCTGCATATCCAGCTACTTCAAACCCTAGGGTTTCTCTTCAGCTTTTTATTTTTCCTATTTTTATGGTGCCTTTCACCTTTAAAACTCTCTAAAACCCTCAAAACATTAAAATTTTTAACTTTCGTGTGTTTCTGGCCCTATTGGCACAGGACCGACATCACCGCAATCGAGATTTTAAACTTTTCTCGAAAATATGTCAGAGACACCCGTGAGCTTCGAAAGTCGCACTTTTCAGCCCACAACCTCGCGACTCGTTTTTCCGTGCCCACCTCTTTTTTTGACCTATTTTCAGACCGCATCGCTATGTTATTCACCTCGCGACCTACCAATTTTTCACCGTTTTTCTCGCAATTTTCCGGGTTTTTTGTCGAGGTTTCCCTCTCGACAGTGGTTTTTCAAAACTTTCTTCTCTCCACCCGTTTAGACCTGTTTCTGATCTGTTTTGCTCATCTAAGTGGGAACCTAGCCCCCTAGGGCTTCAATACCCTCCACTTTTTGTGGAAGAGTTTTTAGCTGTTTCAGTCGTTTGTTTTTCAGAGTTTCAGCCTTCCCTTTTTCAGATCTAATACCTCCTCCTCAGATCCCTTTAAATCAGCTTTTCTTCCTTTCAAATCACCTCTTGTCATTTTTTTTGGACCTCCCTTTAGGACCTCCTCCCTGTCCTTTCCACTTTTTGCTGATTTCCTCCTTTTTTCCAGCCACCTTGCCTCTGCCTCTTGGCTGTGATCTGCACCTCTTTTCAACAGCTTTCTCCTTTAGATCCCTGTCCCTTTCGACCCTAGATCTATTGGCCTCTTTTTAGTGTGTTTTGACTAGATTTTTTCCCTCTTTTAGATTAGTTTTGAGAGACCCGCCTTTTTGGGTTGAATCGATGCATTAGTAGCTGTTAATTTTCTGTTATTTCAGCATTATATACTGTTCTATGCAGATTTATTTTCAGTTACGCAGCACACTTTTTCTCTTTCTCTCAAAATGAAAAAGGTTTAAAAATTAAAATTAACGCATGCCACACACTCACCCTAAGCGAAGAAGAGCCTGGTTTACACCGCCAGGCAAAGACTTTAAAATCAATTGACACTGCACCTATATGCCCTTGTTTCGCCATTGTAATCACTTGATTCTGCACCTCCTTGCCCTTATGGTCGTTCTTCTTCCCCTTGTGCCGTGTTTGTGTTGTCATCATTGAGCCCCCAAGGCGCACTTCCTGGAGACTTCTTGGCCTTCACCCTCAGTTTCCGGTCAATCGACCTGCTCCGTCCCGTCATCGTCGAGCCAGTCCTCCTCCGAGTCCACACTCCGACTCCTCTTCTGATTCTTTGGGTTCTCCTTTTCCTTCTGGTTCTCCCCCTATCACCTTCACTATGTCTGGTCCAGGGCCTAACGCTAGCGATGCTCCCGGCCCTAATGTCGAAGCCACTACTAGCGAAACCGCCACAGGAACTACCTCGGCCACACCCTTGCTGTCGTACATCGCAGGCCTCAGCCTCCCCGACTTCAATCAGTTGATCAATGACCCTATCCGCCACGATGTTGGTTGGCCTGGTATGCCAACCAAGCTCCCCTCCGACATCCCTAAGTTCGAAGGCCTTGCTGGAGAAGATCCAACCAACCATGTCCAATATTTCCACATGTGGTGTTCCTCCAACTCCATTATCGATGATTCCATCCGTCTTCGGTTGTTCCAACGCACGCTTACCGACAAAGCTTCCAAATGGTATGTTGACCAAGCCCCCTCTTCCCATACCACCTTCATGACCATCGCCCAAGCCTTTTTATCTTACTTCGAGCTCCCTCTCCGATACGATACTGGTACGGAGCTTTTGACCTCTTTCAAGCAAACCTCTTCGACCCGCCTTTCCGCCCATGTCCAGGAATGGCGACAAATACGAAGCTTATGTCGAGCTCCCCCCTTCGAAGATCGGATCTATATGGACTGGTTCCTTCGCTCTCTCTTAGCTCCCATTGGCAAAGATGTCGCCTCCCATTTCCTTCAAAACCGAAGAAGCCGCCCTCCAAATAGCCTTGAAATATGACCCGATCTATGCTCAGTCTGGTTATGTTTATACCGTCCTCCCTGACCTCCCCAGGCCTAGTGGCGCTAACGCCCCGGGGGAATCTCATTCCATCGACAGTATCATTGGAGCCCTTTTTCATCCGTATGCTCAACCTCCTATGGGATATGGTCTCCCTCAGGGAGGGGCTAGCACCTCTAGCACTCTTCCCCCGCCTGGTAGCATGTATTCGGGATACGGCATGCCTCCTCCTTTTACCCAACCTCCTGCTTACCTCAATGTTGCCCAACCTAACCATTACCTTTATCCTCAGCTTGGTGCACCAGCTCCTCCAGCATATGCGCTTCCATCTCCCTTGCCTCCTCGAAACCCGCAACAGCACCTACAGCCCCCTCCAGGGCAAGTATTTGCATAGTAGGGCGCGACTAATCCCCCTTCTTCCCAAAGAAGGTAGAGAGGAAATCCAAACCAATCTGCCCCTGGTACTCGTGGACCTAATCCTCAAGGTGTTGACCCTAACACTGCTAACCAGCAACAGGGCACTCAGCCCAAGCCGGACAGGCCGCTTCACACAAATAAGCCTTGTTCGTGTTGTGGTGTTTATGGTCATTACACCCACGATTGTCCCCTCTTACCCCAGATGCGGCAGATGTGGGAGTCTCAAGCCACATTGTGCGGAAAACACACCTCCCCTCATGTTCCTCCTAATGTGGCCACTACCCAACAAGCTGTGTTTACTGATCCTTTCCCTCAGCAAGGATTCGTGGCTACCCAACCGCCTGACAACCAGGTCGCCACTCCACCTTCCCTTTCTGGTTCCTCCGATTACCAGATCCTTATGATGAACTTTGCTCCTTCCCCAACCGTCGACCTTCACCTTCAAACTCGGTCTCGCCAGTACCCCCAGCCTCCCGCTCAGTCTTCCCCCGAGCCTCCTTCTTCAAGTTCTACAGAGCCTCTTTCGACATCCAGTGGCCCCTTACATATCCCTCAACCCAAAGTTGAGGTTCATACCAAGATTCCTAAGGGACCATTACGTTGAAATGCTGCTTCCGGTTGAGCTTCTCATTCGTATAGCATAGTAGATGATTTGGCGCAATCTCCTACTGCCATTTCTACATTGGAAATCCTCCAATCGTGCCCTTCCCAAAAGAAGGCTCTACTATCTACCGTGGGCGCTGTAGATCCTGCTGATGACCAAATGATTGTTTTCGACGCCCATCAATCAAAACATCCTCCTCTTCCTGCTTCCGTCACCTTCCAAATCCTAGTCAAAATCTGGAATGCCAATGTTTCTCGGTGTATAATTGATGAGGGGGCATCCACCTGTGTGATGTCCGCTTCGGTTTGGAAGCAACTCGGATCTCCTGACTTGGCCCCTTCCACGATCACCCTTCGAGCGTGGGACGGCCACGCCTCCCAGCCCATCGACCTTTTCCGTAATTGTCCTATCACCCTTGCCGGTAAGACTGTTTGCGTTGACGTCGAAGTCATCGACGCCCCTCTAGATTACAACATTCTATTGGGGCGAAGCTACACCTATGCCATGTCTGCTGTCCCCTCTGTGGTTTTTCACAAGATCTCTTTTCCTCACAATGGAAAGATAGTCACCATCGACCAGTTGACTTATCATGAGCCAAAGTCTCAGACCTCCCCTGAGACGACCATCTCTTCTGTAGCCAATAAGCAAAACGTCGATTCCTTGACTAGTGTCTCCCCCGACGTCTACAAAGATTCCTCCCCGCTTGGAAATTTTCCTTGTCTTCCCCCTCCTCACATCTCTGATCCCAGCTTATCGACTGTTTGCATGATGCAATCGTCTCGGGCTGCCCTTAAGTGACCCGATTCGGGTAGTCAGAAACCTCAGACTCAACCTCGCCCACTGCAACCCACTCCTATCCCTTCATCCCCGCCAGCTGGACCTCCTCCTTCTGGCCCTTCTCCCACAGATGGTATCGCTGAACCGCTTTATCCCCCTGGATCGGTTCCCCCAAGCCTTAACCATCTCGGAGCCGTCCCTCCTGGTCATTATCCCGCTAGTCAGATACCATTCCTAGCTCCCCCTCTTGGAGTCTATTCGGTCCCCGTCATGGCCACCCTTTCTCTCCCTAACCTGACCCTGGGAATACCCGTCTGGTACCTTGACCCTCCAGCCGCTACCCCTCCTGGTCACCTTAAACCCTATCTTGCTTTGACACTGGTTCAACCGGTCCCCCTTGCTTCCTCTGTTGCTACCATGCCCCCTGCACCTCCCCAGGACCATACCCCTGTGGTGACAGCTCCAGGAAAGAAAGGAAAAGCTCGCAAGGGGGCATCCAAAGACAAGGCCACCCTGACTGACCCTGTGCCTCCGCCGCCCGCAAAGCCTTGTGCCTTGTGTGATGTCGTTGGTCACACCACCCATACTTGTCCTGAGTTGCCTCGCATTCAACCCATGGTTAAGGTCGCGTTCCCTGAGTCTACGACCTTCGACCCTTCTCTTCCTTCCTCATCCGTAACCAAGAACCCAAAAACTATTCGTACTAGCAAACCCTGTGCTTTGTGCGGTATCCATGGCCATTACTCCCACCATTGTCCTCACCTGACGCATTACCGCGCCTCTTTAGAAGTAGTCCGAGAGTTTGAGGTTGAACAAAATCAATCTGCCTCTCCCATACTCGCACAGTATGCTTCGGGTCAGCTTGAGGATCCCCCCGCTCCCATCGACATTCCCCCACCTGATGTTCAGATGATGGACCCTTCAGTGACCACCCTGGACCTCCTCGTTTCTACCCATACACGAGATATCTCTATTGACCTTCGCAGCCCGAGTCCCCGCCATACCTCCTATAGCCCTCATATACCACCCTCTAGTTCATATATGAGTCATATCCATCCTGCTCATTGCACTCCCTCCCGCAGTTGCCACTTGATGTCTTCCGTCCACTCATGTTGCTGTCATTATATCTCCTCCCCCCATTTTTTTTCTTGTAACACCATTCTGCAGGACCTCCCGTCCCTCCCCTTTATTGGTTACGCCGATGGTGCAAGTCGTTACTCCCAGAATCTAGCCTCGGCAGGTTGGGCCATCTTCACCCCCTTGCATGCCCTTGTTCTCTCAAACGGGGTCTGCATTGGTACTGCCACCAACAATCAGGCCGAATATGATGCAGTGCGTGGTCTCTTAGCCGATGCCCTCTTTCATCTCATCCTCCATCTGCATGTTCATTTGGATTCCCTACTTCTTGTCATGCAACTAAATGGTGTTTATCATGTGCATAACCCTGTGCTGTTTAGACGATATTTACGAGTGAAACTCTTGATACGTGAATTTGAAACCATAACTTTCAACCATGTACCTCGAGAACAGAATCACTATGTAGATAGTATTGCAAACCATGTTCTAGACTGGCATTTATCACACGCATTTCACACAAGACAATAACATTCATAATCATTAAAAATGATGCATATCCATTATATGTGTTGCAAAACATGTGTTTAGAGTCCATCTACTCTGATACATATGACATGCCCATAGCATGTTACAAAAAACTCAAAACTGGGGGCACCACCTGCCCCTACATACACACTAGGGGGCACCACATGCCCCACACCTACTCACTATCTGGCGGATCCCGAGCCAATGGATCTGCCCCTGCAGCCCGTAGATCAGGTATTCCTTGACCAGCCATCGCTATGTGCCGCATGAAACCTCGCCTTTCCGAGGGAAGACCAGTGCATGCCTCCACGTACTGGTCGTCTAAGTCCTGCCACCCGCGCTCTGAAACTCCGGTCAGAAACCTTTCGCATCTACGGCGGATGTCCTCTAGAAGGGCAGCCGCATCCTCATTGCGCGCTGCTCTCAACCCACTCGACCCTGCAACTCCAGAGGCTGCCGAGCGTCCCATATATCCGGTCGGTTTTACCGGCGCTATATCTGCATACCAAAAGTACATGAATCAATACCATATCTACTATTCAATAACTTTAACATGCCCATACAAGAATAGTAATCTGTCACTTACCATCGGGCCCCCATACTCGACCAGGCGGAAGTGGCAGGTCCGGATCCCCACAATAACTCATCCCACTATAGGGATAGTCGTCAATGTATAATGACATCTGATCCCAATCGGCAAAGAACTCAGGTCAAAACACTCACCCGACTGCCCCTCCTCCTCCTCTACACAGTACCCGCCCCCACCAGCGCATCCTGGGCTCTCTCGGGCCCCCATCTGGGAGCTCTATCCAAGGTCGTAAGGTCGGGATCTTCTCAAAGAAGAAGGCACACAATAAAGTCCCATACGAGCAATCATGGTTCACTTGCTGCTTGCAGAGTGAAAACTATCGTTTTAGCGACACCAGCATCATTTGGGCCCACCCATCGTAGGTCCCACTCAACACACTCTCCACAATCATCATCTGTCCCCCAGTGATGTGATAGAGCACCTGGTTGCCCAGGATACGCAGCACCGCTGTGGCCACTGCACGGGTCTCTAATCTCTCTAGATCCCCGATCGGTATCTGAGTCCCCTTGACTTGGAGACCCGGTTGACAATTTCGCTCCACAAACTCAATGATATGCTGCCCTCGCGGTAATACTGGCTGCGTGTTTCCCACCATCCCCAGTGGCGGGAGACCCGTCAGGAAATACACATCCTGGACTGTCAGTTCGATCCTGTGTCCCTGCACTACAAAGACCTCATGCTCTGGATCCCAGTTATTGATAATCCAGGCCAAAAAAGGCTCTCCCACTCTCATCAAAGGGTTCTCCAAAAACTTTAGAACCCCAAACCTGGCCAACACACGATGGACACCCTGATCTACCTGGATCTCTGCCCGTAATGTACCGAGGTCTCTCTCTCTCTAGTTAACCTGTATATCTGCCATATATGCACAAAAACATCATCTTTGTCAGCATACAGATAGGGAATATCATAACCAAACACAAAAACCCAACTCTTAGCCCTAAAACAGCACCAAAACCCCCTCATCTTCCAGGTCGCACTTTTCTGCCCAATTCTAGGACAGGTCGCAGTTTTTGCCCTGAAACCTACTTCCCAGGTCGCAATTTTCGGCCCAAAAAGTGCAACCCGGCCGTAGAGATGAAGGAGGGTCTGTTACTGATATTTTGGGCCCTAAACTGAACTTTCAATCCATCAAATTGAAAGAGTAAGGTTTGGCCTCTTACCTGCCACTGACGGATCTCGATTCCAACGGTCGGTTTGTCCGCTACGGTCACTGCAAGATTTAGGGCCTTCTCTCCTCTCTACATTCACCATAGCAACACTAGCAAATGAGTGAATTTGGGGGGAAAACTGCCTTATTCAAAGAGAACCCGTGTTTCTTCTTTCACCTGCTGCGACCATACCGTAGCCCCATTTGACAAACCGTCTGCACCGTTGGAAAGCTCTCACCGAGCACTCAAATGAGTATCTGTTATTTTTTAGTGATTTGATACTTCACCAGGACACATTTTGTCCAACATGGGTCACTTCCCCTCTCATTAAAATCACATTTCTTCACTTACAGCACTTGTACTTGGGGCACCATTTTGCCTCCTTACTTGTCTTTGTTCGTGTCGATTTTCGTCATGAGTTGCCATCTTGTACTCATGTTTTCATGGTCCCCCATTGGGCCTTTACTGTGTGGTAGCACCATCGAGTCGCCCTTTTTTAGAGCATCCAAGTTGAGTCATCATTGCATTCATGGAGTCTATCCCGAGTCCCTTTGTACCCCGCTATAGCCCTCCATCCTTCATTGCTTGGTCTCTCTCTTGTGTCGCACATTATGGCCTTCAGTCCCACTGTCCCCTATCCCTTATGATATTGCGTCAGTCGCTGCCATGTAATTCATTCCCTTTATGCTCTAACAAGGGAATTTTTCCATTCGCTACTCAGTCCCTTCCATTTCCCCATCATCATTGGTGTCAGTTTGTCCGTCGCTCTACTATTTTCTCTCATGCCTTAGTTGAGGATCTCTCCTTGCCCCACCTATGGGGGACCTCCTTCTGTCGAAATCAGCTCCTTCATTCCAGAAGACAGGTCTATAGGGCGGTGTACCTTGGTTCTAGCTTCCACTCTTGTTCGGCGCCTCGAATCAGGCAAAGGGATCTCTCATTTCCCTTTAACTTGATTTTTTATCTACTCCAGCTCCTTTCAGCATCATCGAGATCCGTATACTTGATGGTTCAGTGATGCAGCAATAGCTCTTGGTGATTCTCGGGTGTGTGTGAGATGTCTCAGTCCTCATGAGGGGGTGGCCCTACAGGTAGCCCCCCACATGCCTGGATGACCTCTTCATTTCAGCCTTCGATGCAGCTCCATATATTTGATGATGTCGGCCTCAGTCGCTTGCAACACCTCTTTGATTTGCATGTCTCAGTCAGATTCTGTGAGCCCTTCCCCACGTACAGGGGGCATTTGGGGTTGTATTTGTATCTCATGTACTCAGATATTATTGTATAAGTCCTGGCTGTTATCCCAGGCACAGCATGTATGTGGGATTCCTCATTGTATTCTTATCTGGCTCATGTTTATGCCGGTTGTACTTTATGGTTCGGTCCCTTGTTTACTGGACACACTATTCTTTTGTACTTTGTCTCGGCGGGCATAGGTATGCCTCCCCTGCCGCCTTTAGCACAGGTACCCTCTCATAAAAAGAGACTTGTTGCACCTGCAAGTCTTGTCTCCTCAGGGTCTAGTTCTTCGGCACACTAGTCTACCTTACATTTCTCTCTCTGACTTCCCTCTTGATGTCTAGTGATTGAGTTCTTACAACGTAATTTGGTCATACGATTTGCTCCTAACACTCGCATGCTGGGGGGCAATCTGTTACACCATTTTTTGGTCATCTAACCTATTATCATTAGATGGACCCAAGTACACCATGTAAGACCAATTTTACCCTACGTAAAATTGCTTTCACTATGTAAAATAACTTAATAAACCACATTTATTAGCTTGTTTATGGTCTAAACAGGAAACCCCAAAAGGAAATATTAAACAAACCTATTTTGTTTGATTTTCCTCATTGAATAATTAATTAAACCATAATTTAATTAATATTCCTAGTCATGTTTAACCCAAAACACAAAAATTAATTAGATAAACCTTTATTTATCTTATTATTTTCTAGGAATAATTATTTAAATCTTATTTAGATAATATTCCTCGTTAAATATGACCAAGTCACCCACAAATAATTAAATAAATCATTGTTTATTTAATTATCCTTCAACCACTTCCTTAAAAAGATAAATAAATCATTTATTTATTTATTATTAACAAATAAAGAGATTTGACCCAAGTCAAATACTTTTTCCCTCCAACAAATATAATAAAATATTCCATAAAAGGTGGATCTAGATTTGGTTAACATTATTTTAATCATGCACCAAGATCTAGAATGACCAAATATTTTGTTATAAATAGGAGGGTTTTTCCTACCATTCTTCACCTTTTGTTGCCTATTAGATCACTCTGGATCTATACACTTGGTCACATTTTTCTACATTATTTGGTGTGTGAGCTCCCTTTGAGTTCTATCTTTGTCTGGGTTTTCTACACCAACAAGAGAGAGAGATTCTAGATCTGAAGTGCTGAGGACTTCCAAGAACCCATCCCATTGAGGAGAATTGGATATGCCTTCTTGTTTTCCTCCCAGGTGCCCTTAATACAAAAATTCTTTCAAAAATTGTTCTTGTCTTGTCTATTGGATATATGGAGAAAACCCTTCTTTTTACTGCTTAATGTCTTTCTATGCATAGATCTGGTTTTTTGCAGCTCTTGTCTTGATCAACTAACTGCAGATCTGAAGATATTGGCAGCCATATTTGATGTTAGGGCTATTATTTATGCGTAGCTAAAGTGGTATTTTTTCATACACTTCGACAAAGGATTCATACTAACAGAGGAAATAACCAGAATGTAAGCACAAAATTGTAAAATGCTGGAAATGCCAGATATAACATCAAGACATTAAAAAATTAGTAGAAATAGCTGAGCCATATCATTATGTATCAACAAAAATGTAAGTACACAATGCTCCAAAAGGAATGCACTCAAGCCACAAGATGGTTGAAATACACTAATGAAACTTAGCATTGGAAAGTATAAACTATTGCTGCTGGAAATTATTGTTGCTGGGAAGAAGATCTATTTGTGAGAGGCTATTTCAGTGCTTTGAAATATCTAATATTTTAACCACAACTTCTACTCTAAAAACATAGAAAACCCCAGAAATGCTTTCCAGAAATTCTTTGGCCATATTTTGAGTTTGGAATTTCGGCCCTTCTTGGGTTCCACATTGTAACCCTGCTGGCTGAGTTACACACTCCCTAGAGAAAACTGCTGATATGGGGTTGAAATAATGATTTATCTGCTGCAATAGCACCCACTCAACTCACTAACCAAAGGGTTGGTCCCTTCTCCCGATCTCAAGCTCATAAAATTGAGTTCTAGCTCCTCCACTAAATATGCAATTGTTGCATGCATGACTTCTGGGAAATACTATAGAGTCTATGAGGGTTGATGATGTAGCCTAATGATAGATAATACAATGCTAATCCTAGGATATTGAAGTGGTCCCCGAAGTTAAGGATTAATCCCTCACAGGATTCAAAGTTGAGTTTCTTAGAACTTCCTCTTTTCCCCAAACCCTCACTACAGAATTACGAATTCTCGTAGGAAATTTTTCTTCATAGGAGAACTAGATGGATGGCCTAATGTCAGATATGACAATGAAACTCCCAAAAAGCTGCAATGGATTCACAATGTGAAGGGATGATCCATCCACAGGTTTCTCAGTTGAAGTACTGAGAACAACCTTCTAGCCCTCAAACCCAAGTTCAAGAATGCATAAATCCTCTAGTTGGAAGTGTAGAAGATAGTTGTTGAAAGTGGAACTAATTTCTAGATGATTAATGTTTCCCAAGAAAACATTCCCAGAGTAGGCACTTGAAGTTCCTTTTGGGTAAGGGTGGGATTCCTGCTTGGGAACACTTGGTGCTAAATATCACAACAGACTTACCTAAACAGTTGAAGTGAGCAAATAAATTTCTTATGAAACTCAACAAAAAAAATCCAGTCTCTCCTTCCTTTGCTTCCCTCATCTTCCTTTTATGGTTATGAGCCTTTCGTAGCCTTGGCCCACCTCATAACTGTGTTGCACATGTGGCCACTAACCTCCATAAATATTACGTTGTCCTCCATGATCTCCATCACTACTCCAATTACTCTCCACTTCCTCCATCATGTGTGCATTTAATGCAAGACTTCCTCCATCATCTCTGCAACTTATTGTTCCCTATCTCCATCATATTCCTCATTAATGATCTATGACCTCCACTCTTTATTCATTATTATATTACACCACTACTCCATAATGCTACTCCACTACTCAACTAACCCAGATTGACACTACAGAAGTGGATTTTATTCATCTACTGGGTTTATGGCTCCCTCCAACGTTTTATTTACTTAACTAAATAAGAAAAGTAAGATCTCTAATATTCCAATTAGCTGATGGAAATTTTGGAATATTACATTGAAGGAGTGACTCGTCCTCCTAAAACATCCCCCATCCCCATCGTCATCTTCATCTTCTTCTTATTTTGATTCAAGAAAAATTTCTTCAAGGAAACATTCCAGGAAAATTCTGTCAAAGTAACCTTTGTTAAAACATGATCTTAGGTTAAATTTTCTACAAATGATAGTGAACTTAAGAAAAATAAATTGAATAATTGGATCACATAACTAGATATTTATTGGAGGATCTAGAAGATTGTCAAGGAAAATGAAAATATCCATATTTATTATCTTTTATTGAGTGGTACAAACTCAATCTACTAGGAGAGAAAAAATGAAGAAGAATTCCTTCAACATTGCAAGGTAATTACTTATTAGTATGAATTTACTATTTAAATAAGGAAATACTTCTATCCATTAGGCTACATGCAACAAGCCATACTGGAATCAAAAAATTTGAGATAAGGTAAGCATAAAAGTGTTTAAGGTTACACTCATGAGTTTAGAAAGAAATATTTTATTTTCCATATTCAATTGATTACAAAATAAATTATTCTTAATTACATTTGTGGTTTTCATAGTTAGTTTTGACATACCATCCTTATGTTCAATACTACTAACTTGGATGGTCTTTTTTCATTCTACAGATCTTAAATATAGAGGGGAAAATGTTAATGACATTTCTCTATAGAACCTATTCATTCAAACGAGGTAAAAAACTAAAGGAAGGAGAAGCGAGGATGGAAACAAAAATAAAGAAGGAAGATGTGAAGCTTACGTGTTCCCATTGTAAGAAAAAATTTCATGATGAGGGTCATTGTTGGAGACTCCATCTAGAGCTTAGGCCCAAATGGTTCTAATAATATAAGGGTAAGAAAAAACATGGTTGCTACAGTCTAAAAAGATCTTGGATATATATGAGTTTATCGAACACCCATCACAACAATAGCAGTACAATGTATATTATGTTCTGATGTTATTTCTATCTCTACCAATCCTCTAAATAGGAAATGATACTTGATGAAAGGAAAATAAGTGGAAAATTCCATATTCAAGTCATAACAAAGCATACTAATATCAACATGCTTTATGGAAGTTGTTCCAAAGTAAATATAATTTTTGATTTTTTTTTAAAGAAGTTAGGTTTGGAAACTACACCTCTTTGTAAGCCTTATCTTATTGGATGGGTCTGTGATAATGAAAAATTGTAAGTAATTGTACGCTTATATTTTCAATCACCTATAACTTCATAAAGGGGGTTGAATTGAATGAAATAAATATTTATAATTGTTGAATTGGGTGAAGAAGCTCATATATGTATCATATGAATGCCATCTTCGTTAGTAAGAATAACAAGTACCATATCACTAAAAAAGGAATTGAATACATTGGGAGATCACATCACATAAATAATAAACTATCTATTTTGAATATACGACAAAAAAAATGCCAGTAAATGGAAGCAATACATTTCCATTCATGTTAGTAAAAGTTTAGATATGTGATCGTAAAAACAAAATAGTTAAAATTAATGAATAAAAACAACATGAAATCTCATTGCATACTAGCACAAAATATTTTGACATGCATCCTATGGTTGAGGAAGATACATCCTAGGGTCATTGTTGTCCCTATTAATAACAAAAAAAACTTTTATTGGTGCATTCTCATTTGCACCTATATGTTCATGTTTATTTCTAGTGTAGTGTGTATGCTTAGTTTTAGAAATGATTAATGAAAATCTTTTGGAAATAAGAGAATGGTTTGTTATATCAAAAATTGCATGGTAACTTTCATCCTTGTTGGATAATTTGTTTTGTTGAGATATATTTTTTTATCTAGGCGTAAGGGTTAGAAACTAGCCAAGTGGGGAGGCAATATCGTCACTTCATTTCTAAATGAAATAATTTTGTTGGTCCAAAATATTCTATTGCAGAGGGTTGGAGAAGGTGTATCTTCATGAATTATAAAATTCAGAGTCTTCAAATTATAATGTGAAGTTCTCTATGTTTAATACCTCATGGAGAGATTTCTAATGACGCTTGAATGAAGTCAAACATACATCGTATGATGAATTTATGGAATTATTATTTTTTGAGGTTCGTGCAAAAAAAATACATGTGTGTGACACATGAAAACACCATAGGAGGAAATGTGGTAGTATGGATAGTAAGATAACTGGTAGATTGTGTGATAGGACCCTTAAACATGGCAAGGATCATTGATGTTTCACTAATTATGTGGGATGGTGTGGAATTTTGATAGCTAGATGAGATGGCATTGACATGACTACAATAGTGGTAGGTTACTGGGAAGATTATTGGGTGGAAATGTCACCTAATAATTGAGTGCCACATAGTAGACCAATTTTGATGAAAATGGTCTATCATCCACTGAATGATAAAATAAGGAATCAAACCTCCAACCTCGCTAAAGTGACTGCAAAGATACGTCATTGTGCCAAAAGTGATATTTATTATAAATTGATGAGATATTATAATTAATGCTTTTTAAATTCATGTTGGGTTTAAAAATAGCGTAAGGAATGATCAAAACCATGACCTCCACTATTCAGTTCTAATACATTTACAAAAACACTAATGGATTTCGTTGGAAAATATGCTAAATGACATATTTAAGCTATGTAAATCATATTTTGTTAGATATGGATGGTCAATAAGGTTGAACATGTGATCCCCATGGTAATAAATGCATGAATTAATAATTGCACCAACTATATTTCTTGTATGGTTTTACAGGATTATATTGATAAAAAATTTTGATCTTCTCATTCCAAAATATCACAACAATCCCCAAGCTTGACTGTGGGACCTCCTCCGTATTAACACGACATTTTTATCAAAGGGAAACAAGCTTATATTGTGACAAAGCTATACATGTTATATAGTTTTGATCTATATTTTTGTGTGTGGAACTTTAAGAAAATGGATTTAAACACTAATTTAGGTAGTCCAAGGGAGATAAACTGGTTTTCAGGCTAACACTACCTCTATATTATATTAAAGGAAAGATATAGTCTATTTTGACAGAAAAATTGGATGTAACATTTATTTTTCATCCTAATAGAAGTGATTGCTTGTTGGAAGAAGAACCCAAAGGTGTAGCCAAAACTTGATGAACTCTATTATCAATTTCTTTGGTTGCCTCTCTCTCTATTTATCTACTGCAAATTCTTAATTTTAAGACTTTCATTGCTTCGCTCAAATTCATAATTTGAGTTAAGTTCCATTCACACTTATGTTTAATGATTAATAAAGTCATATATTTATGTATCGACTAGTATATCATCCATATAAAGAATATCAAATGAACCTAGAAAAGGGCATAGTATCTCATTCATGAACTTCATGAGTGTAGCTATTTTATTGCATAAAACAAACAACATGATTAGCCACTAATAAAAAACTTTTATGGCTTTTAATGTGGTTTTTACGTATCTTCTTCTCTACCTCAAATGTGGTGATATCCAAATTTTAAGTCAAAGGCCATGTAGTATTTTTATTGTTGCAACCTATGCTCGATAGGGTGTACTATCCTTGCGAATTGTTTTTTTCAACAACCTATAATGAATGAAATTTCACCAAGCCCCATCCTTATTAGGAACAATTACAATGATTGTCCCAACATTTTAGGTACTTTTTTGATAGAAAACATGCTCGAATAAATGCTCCAATTACTTTTTCTCATCATTTTCTTCTACTATAGACCACCTATACAACCTAATTTTTAGCAATGGAGAGTCCATTAATGGTTTGATCTCGTGCTCCACTTCTCTATTAGGTGGTAGCTCTTTAGGCCGTTGAAATGCTTCCTTTTATGCCTATAGAGACTTTCTCAAATGTTGTCTCTATTTTTTAGTGCACTCCTCAAAACATGACTTTTATCTCACTAACTTTTCTACAAACTTATTTTCTCCTAAACATAACAAAAATAATTATTTCTGGAACTAATTTATGTTTTATATTTTTAAATTTTTTCCAAAAAAAATTAGCATTCCCTTTTTCTTGTTGATGGTGAAGAATTTTCCATCGTTGATGATGTGATACTAGTTCTCTCTCCATAGGAAAACTACATCCTACATCTACATATAGGGACTCCCAAACATAAATAAACATACAATAAGTAGAACCACATCCTACTCCAGTTCATCATTATAACCAATATTGAGATAAAATTTCATCTTACAATGTTTTGTTACCTTGATTTACATAACATTATTTATCCATCCAATGGATATGGACTAGGAAAATCTCAAAATTCGAATCCAAATTTGCAACTACCTTTGTAGCAACAATATTTCATTATGATCTAGATTTGAACAGAGCATTCATGTTCATCCTCTTAAACTATATCTTTATATGGATTCAAATTTGTTTTTAATATCCTTCTCTTATTCTCTCTGAAGGATTCTCATATTCATCATGTTTCTACATTAATGGGTAGAAACTTTTCTCATCCAAATCTAAGATTCTTTCCACCTTGTTGTATATATTCTCCTCCGTCTGTGAATTTTTACCCCGCTGTCTCATTCAAATCCATTTTTAACCTCTGCTGTGACCCAAGATCTCATGACCCCGCTTGATACTACTATCTCCGCCCGAAAATCTGCTTCACAATAGTTAAAAAACCCAAATTTAATAATCGGGACGAGTCCCCAAAGAGCTTGACGCCCTTCCGCTTCAACTTCCATATGACCCGAGTCTGAAAACCATAATTCAAAACGAGAAGGGGCCTGTTGTTCTAACGATCGGGCACAATGCTGGCCGTCCGATCTGGCTCAAATCAACAGCGCGGAAATCAACTTATACGAAGGGCCCGCGCGCATCAGATCGTCGGTATTTCATGGCCCACCATTTTATTGTCCCCCGATGCAAGCGCAGCCGTTGATCTTGTTCCGAGATCGAACGGTCCTAGGTCAATCGCAGTCCCGCCCCCAATCGCGATCGGAACTTCTAAAATGTACCACCCCGGTCTCCCCGCTCCATCTTCCGATTGCGATCTCCGATTCGGGTCCCACTCCCTACGGTTGTGTCATCATAATGCATCAGTGTACACCATGTTTCTCCTCCATCATCCACATGTTCTGGTGACGTGTCATATTTTATGAACCTTTGACCCGTCCATTCATTGTCGCTCCATTGTGTTTTGCATTGTCACCCTCTATTTCTCCATTATATTCGTGTGTTTCCTATCATCCTGCATCTTCTCAATATCTCGCCTAGTCTGTATTACCGATTCCATGGCCGCTGTCGTATCCACATTCCCTGTCACCGAGTCATTTTTCTCTAATGTTTTGCGGGCTTTGCAGGTTTTAAAATGACTTAGCTGGCGCTTTAACTCGCCGCCTCCGTTGCAAAGATCTGGAACATACTAAAGAACATATCCTACTGGCGAAATTAAGGAAAGAAGCCGAGGGTAGGTGGGAGAGGTGACCGCCATTAAAGAAGACATAGATATGGATTCTCAGAACTCTCCAGATGCGTCCACCACGCATTAAAGACCCAGGATTCAAATCTAAAGCCAAGGGCCGAGAGTACAGTACTGAAATGTAGATTATTTCAAATCTCTTATGGCAGCGGATTTTCCCTCAGCCGCGGGCAGCATATTGCATATATTTTATTGTTCCTGTCTTGTATATAAAGAGATTTTTATCTCCCAGCATTTATTTCTTCAAGCAGACTGTTAGTTGTATTCATTTATAGTCAGTCATTCATAAGAGAAGGCGCGAATTTTTTCCGCCAGGTTGGTTCAAACTCAGTCATTAATTGTGCCTCATCTCCCTCCCCCTCCAGAAGTTTCTGTCTTCTCTATAAATACTCAAAAATAAGATTTTTGAAGGGTTCCAAATTTCTATCAGTAGACTGTGCAGCGAGAAGACTTCTGTATACATCCTTATAATGTTTTTGTATGAGGTTTCAGAGCCCGTAGGGTTTCAGTGAGGAGGGGTTATAACTGTATTGAGGATTCTAATCTATGGTATCTCACAGTATGTAATTTCTCTTATGTGTTAATACATTATCTCATTTCATGCAACTTATCTTCTTGTATCATGCTCTAGAATGCGAGTGGCTCACTAGTTTGCAGTAAGGATTCATCTTAAGTGGTCCCCTTTCTAGAATTAGTCAAGCGCTTTAAATAGGCCTAGTCATGATATACTGTTCCATGTTCTTTCTTTCCATATTTTCTGCTATATTAGTTGCTTGAGGAGGGTGCTTTTAAAACGCCATTGTCATATAAGGATTCGTAAATTGGTGCGCCCTTATATGGTTCTGTTGTGTATCTGGGTATCAGTCTCATGTCAGCTAATATCTTCTTATGTTTCCTCACTGCACTCCCTTCCTGATATCTGATTTCTGTGATATATTAGTTGAATCGGCCCTCTTTACAGTAAGTGGTCTCTTAACTGTCTGATGCTTTCATGCTGGAGTTTTACATGATGTTCCTACATTGTTCTTGTCTTTGTACTAGCTTCTGAGAGAGATTGGTCCCATTCAAAACTAATTTCCTTGTTTAGAACAAGAGATAGTAAGTGAGCTCCTTGGACTGACAACCCAAACTATAAAGGGCTCCTTGCTATATTAAGATGTCCTAGGCACTGGTCTATGGCAACTCTAGGCTGTCTCTAGGAGGGTGACAAAATCATCCACAACATCTTTCTGGCGCCGTTGCCGGGGAGCGAATTCAAGAATATCTGTTTCCCTGGGTTCGACATCTCATTTTCACTCTCTAATCAGGTGAGCACAGAGAGGTGAAGAGTTGCAGATTTCTCACCTTGGCGACTCCACTGGTCTTTGATTGATAAATTTTATTGGAAGTCCTGGCTTCCCGGAAGCCCCATTTGAGGTCGGATACCTCCCAGCCGAAAACACCCGTGTCTGACCCGGAGAAGATCATTCATAAAAGAGTTTGGAAAGAGAATAAGTCAGTTCGTCCCGAAAATCCTGAATATTCCGTTGAAGATCATCCGCACTCTTCTTCTCAAGAAGTTAGAACAGAAAAACCCGAGTTTCGCTCAGAGACTCCACGTAGAGGAATTACCTGGATTGAAGGAGAATCTCATCCTGCTTTCGTGGCTGAAGAAATTAAAGAGGTCACAGAAGTAGCTGTTGTTAACTGTGAGTTATTCCCATCTACAGCTCAGGCCTCTGTGCAATATATTCCCATTGTTATTCATACTCCGCTTCCTCCTACTCCTCTCCCTTCATCTGTATCTCAAATTGTTGTGCAACCCCCGCCTCCCCCAATGGCCAATGTCCCTGCATTTCTTTTGAACAAATACGCTCCTCTGGCCTTGCCCCAAGTGCTAAATGATATGCCACAAGATTACTTGAAGATTTTGCCAAGATTTAATGGTGAAAATGAAGTTGATGCTCAGAAACACCTCGAGGCCTTCTGCTCTTTTGCAGAGAACTTAAATGTTGAACATCTCGATGTAGTCTTGAGGTTATTTGTGCAATCCTTGGAAGGCGAAGCCCGAAAATGGTTCAAGACATTGGCAAACCATTCAATCACCACCTGGGACCAAATGGAAAATGCTTTTCTCAGGAAGTGGGGCGAAAAGAAAGACCAAGGGAAGTGCCTCGTTGAATTTAATACGCTAAAGAAGAAACACAATGAGGGAGTGGCAGAATTTATCAAAAGGTTTAATAAATTATATCTGAACCTTCCTGCCGATATGAAACCTCAAAAAGCTGCAGCCAAAGTTGTTTTCATAGCAGCTTTTGATTCCGATTTCGGTTTCTCTCTGCGGGAAAGAATGCCTGTCACCCTGGATGATGCTCAGACAGATGCCCTAGAGTTGGAGGCGAATTTTGCTGCCACTGGGAAGTTAAAAGGAAAAATAGAACCGGAAACTAGAAGAAAAGGCAAAGAAGAGGTTTCTACCTCTAATCAAGAAAAGGATTCAGATAAAATGGACGAGATAAGCAAGATGATAAATAAGATGGTTAAGCTAGAACTGGAAGCTAAGAACGCAGCTCCCAAAAACTATTACAATGCTCCAAACAGAGGATATAATCCTCGGTACAGAAAGCCTCCATTGCAAATATTGCCAAGGGAAGCGAAAGAACAACAAGATTAGGTACCTCATCCCTTGTACCTATAAGGACCAGCAGATGACTCCGCCGGAGATGCAGCTTATAGACTAGAAGATTCAAATCTGGCTTTTTCAAATAATGATGATATGGAGTGCCCCCTACAAGAAGAAGGCGAAGAAGCAAAGATTGACCATTACTGCAAGCAATTTTCTGATTTCATGGAAGCACAATTCAATGTCAAGTATGATCTCAGATCTTCAAGGAAGAGGACCAGAACTCAGGAGCCAGAGGAAGAATCACCTCAGAAAGAAGGATCCGCTCAGAAAGAATCAGCAACAAAGAAGAATGCGGAAAAAGGTAAGAACCTTCTGAATACCTCCTTGCAGTCTAATGATCAGATTCCCTCCTCTTCTAAACTAGTTGGTCCTCCTAATGATGAGCCAGTGTCAAAAGAAATTAAATCTTCAGTTGAGAATAAGGAGTCCAAAGAAGTAGTGATAGAAAAGCCCACATCTGCATTCAATTTTCCAAAGGAACTTGAGAAGATTAAGATTCCTGTCCCTCTAACTGAATTATTAAAATAGCCTGCATATCAGTCTCAAGTTACCTCTTTCATTCTTCCTCCTGAGCTACCAATTGCACCTGATAGTTTAAATCTTCAAGAAGAAAGACCCATGGTAGTCTTTGGCCCACATGTCGAGGAGATAGACCCTTCTACTCCTCCTTTTTATGTATCCCTAGTCATTCATGACCTGTTGTTACATAATTGTATGTTAGATTCTGGGGCTTCCCATAATCTCATGCCTCTCTCTGTCATGGAGCAACTAGGGCTGCAAATTACAAGACCATATAAAGATTTATATTCATTTGATTCTAAAAGGGTTAAATGCTTGGGAATGATTAAAGATTTAGTGGTTAATTTGGCTCAAATCCCAGCGAAGAGTGTGGTCATGGACATCGTGGTTGCCGATATCCCAGCTCGCTTTGGCATGCTTCTGTCAAGGTCCTGGGGTACAAAGATTGGGGGGTCAATTAAATTGGATTTAACATATGCTACTGTCCCAGTCTTCAGAGGTCAAGAAAGGAGGTTGTACAGAGAAACTCGATTTGTTAAAATGGTAACCAAGGCTGACTACTCAGAGAACTCTCCAGTTTATAACAAAGAGGGAGACTTTTCATGTTTAATGTTGGAAGAAAATCAGGATTATGCACATGAACCCCTTTTTGGTCAAATCCAAGCTGAGCAGCCTAAAGAAGATTAGGAATCAGAAATTTGGACTTTGCATTTTGATGGAGCTAATTCAAGAGAAGGCAATGGAGCTGGGGTATTGTTGATTTCTCCCACAGGGAAATGGGTGCCACTGTCTTTTAAACTGGAGTATGAGGCTACAAACAATGTAGCTGAATATGAAGCACTATTATTGGGACTGCAGACAGCCAAGAATATGGGCATCCAGTGTCTAAAAGTGTTTGGAGACTCTGAGCTGGTGGTAAGGCAGATCAAAAATGAATGTCAAACTAAGCATCCACGGCTCAAAGCATATAGAAACGAAGTATGGGACATGATAGAAAATTTCTTCTCAGCATTTAACATACAGTTCATGCCCCGGGAGCAAAACAGAGTAGCAGACTCTCTTGCTGTAGCTGCCAGTACTTTCTGTCCTCCTCAGAATCCGCTTCTAAGATATGAAGTGGAGGTACGGTACAGACCATCCATTCCAGATAATATAAAGCATTGGCAGGTATTCGAAGATGATGAACAAATGAAAAGATTTATGGAGACTGTGGGAGAATTCTCCAATATGGAGATTGATGGTAATGAAGAGGAAGAAGTTGAAAATGTTGCTGAGAACAAATGGGAAGAAATAATAGCAGGTAATAAAGTGCTGCAACTGAAAGGTAATGTGATACCTAGAGGATTGGTACCTCTAGAAAGGTTATTTAATAAAAATGATGTTCCCATGCAGCCAAATAAAGTAGTAGAAGAATATCAAGTGGGAGATTTGAATCTGGGTACTTCCACTGATCCCAAAATTGTTAAATTATCTAAAAGAGTCCCAGAAGGATACAAAGAAAAGTATTTGAAGCTATTTCAATCTTACAAAGATGTATTTGCTTGGTCCTATGAGGACCTAAAAACTTTTGATGTAAACATTATACAGCATAAGATTCCACTGAGGGAAGATGCAAAGCCATACAAGCAGAAGCTCAGACAGATAAACCCCTTGCTGCTTCCCTCAATTGAAAAAGAAATTAAGAAATTACTGAAGGCCAAGATAATTGTACCACTAAGATACTCCGAATGGGTAGCAAATCTTGTTCCTGTTAGGAAGAAGAACGGAGAAATAAGGCTGTGTGTAGACTTCAGGAATTTGAACAGAGCATCTCTCAAAGATAACTATCCACTGCCTAAGATGGATCACATCCTGCAGAAAGTAGTGGGAGCATCTAGAATGTCAATGATGGATGGATTTTTGGGCTACAATCAGGTAGCCGTGTTCCCAGAAGACCAGAAGAAAACTGCATTTACTACACCATGGGGAACCTTTATGTATGCGAGGATGCCATTCGGATTGATTAATGCATGAGCTACTTTTCAGAGGGCAATGGACATAGCCTTTGTAGGAGAACAGGACAAGTTCTTGGTGGTGTATCTTGATGATATTATAGTGTTCTCAAAGAATGATGATGAGCATATTGAGCATTTAAAAAGAACTTTTGAAAAATGTAGAAGGTATGGCCTGTCTCTAAACCCTCAAAAGTCTTTGTTTGCATTAGATGAGGGAAAACTCTTAGGGCATATCGTGACTAAATATGGTGTAAAAATTGATCCTAAGAGAGTTGAAGTGATAAACGGCATCCCTTTGCCAAGAAATAAGAAAGAAGTACAGGTATTTTTAGGCCGAATTAATTTCTTGAGAAGATTTATCCCTAACTATGCAGAGATAGTTAGACACATAACCAATATGTTGAAAAAGGAAAATGAAGTAAAATGGTCCCAGGAGTCTAGAGATGCATTCACGAGGATAAAACGGGCATTTGCTGAAGCTCCTGTGCTAGCAGGGCCAGATTACAAAAACCCATTTATAATTTTCTCATTTGCTTCACCTCATACCATTGCTGGAGTGTTATTGCAGAAAAATGAAGAGGGATATGAACAGCCCATAGCTTTCTTCAGTCAAGTGCTTTACGATGCTGAATTGAAGTATAATATACTGGAGAAGTAGGCATATGCCCTGGTAAAGTCCCTTAAAGCTTTCAGAGTCTATATTTTGCAATCTCACATCACAGCCTATGTCCCTACAGCAGCAGTCAAAGACATTCTAGTTCAAGGAGACAGCGAAGGTAGAAGGGGAAGATGGATTGCAAAAATCCAAGAGTATGATTTGGATATAAGGCCTACTAAATTGGTGAAAGGACAGGGACTCGCCAAGATGTTATCTGAATCAAATCATCAAGCTTTGGGCATTAATCTGTCTGTGATAACAAATGAAGAATCAGAAAAAGAAGAAGAGCAACATGGACTAGAGATGGCTACTCAAAAGATACATGTGAAATATCTGACTAGTCCTTGGTATAAGCAAATAGTTGAATATCTGTTAACACGTAGCTGTCCTCCAGGATGTGACAAGGTGAAATACAGAGCTGTGAGGATGAAATCTCAGAAATATGCAATTTCCAATGGGCAGCTCTATCGGAGAGACCCTCTAGGCATATTACTTTTATGCCTCACAGAAAATGAAGTGCAAAATGTAATGATAGAATTTCATGAGGGGATATGTGGAGGACACTACAGCTGGAGGGCTACAACTCATAAAATCTTGAAGGCTGGTTTTTACTGGCCAAAATTGTATTCAGACACTTTTTCTTGGGTCAGATCATGTGACAAATGCCAAAGATTCGCAGAAAGGCAGAAATTAGCAGCATTGCCCTTGATCCCTATTCATGTAAATGAACCATTTCAGAAATGGGGATTGGATTTTATAGGTGAGATACATCCCCCATCAAGTGGCCAACATAAATGGATATTGACAGCCACAGACTATTTCACGAAATGGGTGGAAGCCATACCTACCAGAAATGCTACAGACACTGTAATAATGAATTTTATAAAAGATAATATCATATCTAGGTTTGGCTGTCCTGCAAGAATTGTAACCGACAATGCACAGGCTTTCAAGTCGGCCAGGTTCGTAAAATTCTGCCAAAGATATAACATTATCCTGACTCATTCTACAGCATACTATCCATAGGGAAATGGTCTAGCAGAGTCATCCAATAAAACCCTGGTGAGATCCCTGAAGAAGAAAATAGCTGAAAATAAGAAAAACTGGGACTCTCAATTAAAATTTTCTCTATGTGCAAACAGAATAACCAGCAAAAGGGCAACAGGGAAGTAACCCTATGAGCTGGTATATGGACGGGCTGCAGTGTTTCCTTTACAATTGGCATTGCCAGTCGCACGTTTTATGCAGGAAAACCAGGAAGAATTAGATGGCATGATCCGAATAATTAATCAGCTGGTAGAATTGGAGGAAACAAGGAACTAGGTAGATCAGAGGCTGATAGAATACCAGGAAAAAATGAAGAATGTCTTTGATCAGCATGCAAAGGATAGGAATTTTCAAGTAGGAGACTTGGTTCTTAGATGGGATGTTCGCAGAGCAGAAAAGGGCAAACATGCTAAATTTGATCCATTGTGGTTCGGGCCATTCAAAATAGTGAAGCTGGGAAGAAACAACACCTTTACCTTAGAAAATCTACAGGGTGATTTGTTGGATGCGCCCGTGAATGGCCAGTTCCTCAAGCCTTATTTTCAATTCTGACCCGAGCTGGGAGTGCCTGAGTGTATATACTATACATAGTTTGTTTTGGCTTTTATTTTTATAGAGGAAAATAATGTTGATAATTACTTGAAGTGAGAAGTGTAGGAGAACTGAAAAATAAGATGGAATATTTAATGGTCTGCGTGTTCTCGACATGCCCGAGGACGAACATGTCATCCCTAGATGGAGCTGATGTTGTATATATTCTCCTCCGTCTGTGAATTTTTACCCCGCTGTCTCATTCAAATCCATTTTTAACCTCTGCCGTGACCCAAGATCTCATGACCCCGCTTGATACTACTATCTCCGCCCGAAAATCTGCTTCACAATAGTTAAAAAACCCAAATTTAATAATCGGGCCAAGTCCCCAAAGAGCTTGACGCCCTTCCGCTTCAACTTCAATATGACCCGAGTCTGAAAAACATAATTCAAAACGAGAAGGGGCCTGTTGTTCTAACGATCAGGCACAATGCTGGCCGTCCGATCAGGCTCAAATCAACGGCACGAAAATCAACTTATACGAAGGGCCTGCGCACATCAGATCGTCGGTATTTCATGGCCCACCATTTTATTGTCCCCCGATGCAAGCACAGCCATTGATCTTGTTCCGAGATTGAACGGTCCTAGGTCAATCGCAGTCCCGCCCCCAACCGCGATCGGAACTTCTAAAATGTACCACCCCGGTCTCCCCGCTCCATCTTCCGATTGCGATCTCCGATTCGGGTCCCACTCCCTATGGTTGTGTCATCATAATGCATCAGTGTACACCGTGTTTCTCCTCCATCATCCACATGTTCTGGTGATGTGTCATATTTTATGAACCTTTGACCCGTCCATTCATTGTCGCTCCATTGTGTTTTGCATTGTCACCCTCTATTTCTCCATTATATTCGTGCGTTTCTTGTCATCCTGCATCTTCTCAATATCTCGCCTAGTCTGTATTACTGATTCCATGGCCGCTGTCGTATCCACATTCCCTGTCACCGAGTCATTTTTCTCTAATGTTTTGCGGGTTTTGCAGGTTTTAAAACGACTTAGCTGGCGCTTTAACTCGCCGCCTCCATTGCAAAGATCTGGAACATACTAAAGAACATATCCTACTAGCGAAATTAACGAAAGAAGCCGAGGGTAGGTGGGAGAGGTGACCGCCATTAAAGAAGACATAGATATGGATTCTCATAACTCTCCAGATGCGTCCGCCACGCATTAAAGACCCAGGATTCAAATCTAAAGCCAAGGGCCGAGAGTACAGTACTGAAATGCAGATTATTTCAAATCTCTTACGGCAGCGGATTTTCCCTCAGTCGCGGGCAGCATATTGCATATATTTTATTATTCCTGTCTTGTATATAAAGAGATTTTTATCTCCCAGCATTTATTTCTTCAGGCGGACTGTTAGTTGTATTCATTTATAGTCAGTCATTCATAAGAGAAGGCGCGAATGTTTTCCGCCAGGTTGGTTCAAACTCAGTCATTAATTGTGCCTCGTCTCCCTCCCCCTCCAGAAGTTTCTGTCTTCTCTATAAATACTCAAAAATAAGATTTTTGAAGGGTTCCAGATTTCTATCAGCAGACTGTGCAGCGAGAAGACTTCTATATACATCCTTGTAATGTTTTTGTATGAGGTTTCAGAGCCCGTAGGGTTTCAGTGAGGAGGGGTTATAACTGTATTGAGGATTCTGATCTATGGTATCTCACAGTATGTAATTTCTCTTATGTGTTAATACATTATCTCATTTCATGCAACTTATCTTCTTGTATCATGCTCTATAATGCGAGTGGCTCACTAGTTTGCAGTAAGGATTCATCTTAAGTGGTGCCCTTTCTAGAATTATTCAAGAGCTTTAAATAGGCCTAGTCATGATATATTGTTCCATGTTCTTTCTTTCCATATTTTCTGCTATATTAGTTGCTTGAGGAGGGTGCTTTTAAAACGCCATTGTCATATAAGGATTCGTAAATTGGTGCGCCCTTATATGGTTCTGTTGTGTATCTGGGTATCAGTCTCATGCCAGCTAATATCTTCTTATGTTTCCTCACCGCACTCACTTCCTGATATCTGATTTCTGTGATATATTATTTGAATCGGCCCTCTTTACAGTAAGCGGTCTCTTAACTGTCTGATGCTTTCATGCTGGAGTTTTACATGATGTTCCTACATTGTTCTTGTCTTTGTACTAGCTTCTGAGAGAGATTGGTCCCATTCAAAACTAATTTCCTTGTTTAGAACAAGAGATAGTAAGTGAGCTCCTTGGACTGACAACCCAAACTATAAAGGGCTCCTTGCTATATTAAGATGTCTTAGGCACTGGTCTATGGCAACTCTAGGCTGTCTCTAGGGGGGTGAAAAAATCATCCACAACACACCTAATTAGTGAAATATGTGGCTATGATATTTTTTGTCTTCATTTTGTTCTTATTGTTCTTAGGGTTGAGTTCTAGATGTATTTTCCAGCAACTCTCCTCTGTATGACTATAAATTTATAGTGGGTTCCTTGTTCCTAGTATATTTTTGCTAGTGTGGTGTAGTTGCTGTCTTTATTTCCTCACCCCCTTTCCATTTATTATTCCCTTGTTGGAAATATTCTTTGTGTTCCTTCTAATTTCACGCACTTGATTATGATTTCTTATAACATATATTTCTTCAGTACTACCACTATACATAATCCTCATCCATCGTCCTAAGATTTAATGATGGATGCATGGATACCATAAACACCTAAAGAGTACATTTAGGATGTTACGGGAGATACCCAGCATTATTCATCTTTTTTGTGTAACCAACTCCAAAATTAGAAGAAAAGAGATATCAACGCCTTATAAATAAGCCACTTCGAGGGGGAAACCTCCAATACATTACATGAATGAACAATTCTTGGATGATACAATTTAGAAAACCTCCTTTCTATATATAGGAGTCCATGGGGCCATAATGTAATCCTAGTGGGCCATAATGTAATCCTAGCCGACCTAACAATAATAATTTAAGGGCACAATAATAACAAAATGGGGGTTACAAGGGTAAAATAATAACAATAAGGCGGTTACACTAACAACAATAACGGACTATACTAGTAATATAGGGACCTAACATGCCCCTCTCCTTCAAAAAATTGTTGTCCTCAACGCTTGAGTAGCTTTGGGTGCTTCTGTAGAAAATTCTCACCCTCCCATGTAGAATATTCAGTGGGTAAGTTCTTCCACTTGATGAGATACTCTAAAATTGATCAATTCCGTAGCTGTCGAGTTCTTATTTCCGTGACCGCTTCAGGTTCCAATATGATTTTTCCTTCCTCATCAAGTTCTAGAAATATTGTTTGAACTGGAATATTTTCACCTATAACCTTCTTTAAGCATGAAACATGGAAAACTAGATGCACTCGCAAATAAGCAGGAAGGTCCAATTTGTATGCCATAGTACCAATCTTTCGCAACACCTTGTAAGGACCATAGTACTTTGGCGATAATTTATTGTCCTTCTTAGCTTGCTTGAGAGACATTTGTTTGTATGGTTGTAGCCGTAAAAATACCCAATATCCTACATCAAAAATTCTCTCGCTATGATGTTGATCTGCCTATTGTTTCATTTGATTTTGTGCCAAATTCAGGTTATCCTTTAAGAGTTGGAGAACTTCTTGCTGATGCTCGATGTGATCTTCCACTGCTTGAACCTTAGAATTTTCCCTTAAAGATGATGTGATGGATGGTGGATGATATCCATAAAATGCCATAAATGGGGTCTTTTTTGCTGCAGTATGGAAGGAAGTGTTATACCACCATTCAGCGAGAGGTAACCACTTGACCCATTGTGTTTTTTTATTAGATACAAAACAACAAAGATATCCTTCCAACCATTTATTTACTATCTCAGTTAGACCATCAGATTGAGGATGAGAAGATGAGCTATGAGCTAATTGAGTACCCAAACAAGAAAATAACTCCGTCCAAAAATATCCAATAAAAATTGGATCTCTGTCGCTCACAATAACCCTTGGGCTTCCATGTAGCTTTTGGATTATGTCCATAAACGTAGTAGCAATTGTACTTGATTTAAATGGATGAGACAATGCACAAAAGTGTGCATACTTGGTAATTTTATCAACTACCACCATGATGGCACTCTTTCCTTTGGAATTAGGTAAACCTGTGATAAAATCCATTGAAATCTCCTCCCAACGTTGACTTGGAATGGATAAAGGTTCTAGAAGTCTCGGGGTCTTAATTGTCTCAACTTTATTCTGCTGGAAAACCAAACATCTCGCCACAAAATTTTGAATATCAGATTTAAGGCCATCTCAAAAAAATTATTTCTTCACCCTGTGGTAAGTTTTTAAAAATCCTGAGTGTCCTCCTAAAGGAGAAGTGTGAAATTCCAGAAGAATATTTTGTTTTAGTTGGGAATTCTTACAAAGATATAAGTGATCTTTGTACCAAAATTAATCATTTTTCCAGCTAAATGTATCATATGTACTAGGATCTTGCTGCAACTTTTGAATGAGCATCCATACATCTTTGTCCATCTTCCATTCATCTCTTGCTTCAGTTATCCAATCTAGTTGGATAATAGAAATGGCATAAAGCAATGCTTCCACCTCTTCATTCTTTCTTGAGAGTGCATATGCAACAACATTAAGCTTTCATTTTTTGTATATTATTTCAAAGTCATAACCCAACATCTTTGTGACCCATTTTTGCTACTCTTCTGAAGATATTCTTTGTTCCAAAAAGTGTTTAAGACTATCATGATTAGTTTTTACCTTGAAGTGTCTTCCCATTAGGTAAGTTCGTCATTTCTTTAGTGCATGCAGTATTGCTAACATTTCCTTCTCATAAATAGGTTTCTGTAAATACTTTCCTTTGATTGGACGACTTTCAAAAGAAATGGGGCTTCCTTGCTGCATTAAAACTACACCAATTCCATTTCCTGAGGCATCACATTCCACAATAAAGGTTTCATGAAGTCTGGCATAACTAAGACCAGTGCTAGGCACATTGCCTCCTTAAGATGTTCAAAGGCCTTAGTTGCTTCAGGAGTCCATGAAAATGCATCTTTCTTCAATAATGTTGTTAGAGGTGCTGCTATTCTCCCATAATTCTTAACAAACTTGTGATAATACCCCGTTAACCCGAGAAATCCTCGCAACTGCTTTATGGTTGTGGGGACTTTCCATTCCTTAATGGCTTTAATTTTGTTAGGGTCTACTTTAACACCCTCGTGAGATACAATATGACCCAGATATTCCACCTCTTGTACTCCAAAGAAACATTTGGATGTTTTTTGCATATAATTGTTTCTCCTGCAATAGTTTGAGCACCCTGTCAACATGTTCAACATGATCCTTCCAAGACCTGCTGTAGATTAGTATATCATCAAAAAATACTAGCACAAATTTTCTAAGGAAGGGTTTGAAAATGGAATTCATCAACCCTTGAAATGTAGAAGGTGCATTGGTATGGCCAAAAGGCATGACCAAAAATTCATAATGACCCTCATGAGTTCGAAATGTTGTTTTTGGAATATCTTCAGTCTTCATTCTAATTTGATGATATCCCGAATGAAGATCCAACTTGGTAAAATAAATTGCTCCATGTAATTCATCCAATAATTCATCAATCACAGGAATGGGAAATTTATCTTTAATGGTGAGCTTATTGAGCTCCCTATAATCCGGACACATTCACCATGATCCATCCTTCTTGTCTACCAATACTACAGGAGCAGAGAAAGAACTTTGACTAGGTTGAATTATACCCGCCTCTAACATTTCTGCAATCATACGTTCAATTTCGCTCTTTTGGAAGTAAGGATATCTATAAGGCTCGATGTTTGGAGGAACACTTCCTGGAATCAAATGAATAGCATGATCATGATCACGAATAGGTGGGAGTCCTTTGGGAGTTTCAAACACCTTGGAATGATTGTCCAAGACTTGTTGGAGATCTGCAGAAATAGATGATTTTGATGTTGGAACTTCTAGTGAGCATAATTGTGCAATTACACCTCGTTTTTATTTCTTTATAAGATTTGTCATTACATTAGATCTTATTATCCTTCCTGGCTTCCCTAAAATACCCCATAATTCGATTTCCTTTCCTTCTAAAAAAAATTTCAAGAAAAGTTCTTGAAAATTAGAAGTTACCGCCCCCAAAGATTGTAACCATTGTACTTCTATTACAACATAAACACCTCCCATAGGAATGGAAAGAATTGGACTATTAAATATATATTCCCCCATGGTTAGCTTGATATTATGGTATTTTCGAGAGAAATTCATAGTTCCTCCATTTGCAACCATCACTTGAAATTCTCGTGCTGGGTATAGAAAACAATTTAATTCCTTAGCTACCTTAAAATGAATAAAATTATGGGTGCTACCTAAATCAATCAACACTATTACCTTTTTCTTCTTGATATGTCCTTCTATCTTGAGAGTTTGAGGAGTGGTAATTCCTGTTAGTGCATTACATGATATGGTCATATTCATTTCTTCCTATTCTAGGGCTGGTTCCTGGTGTATATCCTCTTCTTGTTCATTTTCTTCTTCCTCTTCACAATCTATGTAAAATAATTTCTTCTCAGCACACTTATGACCTTTAGTGTATTTTATATCACAACTATAACAAAGCCCTTTTTCTCTTTTTTCTTAAAATTATTGTGGTGTCAACCTTGTAGGTTGTGGAAATCTAGGTGTAGCAACACTTCCTTCTTTATAGAATTGAGTGGTAGGCTTCCTTGTCACCATAATTTTACATTCAATTTTTCTTTCCAACCTCAATGAATTCTCCAATGAATCAGGTTCCAAAACACAAACTTCATGTTGGATGTTATCTTAAAGTGCCTATGAAGAGGTCGATCTTGTGTTCCTCTGGAATATCAGTTATACTTATATTCAATTTTTGGAAGTCAACAATGTGCTACCCCACTAAACCCTTTTGTTTGAGATTTATCAATTGGCTAAAGAAGGTGTTTCTCTTTATATCCTCATAATGTGCTATCATTTCCTTCGTAAAAATTGACCATGTGACAATTTTTTTACGAGAGAAAAGCCATTGATACCATACAAATGTATTTTGTTCTAAATGTAAAGTTGCAATACGTACCTTTTGTCTATTTTTCACGTTATGGAGATCAAAATATTGCTCCATTTGTAGTATCCATGTTACAGGATCCTTTCCATAAAACTTCCTCATATCCATTTTTGGAATATGGTGGTTCTTCCCGCCAACATTAGAGTTTATGAAATCATGATTAACATTTATTTTGTTCTCATCATGAGGTTCTTATACTATCTTTTCACCATGAGTAAACATGTCTTGTATCAACTTTGTCAAACCTTCCATGTCTTCTTTTAGATCATTCTTCATGTTTTCCATGTTGTCTTTCATGTCGTCCATCTTAGCTTCCATGCCAGCTTCCATGCCATCCATCTTAGCTTCCACGCCTTTCTTCAAACTTTCCATCTTCGATTCCACGCCTTTCTTCAAAACTTCCATTTCATTTTTTGCTGCTCTTTGTGAGAGCGAAATTTGGTGCACTTGCTCTTGTAATTTTGATAGATCATGTTGCAATTCTTCATCTTCATGAGTCATCGTAGATCCTTCTAAAGGCTTAATGGGTGTTGAATTATTTTGATGGGGCATATTTTAGAACCCAATACTAATATCTATTCTACAATATGCCCTTGGAATCAATTAAAATTGATTCTTCAAGCAAGACTTATGCAATTCGAAAAAGAAAATACACACCTTTTTCTTGCTTTTGAGGAGCTCGATATTGAAATTTGATTATCTCTGTGATTGAAAAACTTCAATATTTGAATTTCAGTATCAACGTAGCCCTCTGAATACTCTTTCAAATGCTACAGGTCTGACCTGATGTGGATTCTCCAAGAAAAAGTTGTGTCCAATCTCCCAGAAATAACCTAATTATGGACTGGTTCAGTAGAGCGAAATTGTACGACTTGCCACATGTCATTGTTTCATCCTTCGTCTCTCAAATTGATATCCGTGAAAATAAAATCCGTATGCTTGTGACCAATTTTAACGGAACTCAAATCCGATGCCCAGAGAGATAGTTATGAATCGTTTCCCATGATCACCTCTTTGAGATGAAATTCGGGAGCTTGAAAAATCACTACATTCCACAGATCATATCTCCCAAAAAATTGAGAACCAAGCTCTGAAATTTTTTGAAGAGTTTCCTCAGGATTTCAGCTTCGTACCCTAAAAATTTCAGATTTTGAACCTTCTTAGAAAAAATGTTATAGCGAAAATGCCACGATGACTTGTTTAGAAAAGCAAAACCCTAGAATCCAAACCTCTGATACCAAATGTTGTGTAACCAGCTCCAAAAATAGAAGAAAAGAGATATAAAAGCCTTATAAATAAGCCAATTCAAGGGGGAAACCTCCAATACATTACATGAATGAACAATTCTTGGATGATATAATTTACAAAACCTCCTTTCTATATATAGGAGTCCATGGGGCCATAATGTAATCCTAGTGGGCCATAATGTAATCCTAGCCGACCTAACAATAATAATTTAAGGGCACAATAATAACAAAATGGGGGTTACAAGGGTACAATAATAAAAATAAGGGGGTTACACTAACAACAATAAGGGACTATACTAGTAATATAGGGACCTAACAATCTTCCTAAATTTTGTGGCATACTCATCTACACTCTTATATTGTCTCTAAAATAAGTAATTCCATGAGATCCACCCAAATGAATTTAGAATTTATGATATTTTTGGAATCCTCCCACTTATACAATAGAGGATCCCAATCTATCATTTGGGTTCCCATGTGTATTAACCACCAGGTCATGGCATAGTCTGTAATATTCCTAAACTATCTTGTGGTTAATGGGAATATTAAAGTTTTGTTTTGTTACTTAGATAGGCGAATAAATGGGTAGGGAGATCCATAAATCTCTTTATGAAGAATAAAACCACTTCTCATGTGAAATTGGATCATATTTTCAGCTTAATAAAGCACCCTAAGGTGTGAACAGGGTCTAAAACATGTGGACTGGGTCAACTTTGACCAAATCAACAGTGTTGTAATGGAGGAGTGGGAATTAATGGAGGGACATCATAGTTTTAGATGGAGACACATTGCAAGGAAGTAGTGTCATTAATGTATGGGGCTTAGGGTTTGGAAGCTCATATGTTATAAAAGGAAGAGGATGGAAACCATATTATTCATCTTGGTATATTTGATATTTTTATATATGGTATGTTTAGACATATAACTTTCTTCAGTTGTTTAGCGAAGATTCCATGTACTATTTAGCACAGGGTGTTCCTGATAGAGAATCCCACCTCTTCCATTGAGAATCTCTTGGAGGAGTTTTCACTATACTTCAAAAATCAGGCAGCTAGCCAAGCTTCATTCTCATGTATAACACAGTTCTGTTTAGAGGTGGGTTGTGTTGCAGGGGTGTAGCAGTGGAGGAGAGAGATCTCCAATTTCTGATCTTATTTTCCAGTGAGGGGACCAACCCTTCACCTCTTGAGTTGATTGGGTGTTGTTGCAGCTGATATATCATCCCTTAAGCCCCATATCAACAGTTATTCCTAGGGAATGTGTATGTCAGGTAGTATAAATGCAGTGGGCAACTCAAAAAAGGTAGAAAATCCAAACTTAAAATATGGCCAAATAATTTTTGGGTTTTTCTGGGCTTTTGGAGTAAAATCCATGGTTGAAAGCATAGAGCATTCAGAGCACTCTAACAACCTTCTACACATAGTTATTATCCTCAGCAGTAGTAGTTTCCAGCAACAGTAGCAATATCAACACAACATTTTCAGTGCTTGGTTTCTTTAGTGTATTTTAGCCATCTTCTGGCTCGAACGCATTCCTTTTGGAGCACTGTGTAATTTCATTTCCTGTTATATATAATTATATGGCTCCGTTGTTTTCTGCTCATAGATTATGATGTCTTAATGTAACTTCTAGTTGTAGCATATCCAACATTTTCCAGATTTTAGTGCTATGTTTCTATTTTTTTTTATTTGGAGTGTTGCATATGTTCTATATTCCCCTCTTTTCCATTTTCGAATATTAAATAATCGTCTTGTTTCAAATAGACAAAAAAAATTTTCTATTCTTCCATGATGCGATGAATGTTATAATAAAATTTTAGTTGCTACAACTAGTGATTTATTTTCAAAGAATCATTCTCACCTTGATATGGATAGATGTTGAACTTCACTTCTATTTAAAATAGGGACTATGAATGCTTGATGGAATTTGAACTAGTTTTTTCTTCTTCAAGTTCCCTCTTAGTATTCTTCTATAGTTCTTCATTATCTCTTGATCTACCCTTTAATCTCACATCTAAGTTGCAATACTTGTACACCTTGATTCCAATGTTATTCTACAAGGCACCATGATAAGGTTCATATTGTAGTTGATATATTAAACCTTATATTCTGGTATTGTCAGTATATCCTCTATGGAATATCGTGGGTTATTAATAGATTCATTGGACATGGTTAGTGCTTCGTGATTTTATACTTAACCATTATTGATCCGTTGTACCTACCCACAATATAAACAAATAATCATTCTATAATACCACTATTATCCATAAGCTACTATTTATATTGCATTGGGAAATTCATAAAAAAAAAGATATGATAAAAAATGATTGAACTATGAAATATATATTACAAAGGTCAAGTTTTCCTTATATTTCATGAATTACTAAGTTATTATTTACTGCACATGCATGGTAAATGTGAAAAAAATTAAATAGAGAAAGAATGGAATAATCACTCAGAAAGGCACAAAGTAATGGCGAAAGATCAAAGCAGTGAGACTTGTGGCCCATGGTTGCGATAGAATACAAAAAAATATCCATTTTTCCCTCTCTATTCACTCTTAGCCATCGTACTAAACTACGGAACAAAATGCACTAAAATAGAGCTAAACCCATTTTCTTCTAAGTGGCCCTATTATAACATAACACAATAGCCAACTATGGTTAATTATAACACATTAAACTACCAATATCAATAATAACTTGACCCTTCTATACAATTATTCATCCTAGTCGAATGACTAGCGATTTTCCATCAGTAATTGGAATGATGTCACGTCCTCTTGAATTACGGTTGTTAAAATAAGGCGGTCAACTTCTAGTTGGCATAAATTTTGCATATGGACTCTATTTGAGGTTGTCCCCATACCATTATAAATTTTTTATCAATGAAAAATAACAATATGGGTTTGGTGACGTTGGGGGTTTTTATAACATAAAAACCTTTATTAAATTTCTCATTCTCCTTCCAAAATTTTTTAAACCCAAATTCACCAAACTAGCACCCATTGGGAAAAATAGTCCTATAAGATGATTCCTTGAAATTTCCAACACTTAAATCACCAATATGGATGTGAATTAATATAATTATCTAATATCGTTCATATAAGAATTTTTACCATCTTTATATACAATAAAATTACACTTTTAGCTTTGTTAATCTAACATAATTTTGAATCTGAGTTGGAGCATGTATATAAGAAGTTATCCAAATACTTTAAGATTTAAAAAAAAAGGGTTTCTTAAAATTACATACCTCAAGTGGAATATTTTTAGCTAATGCTAATGATAGTTATTTATTTTCTAGGTAAGACATAATGTCCACTATTCCTCCCTAGAATTCATTTTCTAACCTAGTGCGATTGAACATGCTCCTTAATTTATCCATCATCCTATTCATCATTTTTGCAACTCCATTTTAATAAGGTGAGTATAGAGTACTATTTTTCCATACTATACTTCATTTTTGACAAACTTATTGGCATTCAATTGTTGAGAATTACCGCATGCATATATTACCATTTGATTCCTCTTTTCCTTCATAATTACTTGTGATGTTTTTTGGCTTACTTTAATTCTTAATTATGTTCTATTTCATCAAGAAAATACCAAAGAAAAATGTATGAATATCAAAAGAACATGGAACACAAGATATAGGTACTCATCCATGGAAAAATCCTTATGGTGGGGAAAACCTAGTCCAACTCTTCCGCTATTATATTAAATCAAAATGAGACAATCCAAGACCCTTTTGACCTAGACAAAGGCTCCCTACAATCACAAAGTCAATGCTTCCTTTATGTAGAAAAACTATGCCATATCATCCAAGTGTTAGCTCGTCAAATACCACTTTGATCCATAATTGCAACCCCCAGCTTGATATTTTTGGACTTACAGTTATTGCATTAATTTTTTCCCCTGCAAGTTGTCAAAAAACCCTATAAAACTCACACATGTGAGAGAGATAGATGATCCAAATTTTGATTTAGCTTAATCCTTGAATTAGGTCTTCATCTCCCGCAATTCACTTTCTTTTTTGTCCTCTTTTTCTTGTAGGTTGAACTTGTGAGTGTGTGTTTCGAAATGAGTTGAGATGACTCTATTTATAGTTATTTTATTTGGTCGAATAGCCCTAATGTGGGCTGACTTTGTGATGAGGTGAAAAACGACACTTTCTACTAAAGAATAATTTCCTTTACATGATATAAATTCCGAAGAGGGATCTAATAAATGTGGGAAAAACTATTTTGAATCTTGACAAAACCTAGAAGCCTTAAATAGAGGCTATGACCTAGAAAAAAAATAAAAGAGCATCAAACCCATGCTCCAAAAATATTTTTTATTTTATAACAAAATTTATTTTTATTTTCTTTTGACAAATACAATTATGCATACTAACACTAGTTACATTCTTCAATGCTCCCTCTATACTAGGGAGGTATTAATAATTATATATATACATTGGTACATGGATTAATTCAAAATGACATCATCTATGAAGTGTTATAGCACACACAATGCTACAGATTAGTCTGCCTGGATTTATCCTCTATAGGTATCATCAAGATTTGACCTAACACCAACCTAGATATCTAGGTATTGTATTCAATGTTGGAGCTTCATAAGACCAAAGATACCCTCCATATTTCAAGATCTTGACATCATCATAGGTCACCTAGTTTTCCTCCAAAGCATATTGTCGCCCTAAGGTGCTTCATCTATCCCTATATACTAAATTTGTAATATCAACCAATCCAATCATGTTTCTGAAATATTTGAACTTCTTATTTGGAATATACTTTGTCAACACATAAACTAACTTCTAATCTATTAGGTAGATTCATGACCCCATCCTACAACAAACTTCTAATGTAGTGCTACATGTTGTTAATTTTATCTTTCCTGGAATGAAACATGGGGTCTTCAAAAATATTGATGTTTCTTTTATTATGACAATTTATCACTATAGGATGCAGTGTCTCTCTAAAAAAATATCATAAGAGTTTTCTTAACCAAACTGCTTCTTTTCCTACTTCACATGGAGAAACATATTTGACTTTGACGCTACTTAAAGGAAAATGATCTGGTTTTCTACTCATCCATGAATTCAGTTTTGATCCCAAAATGAAATAGCCACTGATAGTACTTCTTCCATATATCCCACTTCCACCCATGTTAGAATCAATAAAACATGTCAATATGATTTAATTCCCATCATACTTGAGGTGGTTATGGATAGTTCCACGTAAGAATATTAAAATGTCCTTGGAAGCTCTCAAATGGTCATGACGAGGCTCCAACTTAAATTAACTCTTACAAAAAAGTAGATATCAGTTCTAGTATTCATTAAGTACATCAAATATCCCACCAAGATACAATAAATTGTAGGATCAATGAGAATAGAGTCAGAGCTTCTAAATTTATTTATATTTGTGATCATGGGTATAGTCATACGATTGGAATCCATCATATAGAACTCTTTTCACATATTTATTATGTACTTTCTTTAACCAAGATATATCTCACCAGGTTTCTCTAAACTTCCAAGCCCAAGTAGTAATGTATGAGTCCCAGATCTTTCATTTAAAATGATGTTACCAAAATTTTCTTAGGTTATATAATTCTTTGCTCCACACCTATAACAAATAAATAAACCACATATAATGTTAGAATTTATCGGAGAAATAATAACTTATGTACCAAGATGAATAATAATCATAAAAAACCAACAACAAACCATAAACACAAACATATATGTTTATTCAGGAAAACCCCAAATCCGAGGCAAAAACCAACCAATGAAATTTCATTAAGCATTGGCCAAAACCCTGGCCAACCTAGCCAAGTGAGCCTTCACTGCTCACCTCCAGGCCTACATTACAATGAAGTCTTCCAAGCCTTTTATAGGTTACATTACATGCAATAACATGGGATGAAAACCATGGGTGCAGAATACCATGTGCCCCAAAACCACTACTATTTACCCTAGTCAACATTCAATCTATCCCAAGTCAAGTTTACTTAAAAATTTCCCCCTTAAACTTGACGTGGGGTTTCTTGACTAAATCTAGGCAAAGGTGCTAAGTGAGACAACCCTGCTCACTCTAGCTCTTCCCCACTAAAAAATTTACCCAGGGTAATTGCTAACATGACATCCCCCATATCACCTCAATCTAACCCAAAATTTACTAGTGATTACCCAGGGGTATGCGTGCCATACCAAGTTTTGTAGCAGTATGCCCATTTACATGTAAAAATTAACTCCATTATAATATTTTTTTTTTTGTTTCATTATTGTTGTGTTTGTACATATGACATCAATGTCCATATAAAAAGAACCCATCTATCGGATTACATGGGTCACCAGCTTCTATAACAGCCAGTCCTCTAGGATTTCTTTTCAGATACATGGTTCATCAATTAATTAATCTACGTGCACATATCCTCTCTCATTTTGACAGACTTTGCTCTCCTAGCACAACGAAATTTGATGGCTTTCCTTTTTAAAATGTGGTGACTTCATCTCTGTTAGATTACCATTGGAATATGTTTGTTGGGATCCAACTGTAAAACAATATAAGATTCTTGCCAGAACATCATTGTCATTGTCAGCTGGTCATGGTGCTTCATGGATATTTCCATAACACGTCGACTTCCACCCCCAAAGAACAATTGACATCTACACACAGACATCGATCAGCTCTCCACTGCTTGAGTAGGCCTATTTTGCATGATTGATCTCATCTGGACATAGAAACTGCAAATCAGTGAACAAATACACTTGTTTTTATCGTTCATGTCAAGGAATCCTCAGATACATTTCATTCTTTGCCTAATCCAAACTCTTTTTCTTCCTGCAGACTTAAATCCATTTCGGTGGACATAAGGATCACGGTGACTTGGGCATATCCTTCCTCGAGTGCATCATATGACTCCTCGATGCCAGATCTTGGTATATAATACCGCTTCCACTGCTCATTTGAATCGCTGCTATGGGATATTTTTTTCATGACCCCCAACTCTTGCATTCAAACATGGTCATCTTGGTTCACAAAAACCTTTTCTTCTTGCCTTTTTTTAACACAAAATCTGATTATTCGTTAGCTCCACATTTGCTACATATTATGACTCCATGTCGAGCAACAGATCTACTATGTTTTCTACAGTCTACACAACCTTTGGCTCACATAGACTGCGACTTACTGCATATTTTCTTAATCTCAAACAACACTACCATCCTCACGTATTCACACTGTAGCCTCCACGACATTTTTCTGTTCTGAATTTCCTAAAAAATTTACTAGACGTCTTTGGGATTTTTCTCACGTACCTGGTATTTTATCACCAAACCGTGATCTGCATCATGGTCTCTAAACTTGGCAACCTGCTTGCATTGCATTCCATATATTTAGGGACATCTCCACCTCTTTTAGTCGCAGGAGTAATATGTTCTCCACGCAGAATGTGGCCAACACCTCAGCCACTTTGAGCTCCATCAATTTAAACGTCATCCTTACGTCCTCTACTATGACTATCGTTCTCCTTGGTGATCTTCTTGATAGCATTTTCAACACTCAGCAAGCCGCTATCGCATCCATTAGCTAGGCATGTCACCGCCTTATTTGAAAACAAAACCACCTCCATAGAATGCTTCATTGATTTCATATGGCCAAGACCATGAAACCCTTTCTAGGATCTCATATCAGTTTCCAAGCTCTACGTTAATATCTCTTTCCATTAGTCCAATACAAACCCTTGGCTTTAGAAACATCCCTCTAAATCCAAATATGGTTCCGATACAAGTTGTTAGAATTTACCAGAGAAATAATCAATTGTGTACCGAGATGAATAATAACCATAAAAAACTAAACATAAACATATATTTTTATCCGAGAAAACCCTGAATCCTAGGCAAAACCCAACCAATGAGGTTTCACTAAGCATTGGCCAAAACCCTGGCCAATCCAGCCAAGTGAGCATTCACTGCTCACCTCTAGGCCTACATTATAATGAAGTCTTCCCAACCTTCTATAGGCTCCATTACATGCAATAGCATGGGCTTAAAATCATGGGTTCACAATACCATGTGCCCCAAAACCACTACTATTTACGCTAGTCAACATTGACTCTATCTCAAGTCAAGTTTACCTAACATATAAAATTATAATAACTCGTTCATTCTTCACCATCTTCATGTAGAAGTTTGCATCGAAAAAACTTTTGAAAATAACCAATCCTTAGAATAGAGGCATCCATTCTTGCATACCAAGCCCTAGGAGCTTGTTTCAAGCCATATAGAGCTTTCTTTAATATGCAAAAATTAGTTTCCCTCCTATTTATCACAAATAATTTTGGCTGTTCAATGTATACTTCTTCATCTATGGTTCCATTTAGGAATATTGTTTTTACATCCATTTGATGGGTATTCCACGCCATTGTGGCTCCTTAAGAAACCAAAGATATAATATTAGTGTACCTAGTTGTAGGAGAAAATGTGTCTTCATATTATATTCCTTCCTTTTAAGATAAACCCCTTGAAACAAACATTTATTTTTATTTATCTGTGCTTTCATCGACGATATGTTTTATCTTGTAAATCCATTTTTAATTGTCAATATATTTGTCACTAGGTATAGGAATAATTTCCCAAACCCTATTCTTCATGATAGATTGATATTATTCTTGTGCTCACTTCTTCCATTATTCTTGATGACAAATTTATTCAAAGGTATTTGGTACCGCTTCAATTAAATTTATCATGTATTGTGCCTATCCTAAGTATATTTTCGGTCTTTTTCTTACTCTGATAGTTCGTTTTGTTGCTTCACATCCTTTGTCATATTCAAGTGTAGCTTTTATCCATTTTGGCCTCTTATTTTTTCTGGAATGATTGTAGGTTGAGTAGGTTCACTTGGTCCTTCTTCTTATTTGCTTGTAATAAAAATTTCATTTTGATCTACTTCTTCAGATAGTGGTGCATCCTCTTCGTGAGATTCAATAGTTATATCCTTGGATCTTTTGTAGGAATAATTTTGATGAAATATACATCTATGCTAACTTCAATTCAAATTTATTCTTTGATGTAGATCCTATAATCTTTTGATGAAAGGATATAACCAAAAAATATACCTTTCATACTTGTACAGTCTAACTTCTTCCACTTTCGTTTTGAAAATGAATGTATAGACGACATCCAAATATTCAGAGATTGTATACACATGTCTTACTTCCTAATAATGCTTCCTCTAGTGTCATATTATCAACGATTCTATGGGGACTTCTATTTTTTATTTATATTTCTGTCATGGCTTCTTCTCCCCATAGAAATTTTTGTAGGTCTTGAGCAAATGTAATAATTCTTATGCATTCTTCAATGGCTCTAGTCTTACTTTATGCTACTCCATTTTTTTTGGGATTGTAGGTAAATATGAGCTCCCTCTTAATGCATGCACCTTTAAAATAATTTATAACTTCCTTAGAAGTATATTCACCTCCATTGTCATATCTAAGGGTCTTGATATTTCATTTGGTTAGGTTTTTTACTCTCGATCTAAATTCCTTGAAATTTTAAAATACTTCATTCTTTTACTTCAGAAGATAGAGCCATGTCATTCAAGAGTGATCATTGATGAATATCACATAGTAGAGGTGTCCTTGAAAATATTTAAAAGACAGAGGTCCCCATACATCAAAATGAATGGGGTATAGAATTTACTTAGACCTTGTATCAATTCTTTCAAAATATTTCCTAATATTCTTTCCAAAATCACATCCCTTGCAACCTCCTTTATGGTCCTCATTAATGTTAGGAATGTCATTCACCATATGATTTATAAAGGCTATTATCTGGTAGTGAATGTGTCCATGTACTCTATGCCAAGGTTCGATGGGACTAATTTCCATATGAAGAAGGGATTGAAGAGACGGTGTTATGACTGTATAATATTCCTTCAAAAATCCCAATAACCCTTTCCTTATAAAAACTAGAATCCTTTCCCCAAACAAAAAAATTATCATCCATGAAAAAAAACCTATATCGTTTATCCTCTTAAAAATACATGGAAAGTAAATTATTTTTCAAAATCCTACATAGAGAATGTTTTTGAGTTGTATATTTCCTCCACTTTCCAGTGATGTAGATCCAAGGCCTTCAAATTCATAGTTATTATTGTCTCCAAGCTCCACTTAATTAGATAATGACCATCTAGATAATGTATGTAGTTTTCCACTTTCTCCTATCATGTGTCTTGAGGCTCCACTATCAATAATAAATGTATAGTCATCATCATGCGTAGCTCTAATTGCAACCAATAATCCTCCACTCTTGGCTCACCTAGATAGATTGTAAATTATCTTTCTAGCAAATCTTGCTACAATTTTCAAGAGATTGAGTCCCATATTCAAATACCTTGACATTGAGAGAATGATATTTTCTTCCAAGATTTCTTTCCTTCCTTCAACTGATAGCCAACAAAGTGATCTTGAAATAGTCCTTCCTTCACCTTAGCTATGATACCATGTTGATAAATCAATTCATGTAGATATTAGGGTTTGATTCCTCTTTTTCATGATAATAACTTGTGATATATATTTCCTTATTTCACTTCTTAATTATGTTATCTTTTTTCATTAAATTACCAAAGAAAATATATGAATATTGCAATATCAAGGAACGCACGTTATAGGCACTCAGCGAGGGAGAAACCCCTATCTAGGGGAAAACCCAATCCAACTCTTCCACTATTAGATTAAATCAAAATATATTCAATACAATACCCTTTTGACCTATTAACAAAAATACTTCCTCCAATCATTAAGTTAGCACTTACATTATTTAAACAAACTTTTCCAAATCATCCAAGTGTCAACTCCTCAAATACTACTTCGATCTAGAATTCTAGCCCCCCAATTAAAAATTTTTAGACCCACAGTTACTCTAGAAATTTTGGGCCATGCAACTTTCCTAGAAATCCCAGAAAAATTGCACTTGTGATAGAGAGAGAGAGATGATACAAACTTTGATTTAGCATATTCCTTCAATTAGGTCTTCTTCATGTGCGATTCACTCTATTTTTCATCCTCTTTATCTTGGAGACTAACTTGTGAGTGTTCTTTTACAAATGAGTCAACAAGCCTCTATTTATAGTGTTGATGCTCGGTCAAATATCCCTAATCTGGGACGACTTCATCAGTATAGGACTGACTTGGTCAGGAGTTGATAAATGACACTTTTGACTCAAGAATAATTTTATTTACATGATACAAATTCCCAAGAGGGGTCTAATAAATGTGGGAAATACCTTTTTTACCCTTGAAAAAACCTAGAAGCCTTCAATGGGGGATACGGCCTAGAAAATAAATAAAAGAGCATGAAACCCATAATTTAAAAAAAAATTGTTTACAATAAAATTCTTATTTATCTTATTTTTACAAATACAATTATGAATAAAAACACTAGTTACATTAGCTGACATCATTCCCATAAAATTCTCGACCATTATATGTCCTCAACGCCTTGTTTTTTTCTATGTCTCATTTTCCACAATTAAACGTTTTGAATTTGTCAATGACATACTATTTCTACGTTGGGAAATAAATGCATGTATTCGTTGAGAAGTCACATATATAGGACATAATACACATGTTTTCTCAATCATGGAACTAATAGAGGTCGAAACACATCATTTTACACCAACTCTAATATTCCCTTAAACCTCATAGAACTAGAGGACAATATTACATGGTGATACTTCACATATAAACAACATTCACATAAATCAAAATGTATAGAAAAATTAGTCACACCTTATTCAATATGAATACCATGTAGTACTTAAACTCCCTTCACTCCAATATGTCCCAACTTTTTATGCCACATTATAGTATTTTATTCAAAGGCTCTAGGATCTTTTCCTTCTTCTACTTCAATCTCAAGAACAAAAAAAATTTGTGCACCAATTACTTTTATTTCTTTCCAATATATTATATAGATTTCCAATTCAAAAACCCCTTAGAAACACCATTTCTCCATGAAGCATCCTACAAGTACAATTTTTTAAAACCATTTTTACATTTTCATATTCATCTTCCATATATAAATCAAAGTTTTGGCCATTCCTAGGATGTCATTTAGAGCACCTTTGACTATTCTAATCCTTCCACCCATGAGATTCAACATGGAATTTCTTCGTCCTATGATTTTAGTGATTAAGTAATCTTGAAGGAAAGCATCACCATGATCATATTTTTCACACTTGAAAAGCCACTTCCTTTGAGGAATCATATGGAATAATTCCCATGAGTCAAGTAGTCATGATTCATGTTCTTCATGTGTACTTGATCATACCAAGTACACATCCCTTCCTTAATATGAGTAGGTTTTGATTTTGTATAAGGATCATAATCAAATACCTTCCCTTTCTCTACAATTTTGGATCTAAAATCATTCTTTCCATGCCTTTATTTTATACAAATCTCACATAGCATTGCAAATTTTCTTGGAGTTTTCTATCTTCCTCTAGATGTATATATCCCACTTGAGCACTTATTTATATTTATATTATGAGATTTTCCTCTTAAACATAATGAAAATGTGAACTATCTTTCCATGTTTTTCCATATCATCTCCTATCATAATAAGAATGAAGCTATATTTTCAAAACTTAAAGTAGTTCTATTACTACCAATGGGAAAAATTAAACTATCCCTCAAGTTTAGTAAAGAAAACAATAAAATGATACACTTAAATTCATCTAAAACATTAACATAAACAAATAGTAGCTAACTTATCATAATATTGAATGTGTTTATATGCTTTGGCACCATGTACCCATCCTTCATCTTCATGTTATATATTTTTTTCCAACTGAATAATTTATTCACCAAGGACATAAATAGATACAAAGTCCGTAAATTGCTCTAAAATTCCTGAAACATTTAATAATAACAGAGGCAGAACCATATATTGATAGTTTCCTTTTGATCATGTTAATAGTACATTTATTTGCATGTGAGCCAAAATTCCACTTTTAATGTTGGTGGCATGGATAGTTTAAGAATATAAAAAATATATCAAACCCTTATATTGCAATGTCAAATATAGATCTTTATATCTACATAAAAAAGATTATAAAATCCATGAAAAAATAAATTATAATATGAAAACTACATGAAATACCACAATGATGTAACCAATGAATGAACTTTTTTTGTATTTTATTAACATAACAAAAGAAAATATCTGCAGAGATTTTTTTAACAACATGGGAGCGTAAAGTCATCATATGTGGGAGGTTTCTTTCGCTCCCTTATGTGGTTACTACAAAAATATTTCTCTTTTCCTATAAGTGAGTGGGAAAAGGATAGTGGAAAGAACATAGATGGTGATATCAAAAGATTTAAAGATCATAAGTTCAATCATGAGAAAGTGATAATCATTTAAGTAGTGAAAAAAATCAATATTTATAATCAAATGCTAGGCTAGACCTGATATGGTCAAATTATAAAATATTTGGCAGAACAATAATGTTCTAACCATTATGAATATTTTATTATTTTTATGAGACGAAAATATTAAAGAAATGGTAAACAATCTTCATTTAGTTAGCTAAGTAAGAAGAAATAATTAATTGAGTTAATTAAGAAAAGTGGATGAAATAAATAATAAATGAATACGCTCTATTAACTATGTTTAGGTTATATTGTCAAATGGGTTAAAAAATTATTAAATAACGATTTTTACATGATTAAGGAATAATAAAGAAATATTTATTTATTTAATTATTCCTATGGAAACATTAAAAGTGGGTGAAAACATTTTTTTTTTTTTTCAGATTAAATGGGTAAATATTTAGATAATAGGAAATTAAATGAATATTTGGTTATTTTCTTGCGGGAAAATTAGTTAAGTAGAAATAATTTAGAAAAGTGGTTTACTAAATTATTTCCTAGGTGAAAGTGGTTTTTGATCTATAAAACTAATACCACATGGTATACTTCGGTCAAACTAGTAAAATATGGTTAGGTGGACACTTTTTAGGTGATAACAAATCCAAATTGGTACAATCTTATATTGACATCCTAATTACTGCAATAATCAATTCCAATGTGACGTATTGATCTTTGTCTACCAAGAAGTCTTACATTTTGAGCTTCCACATCTCAAAACTCCATCGATTGAAAGTATCAACATCTTTTAGAACCAATTTCAGTTTCTCTTCATCACAGTAAATGATTTCATACATATATCATTGTAACACGGTCTATTATATGACAATGAAAAAACCCTTAGCCCTAAAATAATCATACAGAATTCAAAACTACTATGATACAAAATGTATTTTTAGTCTTCACAATTAATTTATACAAATAAATAATTAAATAGAAAACATGTAATTAAAAATAAGCATATTAACATAGAGATTTTTCCCTTGAAACCCAAACTCAAATTACGAAAACTATAAATAATTTTCAGTATCTTTCTTTACAATACGACTTGGCATCCATAAAGGAAAATCTATTTACCTTGACATAGAATATATCCATGGTTCCTTAATCAGAACTATGACACAAAATTAAAAAAGAAAAAAAGTGTGCAGAAAATGATGAGAAATGGACACAAAAGATGCCCAACTTTTTTGGCCTGGCACTTCCCCAAAATCCCAAAACTTGAGTGTACTGGGGTTTCACCCCTATATCCCCATAGAAATGAATATCAAGTAAAGGTAGTCATGAAAATAATATAATATATGTCCAATACATGTGTCCCCTAATTATTAAGATGACTGCACACACATACACACACACACACACACTACATGTACATTTAACGACAAAGTGTATAGAGGAAAAAAATCCATATGGAAGAAAAAATAAAACTAATCCTATTCACACTATGAAATAGTCACTCTGGATGATGAAATATTTCTATAAGAACAAGACATTAAATCAATGCTAACTAAGTGTTTAAGAGCTCCATGTGCTTTAATATCTTAGTTTGCGAGCATAGGTTCCGCCTACAAGTTTATTTTCTTTCATAGAGGAAACTTTACTTCCTTCTTATTTTATAGAGGGGAGAAAATTCAAAAGACACAACAAGAACCTGTAATGAAGGATTAGAGAGTTCCCATGAAATCTATTTCGTGTCCTTTAGTGTATCTCTTTAAGGCCACATCCTTATCCATTGTGAATAAATAGAATATAGTTTTCTTCCCCATTATTTCTTCTTTATTTTTGCTTTAATTATTGTTTTCAAAATTTATTTCTATTTACTTTCATAATAAAATATTATATTTACTATGGAATAAATAGAACACTTACTTTTTTACACTACTACATACCTAATATACAAACAAAATGATTTTTTCTCACCTCATTAGTAGATACACTCTAACTAATTGACCAACTCCACTAGACTTTTCATCACAAATTCTCATTCATTATTTGCTTGAAGCTCCCTATATCACTCGTTATTGGGAGGAAATCATAAAAACTTTTTTAGTATTGGGACCATGTTTCTTACCTTTCATTTCAATGAAATTTATTTTTCTCTCCCACAAATGATTTTTCTAGCCATCAAAGACATAGTGAGAAAAGTCAAAGGGAGGTTTATATTTTCACCTATGAGATTCACAAATGTGTTCAAATTATACGATAGTAAAATTTTTGTAGTTTATTCAGAGGCCTAGTAAGGTGGTAGGAAAACAAAGTTACTAACTTATCGATAATTGTACCGAGTTCTCATATTTTAGAGGTCGTGTCAAATCAAGATTTTCATGACAATTTTGAAAAATGTTGATGTAACATCAAACTTTTTTTTAGAAGTATATTTTTAATCCTTTAAATTTTTTCATGTATTAAGTTTGATAATATTTCTAAATGTTGGTTTTTTTCATGTCAATTTTGAAGAGTGTCGACACAACATCGAAATTTAATTTTGGGGGACATATTTTTTAGACTTTAAACTTTCCTATGGATTAAATATGAACAAAATTTTTTCAAGTGATATTCATGTTAATTTTGAAAAATGTTGATGCAACATCAATCTTTTTTGGGGGGGCATAATTTTTACACTTCAAGTTTGCTTATGTCTTAAGTATGCACATTTTGTTTCTTAAACGTTTATTACTTAACCATTTTCCAAGTTCTCATTTTATTTTCTTTCAATTTTTTTCCCTTCCTAAGATAAGATCATTGTTTCTAAAATGTTCTCTAAGGTTTCTCTTTTTGTTTCCCTTTCAAACATTTTATAAATCAAATTTTCAATGTTTTTGCAAAGTTAAAATAATAATAATAATAATAATTTCAATGTCTTCAAATTAGGATTTTTGTTTATATTTATTTATCATTAATTAATACTTCAATACACATAAAGTAATTGTCACTAAAAAACAATAATTTTAAATAGTTGAAAAAAATACACTTTTTTCATATAAATACATTTAAAGAAATGCACATTTGGAGACCTTTTCCCTAAAAAGAACATGTCAAATATAAGATTTTTATGGAAAAAAAAAAAGAAAAGCAAAAAGTTGAAAAAATAACAAATTTTATGATTTGTCTACGAATTTTATGTCCAAAATCATAATATTTCATCTTTTCATTCCAAAAATAATAATTCAAATAAAAAATTAGGTAAAAACATCCAAAAAAAAAAAAAAAAAAACTTTTAAAAACAGCTTTAAAAAAAGGGTGAAAATAAGACAATAAAAATAAATTGTTTAAAAAAGTGAAAAATGAAAACAAATTAAAATAAATAAATAACATTTAAAACATAAATTTTGGAAGAAAAAGAAAAAAAATTGGCCAAAAAAATGTAGACACTATAAACAAATTAGAATCTTGAAATTGACGTGTCGCCTGCCAAGGCGCCACTTGCATTGCGACTGGAGCTGAGGGAAGCCCCAACCACTCAGCTCACATCCCCTTGGAGGTGCCTAGGTGAGTGAGGGGTTGACTCAATCCCAACCACTACATACTCTTTTTTTTTTTTTAATATGACTTTTTTTAGTTTTTAATAAAATAAAATATTAATTTTTAAATTACGTTTATTTTTAATTTTGTGATATTTAATTTTTAATTTTTAAATTATGTTTATTTTTTTCTATTAAAATATGTTTGTTCATTTATTTATTTGTTTAATTTTTTGCATTTTTTTTATTATTAATTTTTTTTATTTTCATTTTTTTTAAACTTAAGTTTGAATTTTTTCACTTTTGGTTATTTTACATATATATATATATATATATATATATATATATATATATATATATATATATATATATATTATTTTTTATTTTTTAATGTTTTTGTGTTTTTTATTTTTTTTTTAATATTTTTTTTTGTTGTTTTCATTTTAATTTTGATTTTAAAATTTTTGTTTTATTTATTCTTAAATTCTTGTTTATTTATCTATTAAACTTTTGTTTACCTTATTTTTGGATTAAATGGTTTGTATTAATGTTTGACTTGCAACCTCGTCCACTATGTCGATTTCATAGTTTATTTTTAAGATTTTGTTATAATGGATCAAGTCTTCCTCTCTTTTTTGTCAATTAGATGGTTGATTATTATGTTTTTATTTTAATGGGTCAAGTCTACCCCCACTTTGTGTCAATTTTATGGGTGATATTCAAGTTTTCATTACACTGTGTCAAGTTGTTTTAGGCTAAGATTTTAAAAAGTTATACTTTTAACATTTAAAAGAAAAAAAAAGTACTAGTAATATAATAACACTTTTTTTAGAATTCAATTTTAAGATTTAGTTTTAGTCATAATATTTTGTCTTCAAATATGTTGAAAATTTAAGGTTTTTTATAGCCGTGATATTTTTTTTTTAATTTCATGGATGAAAATTTTTAAATTTTAATGTTTTTTGGAGTCATGGTATTTTATATTTAACGCCATGATTAAAAATAGTCAAAATTTTAAGGTTTTTCGGAGTCGTGATATTTATCTTTAACACCATGGTTTAAATTTGTTGGAACTTTTACTTTTTTTGGATTCATATTATTTTATCTTTAACATAATGGTTGAGAACTATTAGAATTTTAAGGATTTTCGAAGTCATCATATCTTATTTTTAATGTCATTGCTAAAAAATGTTGGAATTTTAACTCAAAAAAAAATTGATGCACCATCAACACTTTCAGTGTTTCGGGTAGTTTTTTCATGTTTATTACACACAAAAAAAACAGTTTTTAATGGCATTGTTTAAAAAAATTGGAAATTTAATACTAAAAAAAAACTATTGATGCAACACTTGCTTCAATATCAATACTCTTGGTTTCTAGAGTGTTTCTCATGTTGATCAATTTTTTGGGTTTATAACATCCTTGCTAAAAAAAACTTGGAATTTTCACCCAAATTAGGGTAATAGGAATACGTATATTAGGGTACTCTAGTGCTCAGAGAAATCCAAAACTTGGAATCTGGAATCAATGGCAAAATCTCAGAATAACCTAGAAAGGATTTCTGGATTAGAAGTACCTCGAAAAATCACCCTACTAGGGTTTGCAATGCATAATTATTGGTAGGCCAGACTATGGGCTGAACTAAAAGATAGAATAACTGCAAGTACTCCCAAGACCAAATATTGAAGGGTTTATCACTTCAATGGATTCCGAAAGGAAATTTTATGGAATTTCCCCCTCTTTTCATGAACTCTGCTACTGGACTACGTAAGTTGCTATGTGACTATGCAGCACTAGAGCGGTGTGCAAGTGGTCTGAATGTCGGATGATGAGATTAGCTCACATGGACAACAAGAATCCTCTCTTGAGTAGGCACTTGAAGTCCCCTAAGGATGAGGTTTGGATTGCTGCTCGGAGACACCCTTGTGCTAAACAGCATTGCAGACGTGCCTAAACAGCTCAAGCATGCTCAAGTCCTGAACGAAAAGAAAGTACTAATAATCTAGAATGCTCTCTATGGATGCCATTCCCTTCCTTATATGCTTGTGAGCCCTCACCCTCTTGGCCCCGCACAATAATTATGCTACACACATGGCCACTAACCTCCATTATGACTGCATTGTCCTCCATTGTCTCCACTACCTCCATGACTGCGATGTTGATTTGGTCAAATTGACCCCATACACATGCATTGACCCACATTCACACCAAGAAGTGGTTCATTCATCTTGACCCCATCTAGATGCATTGATCCACATTCACATTAAGAAGTGGTTTTATTTCTACTAAAGGAATTTATGGTTCCCTCTACCCTCTTATTCATATATTAATTAAGGAAGATAAGATTTAATATTCCAATTAGCTAAAAGCTAAATTAGTAATATTAAAGTCCTCTCCGCCAAAAGGTTTCTTGTCCTCAAGCAACTACAAAGATGTGGGCCACCCTGTTAACTTGATGCAACTAAGACCAATGCGTAGATCTCATACAAACCCCCTAGTGTGGCTATGCCCCTAGGTCATGCTACCTAGAATAGACCCCTTAATTCCAGGATCCCAAATGGATCTCTCACCATACCTATCATTAATCAATCCTCTCGGATCCCAACGCCGCCATGGCCAATCATTGTCCAAGTCCCCTAGCTTGGACTATGCATTCCATCTAGCTATATCTACTGCCTCATGAGGTGAATACTTACAACACGCATGAATTTTCCATGGCCCCTATTGTGTTGTAGATTTGACTATATAAGCTACCCCATCAATTATGTACCAACTCATCGTCTCTCTTCCCCAACTCAATCCAATGCTGATCCTGCTCTCCTGAAGTCAGGATGGAATGCTAGAGAGTTTTCTCATGTGCCCCACAGGCAACTTTAAACTGTAGTACTTGTCATCTCTATGAGTCCCTGCTCTTCTATGCTCCTAACTAAGAAGATCGTATCACGAATAGGATACCAACTCAAGATCTGCTGCCAGTCTATCTTGGTCGAGGAATCTAATGTGGTGATATCTGCATATGGAACATGTATGGAGTGCACTCACCAAATCATAATAAACTCATGTTTCTCTATCCCACTTGTCAAGGAGAATTGTCTGAAAAGGAAGTCCCCGCTCTCTATAATAGGCCCAAGAGGGCAAGGTGTGCTGCAAGCCCCATTGATGTACTCCTAGAGAGTGTTGCTCCCTAAATGTACTGTAGTCCTACTAACTGTATGTGCATATAATGGCACCTTATCAATGGGTCGACCCAAATATGGATGCACCACGATCTCTAACAGCTCCTCCTCAATGGTTTACCCCATGGTTAGCCTCATATCTAGCATTGACTCAATGTGAGCCCCCATATAGTTCTCCCCCAAAGGAATATCATGCATGATGTGCATAGCCTCCTCCTCAGCTGCCCCATGCTCCACCATAAGCTGCTCAGGCTAAATCATCACAAGTGACTCATCATCCTGAATATCTCTCATTGAGTTCTTTGACTACTCACCCTACATGATCGACGATAAGTCTGGCCTACTGGCGTCAAATCCACATGACGACTCATGCTCCTTAGACATATCCTCATATGACACCATGGAACCATGTGAAGAAGAGTCCTCGTCAGGCCATATAGAAGGAATTTCCCTCTTCTCTACCTTTACGAGATCATCTTCATCACTCAAGCATGAGTGATCAGGCCTCCAAGGTTCTTTGTATATGAAGCAAAGTCCCTTCCTCCACTCGTTCTTGATGCCTAAATGCTCAAGAGTAATCCTTTGGACAATGCTCCCTCTACCTCAGATCTGCCGATAACACACTCGTATCCCTATCTCTACTAAACATGGTGTCTCCAGATGCTAAAAAACATCCTCATCAATCCTAGGTGAGCTACATCAGAGGGTAAACCTAATGCCCCTGTCCATAAGTTTCCTTGGAGGAAATGCTCCAAGTGCCTGTTGCGTTGTATCATGGGTCACTGCATACCACCAAGTGTCCGCACACTCCTCCTCATGCCATTATATGTTGCAACCTTACCATGTACACCATCGGATACCACTGGTTATGGCTATACCATCTTGTACTGTCATGTATCGTGCATGGGCCAAACGATCCACCACTCTTCTAGTAAACCCGCCATGAGGTGGGCTAAATCTCCCCATATGCTCTAAAGGAATGGAGTGACTCGAATCCTCACATGAAAATGAAATTATTTCTCCTATCTCCATAGCTCAAGTGTACCATATACCCATGAGAGAGCACCATCTCTACGTACTACCATGTTTGGTGGCCTACCGATGCCAGCTCCTGCCAAAGTAGGCTAATCACCCTGTGACTCCATTCATGATCGTTATGCTGAGATAGCTCCTAAAAAGGGTGCACCCTCCTATTGAACCATCATGTCATTAGCGATGTTTAGGGCTCTGATAGATATCTGAAAATGTGTGTGCACCCAAACATGAAACCCATCACACAATGACTACCATGACCTAATGACTATATCATTATGATAAGTCCCACTTGTATCCCAACAGTAATATAGCCCTCATGCCCCTATGGTAATCCATGGAATCTGTTGAAATGTGATCATGGATGCATCCAACTTCCTAGCCTACTCCATGGGGTACCAGCTTAGTACCTCTCGCCATCGAACCTAAGAAAATATTCAAATGAAAGAATCCTCGTACATAGAATAATCCCTCCATCTTGCAAGTGATGCACCCTATGTATGTATGCCTGAAGGGGGATGCTTTGACACTAAAATTTTCCCTCTAACTGCACCATTAGGGAATCCAACCATTCCCCAATGTGGGCCAACTTTTCCGCTGACTTGGCACAAACCAACCTCATGCCCTCTAGCTTCGTGTTCTTCCATAGGATAGCCTCTCCCATTTATATGGCCTTCTCCTTCAAAGCGATAAGGTTGACCTAAAACTGATGGAACTGTTGTGTCTGACCATCGCCCAGTACAACTATATTTACTACCGTCTCATGAAGGGTGGATACATATCTTGGAACTGCACCCATTTGTTGTGCGCTTCTCTCCAAGACATCCCCTGTAGTATGTCTAGAAAAATGTGCTTCTCTAAATCCAATGCATTGGGGTGTGCTAATAATGATGTAGTTCCTGTCAGTGCGCTTTTGAAGTGAGCTGTGATGGAATCCCAACATGTGGTCTATATGTTTCCTCTCATCAATGGGTAGCCAAAATGATGGTTGCACTTTCTCCTCCATCATGGGCTCGACATGAGCCTCCAACTTCTCCTCCATAAAAAACCCAACATGAAAGACATGCTCATCAGTCAATTGTAGATGGTTTTCCTTCTGAAGCTCTGTCATAGATTGAGATGCCTCATGAATGGATGTGTGCTCAACTTCCTCCTCCCAAGTCTTTTTCGTACTCTTTGATGACCCATCAAAAGTAGGTAGAAAAATTATACCCATGGTACGTTGTAGGCAATTGCCTTGCATGTACCCTCCACCTCTATTTTTGCCACGAGGTCTTCTATTATCTTTGATCTAGAAGAACTCTTGAAAGTTAAGATGTTCTTTGAATCTTTGAGACTGAGACTCATATTCCAGAAAAAAATCATTGAGAGCCTCATGCTCTTGTGGTCCTCCAGCCCCATTTCCTATTGCTAGGAAGGTAAGCATAGTGGAGCATTGTGAAGCTTTTTGCACTACCAGTTACTCATAAAAATGATGTGAAGTACCAGAACTTTCTCCATTCTGCAACCCTCTTGGGCTCTCCCTTCATCTCTCTAGTCTCATCGCCTTAATCTCTCTGGTGAGATCCTACATAGTTATGAGGAGGTGTTTGCCAAACTCCTTCCTATAACCTTCTTCTACCATTGGATACTTCCTAAATCCTCCTCTAGTGGAACACAATTTTCTTTTCTTGATGTGAACTTTGAAACAAGTTGAATCTAGTATTGCAATTGGAAGAATTTGGAAAATGGCCACCACAACAGATCTGAGAAAATATTCTTCAGAGAACCTTTCGTTTCTCGAAATGCACATTCAATTTGGAAAACCTTCTCATAGGAAAAAAAATTGTTCCGTTCTGCAAAAAACCCATGTCTCATATTTTCGATATTAGTTTTCATTTTCTTGAAACAACCAACACAAAACTGTCACTTTTTATCACGGCGAATTTCTACGTTTTCTATTTTTTCTCTCTTTGAAAATCGTCTGTTTCTCTCAATCCAGACTAAATTTTGGAAAACCTTCTCATAGAGAAACAAAACTGGTTTATTCTTCACAAAACCCATGTCTCGTATTTTCGAGATGCAACTTCAGTCACCCAAACATCTAATGCAAAAATGTCAGTTGTTATTCCAGTGAATTTCTTTGTTATTTGTTTTTGTATCTCCTTGTCTGGTCCATAATGTATTCTTTATCTTTAGGTGTCACATACCAATTGTTCCATAGGCTGAGCCAATTCTATGAGATTTGACAGCATTGTAATATTCCAAATAGGAAAAGGCAGTAATACAAAACAAAATAAACTTGAAAGTAAAACAATATGGAAATAAACTGAAAACACCATAAAAATAGACAGGACAATTGACCCATTTTATTAATCTAGAGGTGAAAAAAATACAACAGTGCTTCAAAATAGATAACACTCATGCTGGCAAAAGCGGGCTTGAATGGCCTCAATCTCTCCGACTGAAAAAAAATGTGATCCACTGCACTACTAGAGCTCTCCCTCTGCACTGCCCTGTTGGAAGTGTTGTTTCTAGTTGAATAGGACTGTGTATATGAGGGTGCTATAGTGCTCAGAAAAATATAGGATTTAGAATCTGGACTCTATGGAAAAAACCCAGAATAACCCAGAAAGCATTTTAGGATTGCCTAACCTCAGAAAATCACACTCTTAGGGTTTACAATTCATTACTATTGGGTATGTCGGACTATGGGCTAAAATGAAAGATAAAATATCTACAAGTACTCCTAAGTCCTACTATTCAAGGGTTGATCCCTTAAATGGATTCCAGATAGAAATTTTATGGAATTTCCCCCTCTTCTCATGAACTCTGCTACTAGAGTGCATAAGTCACTGAGTGACTATGTAGCCCTAGAGGGTCTGCAAGTGCCTAAATTTCATATGATGACATCATCTCACATAGAAAACAAGAGTCATCTCCTAATTATGCACTCGAAGTCCCCTGAGGATGAGGTTTGGATCTCTACTCAGAGACACCCTTGTGCTAAAGAGCACTGCAGACTCGATTAAACAACTCAAGCATGCTCAAGTCATGAATAAAAAATAATATTAATAATCCATAATGCTCTCTATGGTTGCCATCCCCTTCCTTATATTCCTGTCAGCCCTCACCCTCTTGGCCCCACACAGTAATGATCCTACCCACATGGAAACTAACCTCCATTATGATTGTGATGTCCTCCATTGTCTTCGTGTTGCAGGAGCATATGCCCTCAAGTTAAATTTGTAATGTAACTCAAGGCTAAGGTCTTGACATTAGCCCAAGAGGGACATTTCTTTGTATAATCATTGTAAAGTCTTTTAAAGACTTCATAGTTCACAAGTATTAGTCTATAAGGTTCTCATTAGGTGTTGAGTCATTAGTCAAAGAGCTTAGTCATAATGAACTATGTAACAAATCCCTAAGATGGAGGATGAATCAAGGAGTTACCGAATGAATCATAGATAGAGTTAAGTATGGGTTTCTAATTATAGTTGTTAGTTGCTAAAACTTAGGAATTTGTTGATAAATATTTAAAGGATAGACTTTCATTTGGAAGAAAAAAAAACCTATAGAGAGAGAGGAGAAAATCCTATGGGTAGAGAGATAGAGAAGTAGTGTTGAAAGGCCACTGAAAGAGAAAATCAGGCCGAGAAGAAATTTATCCTTATGTAAATATTTACTAGTGAATATAAAACTCAATTATGAGTTCATGAATAGGTGTTGTTTTGATGAATCATAAAAATTGTGTGATTGTTTTCTGTTATGTGTTGAGTGAAATGTAATAGAAAAATTCTTTTTTTGTGTGAAAAATTATGTGTGAATGAATTTTAATTATTAAAAAAGTATTTCTAAGTGGAAAAAGACTTACAGTGGAAGGAATGGGTAGAATCACGAGTGATTCAAGTTCTGGAGCAGTTGACAGAGAGGATATTGACTTGGTAGAACTTTTTTTTTTTAAGTTGCAGTTGATAGATGAAGTGAAGGCTGAATAGAATCTTATTGAAGGTTCCAGACGCAAGGTAGAACATACAGTTATAATAAGCAGTAAAAGGAGGAAATATTTTGTCGATTTTCAATTGTAGAATTATTTTAAAGGTAGTTAAGGATCTAAGAGGATGAATAGAAGTTAATGCTCGGGAGGAATAGCGAGCGGACAAGTCGAAGAAAACCGAGAAAATTTCAAAGATGACAAACCTTTAGAAGATTTCCAAAGGAAGGGAAACGTATGGCAAGGAATAAATCCATTTGAAGATTAATGGTGGCGATCTCATCGCAAGGTCAATTGGGAATGTTCAATCACAAATTTAAAGTTCTGAAAGTATGAAGTCCACGTGTCAGATGGAGGATTCAAGAACATATCATGCATTGCATATTTCTGTGTTTATTGGTAAGAGTTCGTATGGTAAGTTATTTTCCGTGTGATCTGATAAGGTGTTAAGTTGCGGTGAGATAAGGAGTTTGTGCTACAATGAAATGAATATCGCATATCGCACAGGATAAGGGATACATTTGTTTTTAAATGTTAAATTTTTCAACGAGCGATGTGGAGAAAGCTACGAATTGCGAAATCGCAATATCGTGAAAATTGTTAAGCGGCGAATTTGTGGGGAGGTAAGTTGTAAAAGGTGCGAAACACTGAAGTCTTAAGTTTGTGAAGTTCGATGCCATGTACACATTGGGAAATATAATGAAGGCGACCACGACATAAGGTAAAAACTTTATTATATGAGATATAAAATCTCAGAACCACTTAAAAATGAGCTTCCACATAACTGAATTTAATTAAGTTTATAATGACTTTTTAAAGGTTATTAAAGAATGTGTGAAGCTATCCTCGGGTTCTAGGAAAACTATGAATTAAGTTTTCACATTTGGATATTTGCGTCGTTTTGGTTGCATTATTTCGTATCAGAGCCGAGGTTAAATCTCTTTTGGGTTCAGAGTAATTTTACTCTAGTAAAGGAAAGATAACACCAGAGAACAAGACAGTGTTTAATGAAAGGAAGGAGACAAGCCAATAGTAGTCTGTAAGAAAGAGGAGTTTGCATGCAAGTGAAGAAGAGGCTTGTAGACTAAATAGTAAGTTAGACAGTGATAACTACTTTGAGGGGAGTGACCACATGCAATTGGTAGTAGTATAAGTGAATACATCTCAGCAAAAGAAGATCAAGCCTTAGAAGCAGTGATGAAGGAAACTGGTAAGGGTTTCCGAGAGAGGAAGAAGAAGAGTGGCTAGAACCTATTATTTCATTGTGATTGAAATACCAGAGTGTTGAAGTCCTCTGATTTGGCAGATCTATATACCAAATGATAGGGTAACATGGAACCAGTCTTTGGAGTCCTGGGACCTAGCCTTCCTGAACTCAGAGAGGGATCTCTATATTTATTTGCAAAGAATATGAATTTTTTTTCTTTATAGGGTTGATTTTAGGCTAGTTATTAAGTGTGAGGTTTGTTGTTATTTTTGGCTGGGTATAATGATCAAGAAGCATAGGTAGAATGAGGAAATATCTAATTCATTGGGCAAAGCAGTCTAATGGAATTCATGATAAGTTCATCAATGGACTCTTGAGCATCATAGGGCAAATCTAACTTGGTGAGTGGATCTTCAAGTCTTAGGGGTAATGAGATGGACATCAATAGTAAGAATGAAAAGTAGGATAAAGGGAAATCAATAATCCTTTATCATATGTACTTCTCAACAAAGGGACTTAAATATCATAAGCATGAAGAGGCAATCAATAGACATGGCAAACCATAAATTCTATAATCCACACTACAACATATAATAATTCAAGACAAACTTTTCCAATGAAATGTAAAAGGCAAGAAACTCTTTTAACTTCTAGTGATTTCACTTTCAAGGACATAAAACAATTAAGAGACACATATAACTATAATCAAAGAAGAGGGATCTCCTAAACATCCTTTATTGTAGTTATGAAGATCTCTAAAACAATTAGTTAAGCAAGTACAAAGGGTATGACCGGAACAAAACCTCTTTGGTAGACTTTAAAGAATGGTACTTTAGAAAGAGGCTTAAAAAAACAGTGTTTTAGTGGTAGAAAGTAAGCAGGTATAACCATAAATCATGCTTGATACCAATTGTATTCAACTATTTATGAAATAAACAGGCTTAGGTGGTCTAGAGAGCAATTATGAATTCTCTAAAATGTCCTAGCAGAAGAAAACATGAAGGTAGTGAAGAATAAACAGAACTAAGGTTCTTTCAAAAGACATTTCTTAGCCTAAAACTTTTATTCTACTTCAACATAGAAAGGTGGAAACATAACGAAACAGGAAATAACAATAATAGATTAGAAGAAATTCACCAACAACCAAACTCAGGGATCCAATGATCTAGCCTCCTCCATCAACAAACAAATCAGGGCATCCACAAGTTCCAAGACATCAATTTGTTTTTAACTTCCAACAGACTATGTATTAATTCAAAGAGTCATCAAATGCCAACAAGATGATGAGTTGAAATGTAGTATTTATGCTGAAAATGAGGAGGTGAAGCTAAGCTAGGGTTTTAGTGTCATTTATTATAGAGTTGATGAATTCCTAACCTTGAAGTTCTTGCAAGGATCAAGGCAGGAATATCTACAGATATTTCTCTGAATAATAACTTTTCTGTTAACTCCTAAAAAAGATAGGTGAAATGTTTGAATTTAAGGCCTATTCATAACTTTTACAATAACTATCTGGTAGATATAAATATCTCTAACTTAGCCTAATAACTGCTAAATTCTTTATTGAAGGAAACAAAGCACTAGGTGGCACAAATATCTTTTGAAAGGAGTAACAACCACAAGCTGAGTCATTTGAATTTGTCTTGGGTTAATCTGTATTTCGTTTTAGCTTTAATCTATGTATTTAGGCCTTTCTGTCTACTTTTTATCATATTTTCTTCAATTCTGTTTGATCTTTGTTCTATTTATTTAATCATTTAATTTATTTTGATCCTTTTTCCTTGATTGTTTTTTTCTTCGCACTATATTCTTTCTTCCCTTGACTTCTGCTTTTCAGACTAATCCTTTTTTCTTATCCTTTGCTTAGGATTAGTCCTCTAACTTTTCTCCGTTCTTCCCTTCACTGTTTTTCTGACTGTTTGTTTTTCCTATGTGCAAGGGAGGTTTTCTTCATGGCTAGAGGGTTCCTTTGATTATTTGATGATCATGTTTCATTGATGATTGACATTAACACAAATCCCCTGGCCATATTTTATTTGAATTTCCCTCTCGGATCATCACCCAGAGGTAAATTTGGTCGTTTCCTGACCATCAAAATGCCTTATGGGCATTCTGCCATTAAATCTGTGCATACAAAACACATTTGTTAGTTAAAAACTTGTGGGGAGGGCTTAAGACTGCTTTTTATGGGGTTTCGAGCTGTCGGGATGCTTTTGCAAATGAAAGGATGGTGTAGGGACAAGGTTCCGAAGGCAGAACCAGGAGAGATTCAAACGGAGGTGGGAGAAATTTGAATATTGGCGTGGAGGGTAGAGGTGGTTTTGAAAAACCATAAGTGGTTTATCACATGGATAGAAAGAAGTAAATGGTTTTGGGCGAAATAGATGCCATATACCCCAGGGTTCAACAGGTGGCAGGTGAATACCGCCTATTTCGCACAGGTTATAAAACTTTAAACCCATCACAACTTTATTTGTGACATGCATCTTGGGCTGTCAAATCTCGGGGAATGAGATCGATGGTTGATGCATGTTGAGAGGCGGTGAGCAGGTGATGGGATGGGCAGAGTGGAAGATAGATGTCAAGGCATGGTTGGTTGACGGTGTTTTTAGTGGAGAATGGGGCACGAGTGTGAGGTGACGTGAGGGACCTTTGTCGTGTAGCACATGTTTATACTATATGCAGGGTTTGTTTATATGGGGGAGGGAAACGACAAAATTTGGATGGGGGAACAGATCTCCAATCAACGGTAGGGATGACTTGGTTAGGGCGTGGGGTTTTTTAAAGAAAAAGGGTCCGAGTTTAATATATTCAAAGGTTCGGGGCGTTTATATAAGGTTTGGGGAGTTATAAAAAATAAAAAGGTGAAAGTATAATCTATACGGGGGAGGGGTCTAGGGATAAGGGGAGGCCAAGTTATGATGGGAAAAAACGGTTAGGGCTTAAGAACAGAGGGGATTAAGGCCTATTACATTAAAGGGGTAGATTTTATACAAAAAACATGGTTTTGTGCATATTTCAAAAGACCCGATAGGCTAAAAATTAACTTTGAAAAATGTAAAAAGGGAGATTTTTACATTGTTTTAATATGTCAAAGGAAAACTTATGAATGAAGGGGTTTTATGAGGGTTTTGAGGAAAGGAGAAAATGGGATTTTTAGAGGAAAAGGCCATAAATGAGAGTGAGGGTAAGGTAGTGGAATGAAGCAAATAGGCCCAATGAAAGAAGTCCTTCTTTGTAGTAGTGAGGTAGACCTTTAGAAGACAAAGAGGGGGAATTTTAGTGAGAAATTTTGACTTAGGATAATGAAGGGAATGAGATTTCTGAAACTCACAATATTTCTCAATTTTTTTTTCAGAAATCTAGGATCATAATTTAGTCATCTTTTGATATCAACAAAATTTACTAATGACTAACAGTGGCTCCACTTGGGGAGGGAAGCTCTGTTTCGGAGGTGTCCAGAACTTTCAGTTTATCAAATCTCTGAGTTTTTGTAGAACAATGTATTTCCATTGGGAAGATTTTTCCCTTCTTTTCACTTGCTGATATTTCTTTTGAAGTGAAAATCTTAACAATTTGCAACATATGATTCTTTTAACAGCATTTCTACCTACCCAACCTAATTCTCCTATCATTTTTTCTTCTTTGAGTGCATTTGAACTCGCATACTCTTGACATTTTTATTTTGAAAACAAAAACAAACTATCTATTTCTACCCTTATTTCTTCCAAGAGTTCATATTAAACTAGTGAACTCTTTTCTTCTCTACCAAGGCTATTTGATTTCCAAGATTAATCTGTCTGGCAATATTGATTTCTAAACTATTGACATAATATTTAAAGCATGGTTCAAATCAGGAATAGGCAATCTGACTTACCATGGTTTTAGCATTGGAACAAACTACACACAATAGTTATTTTGCATAAAGGAATAATAGAAATATAAGGGTTGAAATATATCCCTATCTTTCTCTTTGGTTCTGTTTTGAGCATGTGGAACCAGTATCTTATATTTCCTAAGTTATCTTTCTTGATAAGTCAAGTTTAAATAAGTTTGACAATCATTGTTTTCACTAACTTATCAACATAAATTTAAAGCATGTTCAACCATGATTAGGCTAGATGACTGAAAAATATATATTTTTTGAATCAGTAGTGGCATTTAAGCTTGCACACTTTTTGAAATATTGTTTTTTGGGTATGGGGCTATACCTCTTTTGAATCTGCCCTTTTTTTCCTTTATTTCATTGTTTTTTTTTTTCAAGATTTTTGTATGCAATGTTTATGTACAATGAATGAAAGCATTGAAACTAGGACTCTTGACAGAAATAATTCTTGATCATCATGCAATTGACAGGACCTCCAAATAACTCTTCTCCATTCAGCCTTTGTAAAAAGAAAGTATTATGACCCCTAATTGAGTGAATGATATAAGGCCCTTTCCACAAATTCTCAAATTTTCCATGCTTATCTTTGTCTTCCCTTATAGAATCCCATTTTAGAACCGTGTCTCCAACTTGGAAACTATTAGCTTTAGTCCTTCTATCAAAGGTCTTCTTGATGCTCTCTTGAACTTCTTGTGTCTTTTTGTAAACCTCATCTCTTGACTGCTGTAAATGAATGGTTTGATTCAACCTTCTCTGCATGTCATTTTCTTCTGATTGCACTTCTTGGAGAAGTTTCATGATTGGAACTCCCAATGATGTTGGGAAGACTGCATCCATTTCGTATACCAACTGATAGGGAGACATATTGATAGATTTCTTGGTGGTTAGTCTATCAACCCATAAAGCATGAACTAGCTTACTATGCCATGATTTATAATTTTGTTCTAGTAGTATTTTGGTAATGTTGATCAAGCTTTTGTTGGAGGATTCAACAAGTCCATTTCCCTAAGGGTAGTAAACTGTGAAGTGCCCCAATGCCATATGGTATTTATAGCATAAATTAGCCATTATTTTGGATTAGAAGGTAGCGACATTGTCTGTAATTATCTTTCTAGGATAACCAAATCTAGATAATATATTGGTCTCAAGGAACTTCATAATGATTGAGTGAGTAGGATTTCTAGAAGCGATAGCATCTATGAACTTGGTAAAATAATATGTGGCAGTAAGGATCCACTTACGTTGGGCAGATGAGGTTGGGTGAATTTCTCCAATAATGTATAAACCCCATTGCTGAAAGGGAGCCTCAATACTGATGTGATGTAAAGGTAAAGGTAGGAGTTTTTTCTTGCCATAAAAAATTTGGCACTTATGGCAAGTCATGACTAGTTTTTGGGTATCAGGGAAAAGGGTGGGCCAATTATAGCCAGCTCTAAGAATATTGTTTGTTGTTGATTTCCAGTAAAGGTGTCTTTCACACTCTCCCTCATGAAATTCACACATGATCTTTCCTGCATCATTCTCAAGCAAACATTTAAGCAATATGCCAACAACATTTTTCCAATATAACACTCCATCTAAAATGCAGTAATTCAAAGATTTCTGTTTTAATAATCTATCTTTAGTCTTTGAAAAAGAGGGAGGGGTATTGATATAAAGAAGCAAATATATGATATTAGCATACCATGATGAATTCAGAAATATTTCTTCAACATATGGAGCAGTGAATTCTTCCTATTCTTCTAAAACATCAACCATATTCATATCTAATTCTTGGAAATTTGATTATGCCATGAGTTTTGCTAATATTTGTCCTTTAATTAACTTTGTAGGCCTGATTTCTAAATCATACTCTAAGATAATAGAAATCCATTTTCCCCTTTTACCATCAAGGTCTTGATTTAGAAAGTCCTTGAAAACCGTATGTGGGACAAAAGCAATGATATGAGAGTGTAAAATGTAGACTTGGAAATCTTTAAATGTTTTTATCAAGGCTAAGGCTTGTTTCTCCATGATGTTATATGTGAGTGGAGCATCTCTTAAGGTTCTATTGAAGAAGGATATTGGTTTTTCTTGGCCCAATTTATTCTTTTGCAATAACACTGCAACAATGGTGTGTTCGGATGCAAATGAAAAAATGTGGAAATCCTTGGTGAAATCAGCACTGATAAGAATTGGAGTTTGAGTGATAGCTTGTTTTACTAGTTCAACTGAATTTTTAGATTCTAAAGTCCATTAAACTCCTAATTCCTTTTTGAGCATGTTTGTGATATTCCACAAATGTTCAGCAAGGTTAGGGATGAACCTTCTCAAAAAGTTGATCTTCCCAATGAAAGATTGTAGTTCTTTAAGGTTTCTAGGATGGGTAATTTTCAATATGCCTTCAATCCTTTTGGGATCCACTTTGATTCCTTTTTCATTGATTATGTGGCCTAGGAGTTTTCCTTCCTGGAGACCAAAGAGTGTTTTCTTGGAATTTAAAGACAAGCCATATTTCCTACATTTCTCAAAAACGTTTCTCAAATGGAATAAGTGTTCTTTGTCAGTTTTCGAGAAAACAGTGATGTCATCAAGGTAAATGACTATGAAATAGCCTATTTCTTCTAAAAAATCTATGTCCATGGCCCTTCGTAATGTGCCCCCCGCATTCATCAAACCAAATGGAATTTTAACATACATGAATGTACCCCAAGGTGTGGTGAAAGCAGTTTTGTGTTGATCACTTGGGAGTACTAGCACTTGGTTGTAGCCTAAAAAACCATCCAAGAGTGATATTATCTTAGATTGAACAACCTTTCGGAGTATGTCATCCATTTTCGGCAAGGGGTAATTATCTTTCAGGGAGTCTTTGTTCAGGTTTCTAAAGTAGATGCAAAGCCTAATTTCCCCAGTCTTCTTCCTAACATATACAAGGTTGGAAACCCACTAGGAATATCTAAGGGGAACTATGATCCCAGGATCATACATATTTTTGATATCTTTCTCAACTAAAGGTAATAAAACATGGTTTATCCTTCTCAGTTTTTGCTTGAAAGGTTTCTGATTTTTCTTAAGAGGATTTTTGTGTTAAATAATGTTGGTATCATATGATTTTAGATATTTGTATCCCCATGCAAACACATCTCCAAACTCTTTGAAAAGTGAAATATATTCATGTTTTATATGAGTAGGAAGAGTGCTAGATAACTTGATCATTTTGGGTTCATTCATGCTGCCTATGTTGTGTTCTTCCACATTAGTTTCTGTAGGCTCCATGTTTGGTTTTGTAGCTACATCATTGAAGTCAAAAAACTCCTCTAAAGGTGTAAGGCCTCTTGGTATTCAATAATCTTTTTATTGTAAAACGTCAAGCTATTTTCGATCTAAGTTGTCAAGTAATTATGATTTATAAAGATGTTCAAGTTGGTTTGTATCAATAGTAGAGGAAAACTATGTTTTAGGGACTTGTTTTCCATCAAAACAATCTCCTTTATGGCTTGAGCTAGGAGTTGGTATATCAAAATCATTTTTATACTCTAGAAAATTATCAATGTGTTTATCTCCTTCAAACACTTGCCGATAGTTTTCATTGTCAAGGAATGTAGGCCTATTTTTTACTTTGACAATAAATAGTTCATTTAAATGGGGTACTTGAAAATTGCTAGCAGTGAAGGCAAGCTCATTTGCAAGGTTATTTTGAGCTCTAGGGATGAAAGTGAGTTCATATTTTTCAAACGTTTTCAGGAGATCTAGGGAAACATTCGTATATTCTCTTAACCTTGGGTTTTTGGTTGAATACTCCCATTTTATTTTCCTAATAATCAACTCTAAATCTCCTTGGACTCATATTTTCATGGCTCTTAAATATTTGAGCAAATGTAGGCCAATAAGGAGAGCTTCATATTCTAAAATGTTATTAGTGTATTGGAAATCAAGTTTGTAGGAATGTCCTTTGTTTGTATTATGTATCCATACACCAGCTCCAGAACCAGTTTTTCCACAAGAGCCATCAAAGCTCATGTTCCAAAGTGTTTCTATCTCATACTCATCCTCATTTTGTTGTTCAGGGTTGCTAAATTTTGAGTTGCTATGTTTTTCATTTAAGGGAAGATTTGGTTGTTCAAGTGAGCTTAATTCCTTTTTATTTTCATTTTCTTGTGTGTTGATTTCATATTCATTGAACAAGATAAATGAAACAAGATATGAATGAATGGAATAAACAAGAGTGTTGTTTGGCCTATCTATGTTGCTTGCCATAGATTTCATATGAGATTCCGTGTATAGTTTTCTTGTTTGGTTAAATACTGGAATGGTAGCATAAGACATGTCCATTTGAAGGCTTCCCTGAAGTTTGTCTCCCCATGATCTGGATAGAAGCATGCCATACTCTGGGGGAATCTCAGCAACAACTGTGTCCATAACTATACCCTCAGTAGGAGTTTGTGCTAGATTGACAAATAGATCCTTGATCAAAGCTAAACACTTGACTCTTCTTGAATCAAAGGAATACAGGTCTTTGTAAGGTTTAGTAATTTCTAGGCCTAATATCTCCATCACTACTTCTAGCATGAGGTTGTGAGAGGCACCAGAGTCTAGCATGGCATTATGTAAGATTTAATAATATATATTTAAGTTGAAATAGAATGGAGGGATAGCTCCTTCTTGGTATTTTCCTTCTACTTTAGGACCAAAAAAAAATTATGGTTTATCATCTGTCAAGTTTAAAGTATCAGTATCATTTCCTATATTCAAAGCTTTCAAAAATAGATTTTTATATACATCATGGGTCACTAGTTGAGCTAAGGGTATGCTAATTTTGATCTTGGAAATTTCTCCCTCAAGGATTAAAGGCACTAGTGTTTTTGACATATTTACATATGATTTGTCAAACATAGTCTTTTCAGCAATTCTGTTTTGCTGAATTTTATTAGGACTGATATTTTGGATAGATTTCTCAGGGCCACTCGTAGAAGTACCAAGGCATCTTGGGTCAACATTTTGCTGGCTGATTTTGTCTTTGTCTAAGTCAGTTTTCTTAGCCACAGTGTTGGTCGTGTTTTTTGTCTTTTTAGGAAGATTTTGTGAGATTTTCCTAACAGTTGTTTCTGTGTTATTATTGTTGGAGGCCCCTTAGTTATTTTTTCTCCTAAGATCATAATTTTTGTGGACCTCCATTATAGCATTTTCAAACCCCAATTTATAGCATTCAGAATCCTCATGGTTGTTTTCAGTTTGTTTTGAGGAGAAGAATCCTTGTTTTTCTTCAGTAAGAAAAGCATCACCCTCACTGTCATATTCTATCAGATTTGCATGATTTTTTCCAACCTTTCTGTCTCCCTTTATTCTTCTTAATTTACATAGTTTTCTTGGAAAGGAGGCCTAATTTGTTGGTCATTATCCCTTTGTCTATTTTTAATAGGATCTCTTCTGAAATTTGGGTTTCTATTTCTGTTTTTGGGATTGCCTTAGTTCTCTCTAGAAGGTACTCTATCAGTTAAGTTTATCTTTTCCAAAACTATTTCCATTACCCTCACTCAGTTATCAATTTTGGAATTAGATGATGAGTTTGATGCCATTGTTTCATCTTTATATGTAACTCTTTTTTCTGATTTCAGTCTAGCTCTTTTCTCAATCAGATTTTCTTCTACACTTATAACTCCCCTCTCCATATCTTCTAAAGTCAAGGGGTCTCTTTCTCGTAGCTAATAGGCCATGTCTGGGTCAAAACCCTCTGGAAATTTTTCTAAGGCTAGGCCTAGTGGAGGTTTCATGATTGGGGGAAATGCATTGTAGACACTATTAAATGTAGTGCAGTAATCTTGGACACTTTCCTCAACATTTCTTTTTAGTTCGCTATATTCTGAAAGGATTTGGAGAGGGTTATTTTTTATTTCCCATTTGTTTATGAATTTTTGGTATAGAGAAGGGAGATCATTTATGCTATTAGGAGTTAATATTTTAAGCCATATTTTGGCTTCCCCTCCTAAAATTTGGGAAAATATTCTCATCTTAATGGTCTCATATTCTATTTCCATATAATAAATGACATCATCCATTTTATCTACATGTTGTTGGGCAATAGTAGATTCAGTTCCAGTGAAATGGGGAATTATGTATTGATAATCATTTGGTAAAGGAAATAGAGGTTGTGGTAATACTAATGGAGCATACCATGTTGTCATGATAGGAGTGAATGGAAGATTTACAAGAGGTGGGTTTATGGAAGGGAAATTGGAATGAAATGGAGTTTTTTGAAGAGTGAAAGTATGGATGGGTGTAGTGGAAGTACTTGGACCAGCAAACTAATTATGAGCATATTTGTTATGGATGGAGCTAAAGTTATGGAGAAGCTAAAGATCAAGAGGAGTGGTAGGAGATGCTTCTCCGCTGAAACTCTGCTGCAAATCTGTGGGCTCAAGGCTAGATTGGTCAATATTGCTATGTGACTTGGTTCTAAACAGGTTCTTTGAATGGTAGAAGTCAAATTGAGGACCTTTCAAGAATGTAAGGTTTTCAGGTATAGATCTTGTTCTTTGGATAGTCCTATCAGTAGTTAAATTTACAGCTCTAGAAGTTTGCCACAAATTTTTTTTGGATCATCAACTATAGTAGGAGGATTAGGGTTTGGATGAGATCTAGTATTGATCCTATGTGAAGCTAGATTTCAAACTCAAAATTTGGAGAGGCTGAAATTTTTTGGACTGTTTTCAGAAGGTTGACCTCTTACAATGTTTAGTAAACTTCTAAAATATGGGATTAGACTTCTGAACTTCTTAGGGCTGGTTTGGTACAATCATAAGGAATTCTAAAGAGAAACAGTGAAGTAATAGGCCTACTGGAGGCTAGTGGAGTCGCCAGGTGGATATTTTTGGTTGTTTTGAAGATAAATGTGTATGGTCCACCACCAATAATTGACAAAAAAACCAATTTAGGGATATTTTGGGGTTTTATGAGTTCCTATGTAGTCCTAAGGTTTGTAAGAGTGTTTTATATCTGAATAATAATTTAGATAAGATGGTGAAACAAACAAACTCTACTCTAGGCTATCAGTTTGATTTTCTTAAGCTTAACTGAGGGTTAAATGAGTGTATAATATTTTCTTAGGTTACTATATACTTTGTCCCACTGTGATCGCCAGAATGTTAGGTCCCCGTGATTTGGAAGATTGGTATACCAAATGACAGGGTAACATGGACCCAGTCTTTGGTTTCCTAGGGCCTAGCCTTCTTAGACTCAGAGAGGGATCTCTCTATTTTTTTGCAAAGGATATGAACTTGTTTGCTTTATATGGTTGATTTTAGGCTAGTTATTAAGTGTGAGGTTTTTTGTTTGTTTTGGTTGGGTATAATGATCAAGAATCATAGGTAGAATGAGGAAATCTCTAAGTCATTGGGCAATGGAGTCTAATAGAAGTCATGATAATTTTATCAATGGATCGGGGAGCATCATAGGGAAAATCTAACTTGGCCAGTGGATCTTCAAGTTTTAGGGGTAATGAAATGGACATCAATAGTAAGAATGAAAAGTAGGGTAAAGGGCAATCAAGAATCCTTTATTATATCTAATTCTCAACAAAGGGACTTGAATATCATAAGCATGAAGAGGAAATCGATATATAGGGCAAACCATAAATTCTACAATCCACACTACAACAGATAATAATTCAAAACAAGCTTTTCCAATGAAATATAGAAGGCGAGAAACTCATTTAACTTCTAGTGATTTAACTTTCAAGGATAGAAAACAATTAAGACACACATATAACTATAATCAGAGAAGAGGGAACTTATAAACATCCTTGATTATAGTTATGAAGATCTCTAAAACAATTAGTTAAGCAAGTAAAAATGGTATGATTGGAACAAAACCTCCTTGGAAGACTTTAAAGAATGGTTCTTTAGAGAGAGACTTCAAAAAATAGTGTTTTAGAGGTAGCAAGTAAGCATGGATAACCATAAATCATGCTTGATACCAACTGTATTCAACTATTTACGAAATAAATAGCCTTAGGTGGTCTAGAGAGCAATTAAGAATTCTCTAAAATGTCCTAGCAGAAGAAAACATTAAGGCTGTGAAGAATAAATAGAACTAAGGTGATTTCAAAAGACATTTCTTACCCTAAAAAGTTTATTCTAATACAACATAGAAAGGTGGAAACATAATGAAAAAAGAAATAAAAATAGCATATTAGAAGCACTCCACCAACAACCAAGCTTAGTGATCCATTGATCTAGCCTCCTCCATCAACATACAAATCAAGGGATCCATAAGTTCCAACACATCAATTTATTTTCAACTTCCAAGAGACTATGTATTACTTCAAAGAGTCATCAAATGCCAACAATATAATGAGTTCAAATGTAGTATTTATGTTCAAAATGAGGAGGTGAAGCTAAGCTAGGGTTTGAGTGTCATTTATTATAGAGTTAATGAATTCCTAACCTTGAATACCATGCAAGGCTCAAAGTAGGAATATATGCAAATATTTCTTTGAATAATAACTTCTATCTTAACTCCTAAGGAAAAATAGGTGAAATGTTTGACTTTAACGCCTATTCATAACTTTTACAATAACTATATAGCATATATAAATATCTTTGACTGAGCCTAATAACTTCTAAATTCTTTTTTGAAGGAAACAAAGCACTAGGTGGTAAAAATATCTTTTGAAAGGAGTAACTTCCACAAGATGAGTCATTCGAATTTGTCTTGGAGTAATCTATATTTTGTTTTACCTTTAATCTCTGTCTTTAGGCTTGACTGTCTTATTTTTATCATATTTTCTTCAATTCTGTTTGATCTCTATTCTGTTTATTTAATAATTTATTTTATTTTGATCCTTTTGCCTTGATCCTTTTTATCTTTCCATTGTCTTCTTTCTTCCATTGACTTCTAGTTTTTAGGCTAATCCTTTGTTCTTATCCTTTGATTAGGATTAGTCCTCTAACTTTTCCATGTTCTTCCCTTCACTATTTTTCTGACTGTTTGTTTTTCCTGTGTGCAGGGGAGTTTGTCTTCATGGTTGGACGGTTCCATTGATTATTTGATGTTCATGTTTCATCGATGATCGACATTAATGCAAATTTCTTGGCCATATTTTATTTTAATTTCCCTCTTGGATGATCACCCAGAGGCCAATTTGGTCATTGCTTGACCATCAGAATGCCTTTTGGGCATTCTGCCATAAAACCTGCAAATTCAAAACACATTTGTTAGTTAAAAACTTGCGGGGAGGGCTTAAGAATTATTTTTATGGGGTTTCGAGCTGTCCGGATGCTTTTGCAGAGGAAAGGATGGTGTAGGGATAGGGTTCCGAAGGCGGAACTAGGAGAGATTCAAACGGAGGTGGGAGGAATTTGAACTTTGGCATAGAGGGTAAAGGTGGTTTTGAAAAACCATAAGTGGTTTATCGCGTGGATAGAAGGCAGTAAATGGTTTTGGGCCAAATGGACAAGATATACCCCAGGGTTTGACGCATGCCAAGCGAATACCGCCTATTTTGTGTGGGTCATAGAAATTTAAGGCCATCACAAATTTATTTTCAATATGCATCTTGGGCCATCAGATCTCAGGGAATGAGATTGACAGTTGATGCATGTTGAGAGGCAGTGAGCAGGTGATGGGATGGGCAGAGTGGAAGACAAATTTCAAGGCATGGTTGGCTAACGGTGTTTTTAGAGGAGTATGGGGCCCAAGAACATGTTTTTTGTGTAGCACATGTTTATAATATATGCAGGGTTTGTTTAAATGGGGGAGGTAAACGAAAGTCGTTTGATGGGGGAATAGATCTCTAATCAATGGTAGGGATGACTTGGTCAGGGTGCATGGTTTTTCAAAGAAAAAGGGGCCCATTTTAATATATTCAAAGGTTTTGGGCCTTTATATAAGGTTTGTGGGGTTATAAAAAAATAAAAGGGTGGAATTATAATTTATACGAGGGAGGGGACTAGGGATAAGCAAAGGCCGAGGTCTCATGGGTAAAAGGGGTTGGGGGTTAATAAGAGAGGGGATTAAGGCCTATTATATTAAAGGGGCATATTTTATACAAAAAACAAGGTTTAGTGTATATTTCAAAGGACCTGATAGGCTAAAAATTAACTTTAAACAATGTAAAAAGGGAGGTTTTTACATTGTTTTAATATGTCAAAGGAAAATTGATGACTGAAATCGGGCTGAGAGGAAATTTATCCTTATGTAAATATTTACTGGTGAATATAAAACTCAATTCTAAGTTCATGAATAGGTGTTGTGTTCATGAATCATAAAGATTGTGTGATTTTTTTCTGTTACGCGCTGAGCGATCCATAATAGAAAAAATCTTGTTTATGTGTGAAAGAATTATCTGTGAATGAATTTTAATTATTGAACAAGTATTTCGTAGTGGAAAAAGGACTTATAGTGGAACAACTGGGTAGAATCACACATGATTCTAGTTCTAGAGCAGTTAACAGAGAGGATATTGATTGGATAGAACTTTTGTTTAAAAGTTCCAGTTGATAGACGAAGTGAAGGTTGGATAGAATCTTATTGAATTTTAAAGTCGAAGTTTAGAAAATATAGTTAAAATAAGTGGTAAAAGGAGGAAATATTTAGTCGATTTTCGACTGTATATGTCTTTTAAAGGTAGTAAAGGATCTGAGTGAATGAATAGAAGTTAAAGCTCAGGAGGAATAGCGAGTGGAGAAGTCGAAGAAAACCGAGAAAATTTCAAAGGCAGTAAACCTTTAGAAGATTTCCAAAGACAAAAGGTGAGGATTAAATCCATTTGAAGATTAATGATGGAGATCTCATCGCAAGGTAAATTGGTAATGTGCGATCACAAAGTTAAAATTCTAAAATTACAAAGTCCATGTGTCGGACGGAGGATTCAAGTGCATATCGTGCATCGTAGATTTCTCTGTTTATTGGTAAGAGTTTGCATGGTAAGTTATTTTTCTTGTGATGCGATAAATTGTTAATTTGCAGTGAGATAAGGAGTTTGTGATACAATGTGAAGCATATAACATATCATACAGGATAAGGGATACATTTATTGTTAAACATTAAAGTTTGCAACGAGCGATGTGGAGGAAGCTGCGAATTGTGAAATCACAATATCGCAAAAATTGTTAAGCAGTGAATCTGCGGGGAAGTAAGCTATAAAAGGTGTGAAATGATGAAGTATTAAGTTTTTTAAGTGTGATTCCATGTATGCATTGGGGAAGATAAAGAAGGTGTCGACGACATAAGGTAAAAATTTTATTATATGAGATATAATTTCAAGAACCACTTAAAAAGGAGCTTCCGCATAAATGAATTTAATAAAGTTTATAATGGGTTTTTAAAGGTTCTGAGAGAATGTATGAACATATCCTCAGGTTTGAGGAAAAATATGAATTAATTTTTTACATTGGGTTATTTTCGGCCTTTTGGCTACATCACTCCACTACCTCCATGATTGAGCTGTTGATTTGGTCAAATTGACCCCATCCACATGCATTGACCGACATTCACACTAAGAAGTGGTTTGATCATATTGACCCCATCTAGATGCATTGATCCACATTCACATTACAAAATGGGTTGATTCCTACTAAAGGGATTTATGGGTCCCTCTACCCTCATATTCATCTATTAATTAAATAAGACAAAAATTGAATATTCAAATTAGCTAAAAGCTAAATTAGGAATATTACATCTATAGACAATATTTTTTTAGACTATCTAGCCTACAAATTCTAGTTGTTTAATTATTTGTTGATAATTAGAAAGGTGAAGTATATTGGAAAAATGATATAAGGAATCATTCCTTTCCACGTGGATGGTTTCCTTAATTATTTTTAATTTCTTAGTGATATTTTTATTTTAATACTTTTCATTTTCATGATTAAAATAAATATTTATTATTGCTAGGATATTATCTACCTCACATGTTAAGTGACTATGGTAGACTTGAATGGTGTAAATGCTTCTCTATCTCCCTTATCAAAAGTAAGAGAACACACTTTCATTAATTAGTGGCAAAATTAACATTTCATTGTGTTCCTACTTAGTCAATTTGTATCATAGCAACTATTTTCATAAACCCCAATCACACTAGATATTGATAGAATCTTCCAAAAATGACATTTTTAACAACATCCCAATACATATTTCTAATAAAATGAAACAATGATTTGAACATATATCCCATATTTTTCTAACAATCCCTTTTATAAACCTTAATATCTTTATTTTCCCCTACCCCACATCTCCCACCACTAGCTCCACACCCTAAACAAGTACAACATATAGAACCTATTTATCACTATTTTAAAACCTCATCTATGAATGACCATGTTAATATATTGGTCAAGAAGGCCCAATGGATCATATAATGTAGGATTTCTTTTACTTTTGCAAGGTTACAACTCACATGGATAATTTAATTAAAAGGAAAGCAAGGATCACATGATATATTTGTGTCTCAATTTCACTCATATACATAATTAGCACAAAACACTTGTACCCATTATCACACTGACACAAAAATTCACTAGCTACATTATTTTCTTACTATATTCTTCTACTTGCATTCATAATACATCTTCAATACATCTCTCAAATGAATTTATCCATCACCATATTGGTTATATACTTTTAAAATCGAGTTTAATTAACCAACTCAAATCCTCCATACAGAGGTAAAAATGTATATTTTTTGAGTTTATGTTAATATCCTCAAGGTAGGCACCTAAAAAACCCTCGTTCATCACTTTCTAGTTGAAACATAGAAGTTAACTCATAGGAAAATTTAAAATCCTTCACTCTTAGTGTGCACAAATCCAAGGTAGAGAGAAACCAATGAAGAGGTTAAGGCTTACGCCTAAGAGGTTTAATACCTTCTTGATCTACCCAGTTCTTCTGGGGATTCTCTAGGGGATACATAAAATTTGTTACTCCTTTCCCATACTACATGAAGGTGGAAAACATGTAGATTCTGAGATTCCCTCACCTCCAAAGCCCTATACGTAATAATTCAATATTTTTTATTTCCTTTCACTAGAATCATCCACATGGTTGAAAATTTTGGAAGACCTAGTTACATTATCACATGAAATGGATCCTAAGTATTTTAGATTCACTTGTTTTATATTTTTTCTCAAACCCTCTTATGGCTAGATCCTTTCCTACTAAAATGTTTTTGTGATATATATAAAACTCATAACCTTTTCTTACATTCATGTTTGGTATTTTTCATTCAATTTTAAAACATTATGGTATAAAATTAATTTCATTTGTACCTTTCTTTACAAAATCATGTCATACTTGAGAAATAATCCATAAATTTACAAAAAGTATATAACCATAGTAGATTAGCATACAATTGTTGTTGAGATTTGTCTCTTTTCTTGATCATTAGATGGCTACTTCAATGGCATAATCACCCAATTTTCATTCACCATTGAAGTTTCATTTATAGAATTAACTCTCATGACCCTCATTCTGAGGCACCACCCCAACCAAATAAACTCGAACTAATGACCTAACAAAACTACACAACTGCATTAACTTCCACACAACCTTTTTGAATCTAACAAGTTTAGCGAAATTAGCCAATAACCCCTTTTCTAAGGAGCCCAGTTTGGAACCTATTCCAACCAATATTTGTTCGATTATCAATACATTTGAAGGAAGTAAAGGAAATTAGCTAACTAACCACATTATGGCCATAAATTATGGTGCTCATCTAACAACATCATGGACTATTTTATCCCATTGAGGCTTTCTAAAGAAACTTGACTAGCCTTTCCACAAAATGGTATGTGAGTGAGAAAGCACATGTTCAATTTGAATTTGAATATTTGGCAAACACCTTCCTTGCCTTCTTCCAAATAGCCTCAATTTATTGCCCAAATTTCACCTAATCTCAATAATAAATAGGCCCGACATGTTTACAATAATGATGCTAATTACTAAACTTACTCCCTCGAAATCCAAGGAATCATACTAAGGAAAATAAATGTGTTATTATGTCTAGTACTATCTTATCCTTTAGCAACCCAACCTTCCACAAGCACCACCTTATATTAAAAGATTTACCACTAAGAAAATTTATAAATCTAGGGAAATGAACATCTAATAGAACTCAATAGCTTGTGTGTCAAAATTCCCCTTGTTTAATCCATGTAATATGTTTCCATATACAACAAATGCATGAAGGAGGAAAGTATGAAGAGGATAGTGATAAAGAAAATATATACTCCTACCATAAATTTCATAGGACAATTAGAAAATATTATAATTTTAATACTAGTTGTTACTGCATATTTGGGTCTTGGTAGTACAATAGTAGATCTCCAAATCAAGAAAATCATAATCCAAAATAACTTGATTGATCTCATGGGTGCAATCAATTCCATGATTAAGAAATCAATTTTGAGACTAAACATTGAAGGATCATTGAGAAAAACCACAATAGTGCAACTTGAGGGATATTATAAGACATTATGGTATTCATTGATTCATGGTAGTATCCTACTAATTTTTTTATTATTGCAACCCAAGACCAGATTCATTAATAAGGCCATGGCTGGCAACAAAATATGCTTACATCAACTATAGAGGAAACATTACCATCACAAAATAGCCAATCCCATAGTAAATTTACTCTACCCTCTTGCTAAGCCACTCATAGAAGAATATTTTTCAATATGGGTAGAGGAAGAAGAAGAATAACTCGTTGACACATCTACATACCCCATTAGCACAATTGATGAATACTTAAAAATTAGACAAGTCGATCAAATGATGAATAATGGTTTGATATTTATGTTGATCAATAAGGAGATTTGTGGGTCAAACAATTCATAGGTGAAGATGATAATTAGATTATAAAAAGCATAGAAATATTTAGCGAGAAAACTCTAGAAATGATCAGCAATGTCAATGTTGACCAATAGTAGTAATTTCTGGTTGACATGATAAACAATGTTTTATCCATTACATGGGACTATAGGGAGATGAAAGGCATCGTACCTCCATTTTTACTAACCACATACAGTTGAAAGAGGATTGTAGACCCATAATGAAACCTCAAAGAAATATAAACTCTCCATTGAAGGACATCGTTAAAGAAGAATTACATAAACTATTAGATTTTGGATTCATGTACTTGATTTTGGCCTTGGTCATTGCCTCATAGAAAAAATTAAAAATGAAAAATATGTTGGGAATACATGGAACTTAATAAATCCACTAGGAACTTTCAACTTGGATCATACCTTTTGTCACTTTTTGATAAAAAAATATCATTTTTTTCCTTTCTTCAACTTTCTGCAAGCCAAAAAAAATTTTCTGTTTAGAATTTCATTTTACGATAAAGATAAAAATTGTCAAAAAGTTTATTAGCTTTCTATTAATTATTTTTTGAAACTTTTTTATTCGCATTTAATATGTCAACTTAATCAAAGGATTCATAAAAAGTAATGTTGTAACGGGTTGGTGTATTATTTGAAAAGTTTCTGTTTTTGAGAAAAAAAATGTGCTACAACAATATAGACAGAGTCTACTTCGATATAGTTATATTTACTAAACCAACTGATGCATATCATAATTACTAGAATTTTTTGAATTGAACTAATATGAAAAAACTACATATTTTGAATATGTTTTGGCTTGCGTGAAGTTTCTCAACATATTAGTTATAAACTAAAAATCTAAAATCTACCCATTACAGACGACACACCAATGTAATGCACCATAATATTTTCAATTTTTTACAGTGTATTTTGCAAGATACAAAATTCTGTTTTCACTGAATCATAATCACCTTTAGAAATTGTTTTCACCCATTTTATTACAAAATTAATTAAAATTGGTAAATATTTATGGAATTCCATAACAGTTATATTTCCTTAAAGTATATTGAATTATATAAATTCTTTTCTTCGTTCTAAGAGTTAATTCATAAATTTTTATGGATTTTAATCATTCCAAAGTTGAAGAAATGTGTTTAGATCTGAGTTGTTGCGTAGTTGAAGACGTGTTAGTTCGGATGAGCTTTTAAAATAGATTGACAGAGTTGTTTTTTGCTGTTCTGTCCTGTTAATTCTAACGACATACAAGTTCGACCAGAATTTTTATAGAAGTTCGGCCAAAAATTTTCTCCCAAATTATGTCAGCCAGAAAATTCAATGAAGCCCCTCCAGAAGAAACATTTCGCAACTATATAAATAGCCGACAATAGAATCACTATTTTCGCATAGTTTCGCACATTTCTTCATTTGGGCTGAATTTGAAAACCACTTTTTTTGGCCTTAATTTTCAAAGGATTCTTTTTGGGTTTAATTTCAAAGGACATTTCTTGGAGGTATTTTTTAAATTGACATTTTTTGAGAGGTTTCTTGGGCTTAATTTTCAAAGGACATTTTTTGGAGGTATTTTTTGAAGTGACATTTTTTTAGAGGCTGGGCTTCATTTTCAAAGGACATTTTTTGGAGGTATTTTTTAAGTGACATTTTTTTAGAGTAAGTGTTTTGGGTTGAAGTAAATATTTTATAATGATTTTCTTAAGTAATTTTTTGTCTAATTTTTTAAATGATTTTTTTTATGCAGGACATGGAAGGAAATATTCTGAGCTTCATTTCATTTTTAAAAGGCATTTTTTTGGTGGAATTTGTAAAGTAAGTGTTTGGGGTTGAAGTATGTCTTTTGTGATAAAAAATTCAAATGATTTTTTTTTAAATTTAATTCTTTTGTAATGTTTTTATTTAATTGAGATTTTGTCTAAATTTTGATCTAGTGATTTTTTTTACACAATTTTGAAGGAAATATTTTGAGCTTCATACAAAATTATCATGGGAAATAAAAAGAATTGCAAGATAAAATATGATCGAACAAGAGACCCTGAGGAACATAGAGAACATGGGAGATAATGTCACAAAAAAAAGAGAGAAGAACACTTAAATATTGAAAGGAAAAATCAACCTCAACTAGAAGTTGAAGCAGGTATGTAAATGTAAATATTATAAATTTGATATTTAGAATTTGACTACCATATTGTGAAACTTAATTTTTATTTGATGAACTAATTTGAAAAATATTTTGCAATGTAAACAGAGAGATATATTCCTCGAAACATTGATGAAGAGATAGAAAATTTTGAAAGAGAAAGTTAAAAAGATATTGAAAGAATGATTGAAGAAGTTGAAAATGTTGAAAGAAATTCAAGTGAAGAAATTGAATCACGAGGTACACACACACACACACACACACACACACACACACACACACATATATATATGTGTGTTGAATCTGTATTATTGAAATTATACATATTTATTAATTCAATTATTTATTGAATATGTAAAATAATTATGTACATTTAATTATGGTATGTACAGATGAAATCAATATTGATGATAAGATGTTAGAAAATGTTGACACTCACATATGGAGATAAAAAAGTTGACCATGTTGAACGATATCATGTTAAGTGCATTATTGATTCGTTATTCAAAGATGAAATTGTGGAAGTTGAAGCCCAAATGTTGAAAAGTATCTTAACATCAACGAAATTAAAAGAATCTATGACTTTACTGGGCATTCAAAAATTAACAAAAGATAATAAAAAAATGAAGGAAAATGTGATACAAAATATAAATATTGCTCTAAATTGAATTGCTTTAAATGTGATAGAAAAGTGCTTTAAATGCACGTAGATAAATACAAATGGCATTGGTTTTATCAAGTACTAAAGAGAATCACTTTGTAAAATATATGGCATAAGAATTAGGAACCTCATGAAAAAAATTGCATAACCATCGGAAATTTCAATTGCAAATAGATGTAAATGATGAAATCGCTTGTTGGATAGTTATTTGTAGGAAACCATAAAAATATAGACTTGGAGAATATTTAAAAAAAATAATAGATGACTATTGGATTAAAAATTCACGTGTTTCACCAAAAAAAAGGGATGTGATACGAATAATAATAACACGAAATCAGTACGAAGAACATACAAAACATTTCTTGGACACCACTCATATAGAGTTGTTCAACAAGTTCATAGAAGAAAATAGTTAAATTAATGTCTCAATCAGTGCTTTTGTGCAACAAAAACCATGTTATGTTAAACCTATCATTGTACACGACACTTGTCGTTGTCGTTATAATGTGGAATTTCAGTTATATTATGACACGTTCCTTAATTTTGGTAATTTTTTTCGGAAATATTCACCTCCTCCTTCAACTATCCATGTTTTCATATCTGAAATCCTATGTGGAAGAGAAAGCCAAGAATTATTTTACCAAAATAAATGTGTTGGTGGTAAAAAATGCGATGATTGTCGAATTTTGACTATATTTGAAAACAAATATCGTACTGATATAAATGATCAATCATTTTATAATGTAAAAGTGAAATGAAGAGATATGAATATATTCATACACATATTGGTTCAAGTAGTACTACAAGTGCTAAAATAATTGATTCACAAGAAGAAGAAATTTTTGTGACAAAATTTTTGAGAAAGTTTGAGGCGGAAATTTTTTAATACACCAAACATTCCCATAGATCTTGATGTTAGGACTTGAAATTCAAATATTCCCGTGAATTTTTTCCACTAGGGACCATTTTTTCAATCGCTGATTTTTTAGAGAACTACACATTTGTTCCACAAAAATAAATACAAAGTGAATACTATCATTCTTGCCAAGTCTCCTGCTTGTCCATATTTTGTACATACATGATGAAAAAAATGTTGATCATATATAAAGCACCAGTGAAAATCGAAATGTTATTAAAGAATATCACTTTTATATCACTCACGATCGTACACATAATACATATTTTGTACTACATTGTTTTGAAAATATTTATGACTTCTTGAAAAGTAGTGAAATAAAATTCAATGAACATTGGATATGGTTAGATGGATGTGCAGTTAAATTAAAATCTTCACGATCGTTCTTTTGGTTGTGTCATATTCATATGAAAACCTACATTAAGCATTGTTGGAATTTCTTTGAGACTGGTCATGGAAAACGGGAACATGATGGTGCATGGGAATTATAAGATGAGCACTTCGAATATATCAAATGGACCACTCTGGAAACTGACTTGTCTCAGCTGAACAAGTTGTTCAATGGTGCATCATTGCACTGAGCCATGAGACTAACCGATCAAGGGAAGTATGAATGTATATGTACACAGACACACACAAACATATATATATATCTATATATATATATGTAGAAATTTAATATGTAAATGATCTAGTTTTTATTGGATTTATAATTTTAAACATTATTTATCACAATGATTATCTTCGATGGTATTTTGAATAACAAATTTATATTCTTGTTTGAATTTTCCATATAGGTTTTTTTCTCATATTTGGGTCCAAGATGTCGATAGATTGATTGGAGATGGCGTTGAAACAATAAAAGGGACTCGAAAATTGCATTCAATTAAAACAAAGCTGTACCAAAATGTGTTTGCATTTGATAAAACAAATATTCTTGTTTTTATCATGTTTGCATAGACAACAAAGAATCCAATGATGTTTTTGAAACAAAAATGTATGTAAAATATTAGAAATATACATAACTAAATACAAAGGGGAAAATTTCCATTGCAGGCTTTGAAGAAATGTAATAAGAGGAGACTATAGTATCATATGAAGGTGATCGAGTTTCTGATCTTCTTAGAGAAGGTAACATTTCAATTTCTTTCAAATGATAGAGATCTAGAAATAGATAATAAAATCAAGTACAAATGTGAATTTTAAAGTTGTTTATCCCACTAATTATGATCTAAATTTAATGTAAGTTTGTTTTATTGTGCGGGATATGTTTTTGTCGTAGTTTCACCTACTACTAATGATGAAATGTGAAGTATTATTTGATAAGTTGCACTAAACGAAAGATGAAAATATTGGAAAACTATGATGATAACGGGTTTATATATTCCAGAGGGTCTATTATATGGAAAGGTTATTTTTTCCAACAAACTCATCAAAGCTGAGATTTTGTTTAATTTCAATACTATAAACCTGTGTTATGAAACTAGCTCCAAAAATAGAGGAAAAGAGAGATCGACGCCTTGGAAATTAGCCACTTTGAGGGGGCAACCTCAAACACATTACATAAATGAAAAATTCTTGGATGCTGCAAATGACCAAAACCTCCTTCTAAATATAGGAGTCCATGGGGCCACAATATAATCCTAGCCAACCTAACAACAATAATGTAAGGACACAATAATAACAATAAGGGGGCTACACTAATAACAATAAGGGACTAAACTAGTAATATAGGCACCTAACATGCCCCTCTCCTTCAAAAAAGTGTTTTCCTTAATGCTTGAGTAGCTTTGGGTGATTCTGTATAAAATTCTCATTCGCCCATGTAGAATCTTCAGTGGGTAGGTTCTTCCACTTGATGAGATACTCTAAAATGATCGATTTCGTAGTTTTCGAGTTCTTGTTTCTGCGACTACTTGAGGTTCCAATACGATTTTCCCTTCCTCATCAAGTTTTGGCAATATTGTTTGAACTGGAAGATTTTCACCTATAACCTTCTTTAAGCATAAAACATGGAAAACTGGATGCACTCGTGAAGAAGCAGGAAGCTACAATTTTTATGCCATAGTACTAATGTTTTGCAACACCTTGTAAGGACCATAGTACTTTTGCGATAATTTATTTTCCTTCTTAACTTTCTTGAGGGACATTTGTTTGTATGGTTGTAGAAATAAAAATACCCAGTCTCCTACATCAAAACTTCTTTCACTGTGATGTTGATATGCTTGTTGTTTCATTTGATTTTGTGCAAAATTTAGGTTATCCTTTAAGAGTTGGAGAACTTCTTGTTGATTCTCGATGTGATCTTCCATTGATTGAACCATAGAATTTTCTCTTAAATATGATGTGATGAATGGTGAATGATATAAATAAAGTACCATAAATGGGGTCATTTTTGCTGCAGTATGGAAGGAAGTGTTATACCACCATTCAGCGAGAGGTAACCACTGACCCATTTTGTTTATTTATCAGATACAAAAAAATGAAGATATCTTTCCAAACATTTATTCACTATATTATTTCAACCATCGGATTGAGGATGATAAGATGAGCTATGAGCTAGTTGAGTATTCAAACAATAAAATAACTTTGTCCAAAATTTTCCAGTAAAAATGGGGTCTTTGTCACTCACAATAGTCTTTGTGTTTCCATGTAGCTTTTGAATTGTGTCCATAAATGTAGTAGCAACTATAATTTATTTAAATGGATGAGATAATGCAAAAAAGTGTGCATACTTGGTAATTTTGTCAACTACCACCATGATGATACTCTTTCCTTCGGACTTGGGTAAACCTGTGATAAAATCCATTGAAATCTCATCCCAATGTTGACTTGGAATGAATAAAGGTTGTAGAAGACCTGCGGTATTAATTGTCTCAACTTTATTTTGTTGGCAAACCAAAAATTCTGCTACACACTTTTGAATATCAGATTTAAGGCCATCCCAAAAAAATTCTTTCTTCACCCTATGGTAATATTTTAAAATTCCTGAGTGACCTCCCAAAGGAGAAGTGTGCAATTCCAAAAAAATCTTTTGTTTTAGCTGGGAAATTTTACAAATATATAAGCTATATTTGTACCATAAGGAATCATTTTTCCGACTAAATGTATCAGATGTTAAAGGATCTTGCTGCAAATTTTGAATGAGTGTCAACACTTCTTCATCCTTTTTTAATTCATCCCTTGCTTCGATTATTCAATCTAGTTAAATAATAGAAATAGCACAAAGCAATGCTTCCACCTCTTAATTCTTTCTTGAGAGTGCATCTGCAACAACATTTAGCTTCCCTTTTCTGTATATTATTTCAAAGTCATAACCCAACATCTTTGTGACCCATTTTTTCTTCTCTTCTGAAGATATTTTTTGTTCCAAAAAGTGTTTAAGACTATCATGATCAATTTTTACCTTGAAGTGTCTTCCCATTAGGTAAGGTCTTCATTTCTTTAGTGCATGTAGTATTGCTAACATCTCCTTCTCATAAATAGCTTTCTGTCAATGCTTTCCTTTGATTAGATGACTTTCAAAAGAAATGGGTCTTCCTTCTTGCACTAAAACAACACCAATTCCATTTCGTGAGGTATCACATTCCACAGTAAAGGTTTTTTGTGAAATCTAGCGTAGCTAAGACTAGTGCTAGGCACATTGCCTCTTTAAGATGTTCAAAGGCCTTACTTGCTTCAAGAGTCCATGAAAATGCATCTTTATTCAATAATTTTGTTAGAGGTGCTGCTATTCTCCCATAATTCTTAACAAACTTTCGATAATACCTTGTTAACCTGAGAAAACCTCACAACTGCTTTATGGTTGTGGGGAAATTTCATTCCTTAATGGCTTTAATTTTTTTAGGGTCTACCTTAACACCATTGCGAGATACGATATGACCTAGATATTCCACTTCTTGTACTCCAACGAAACATTTGGATGCTTTTGCATATAATTGTTTCTCCTACAATAGTTTGAGCACCCTGTCAACATGTTGAACATCGTCCTTCCAAGGCTTGTTGTAGATTAGTATATCATCAAAAAATACTAGCACAAATTTTCTAAGGAAGGGTTCGAAAATGGAATTCATCAACCCTTGAAATTTAGAAGGTGCATTGGTAAGGCCGAAAGGCATGACCAAAAATTGATAATGACCCTCATGAGTTCCAAATGTGTTTTTCAGAATATCTTCAGTCTTAATTCTAATTTGATGATATTCTGAATGAAGATCCAACTTGGTAAAATAAATTTCTCCATGTAATTCATCCAATAATTCATCAATCACAGGAATGAGAAATTTATCTTTAATAGTGAGATTATTGAGATCCCTATAGTCTGAACACATGCGCCATGATCCATCCTTCGTATGCACCAATACTACTAGAGCAGAGAAAGAAGTTTGACTAGGTTGAATTATACAAGCCTCTAACATTTCTACAATCCTATGTTCAATTTCACTCTTTTGAACATAAGGATATCTCTAGGGCCTGATGTTTGGAGGAACACTTCTTAGAATCAAATGAATAGCATGATCATGATCATGAATGGGTGGGAGTCCTTTGGGGGTTTCAAACACCTTGGAATGATTGTCCAAGACATTTTGGAGAGCTGCAAAAATAGATGATTTTGATGTTGGAACTTTTAGTGAGCATAATTTCGAAATTACGCCTCATTTTTTATTTCTTCAGAAGCTTTGTCATAACATTAGAGCTTATTATCTTTCCCGTCTTCCCTACGATACCCCATAATTTGACTTCCTTTCCTTCTGAAAATAATTTCAAGAAAATCTCTTGAAAATTAAAAGCTATCGTCCCCAAAGATTGTAACCATTGTACTCCTAGTACAACATCAACACCTGCCATAGGAATGGAAAGCATTGGACTATTCAATACATATTCCCCCATGGTTAGCTTGATATTATGGCATTTTCGAGAGAAATTTATAGTTCCTCCATTTGTATCCATCACTTGACATTCTGGTGCTAGGTATAGGAAACAATTCAATTCCTTGGCTACCTTGCGATGAATAAAATTATGGGTGCTACCTGAATCAATAAACATTATTACCTTTTTATTCTTGATATGTCCTTCTATTTTGACAGTTTGAGGAGTGGTAACTCCTACCAATGCATTACACGATATGGTCAGACTCATTTCTTCCTCTTCTAGGGTTGGTTCCTAGTGTATATCCTCTTCTTCTGAATATTATTTTACATTTTCTTCTTCCTCTTCACAATCTATGTAAAATAATTTCTTCTCGGCACACTTATGACCTTTAGTGTATTTGCTATCACAACTGTAACAAATCACTTTTTCTCTTTTTTCTTCCAATTGTTGTGGTGTCAATCTTGTAGGTTGTGGAATTCTAGGAGTAGCAACACTTCCATCTTTATATATCTGAGTGGTAGGCTTCCTTGTCACCATAATTTTACATTCAATTTTTCTTGCCAACTTGAATGCCTTTTCCAATGAATCAAGTTCCTAAATGTGAACTTCATGTTGTATGTTATCCTTTAAAGTCCCTATGAAGACATCAATCCTGTGTTCCTATGGAATATAAATTACCCTTATATTCAATTTTTGGAAGTCCTCAATGTGCTCCACCACTGAACCCTTTTGTTTGAGATTTATCAATTGGCGAAAGAATGTGTTTTTTTTGTATCCTCATAATGTGTTGTCATTTCCTCCATCAAAATTGACCAACTGACAATTTTTTTATGGGAGAAAAGCCATCGATACTATACAAATGGAATTTTTTCTAAATGTAAAGTTGTGATGCACACCTTTTGTGTGTTTTGCACATTATTGAGATCAAAATATTGCTCCATCTATAGTATCCATGTTACGGTATCCTTTCAATCAAAATTCCTCATATCCATATTTGGAATATAGTGGTTCTTCCATCCAACATTAGAGTTTATGAAATCGTGATTAACATTTATTTTTCTCTCATCATGCATTTCCTCTACTATCTTTTCGCCATTAGGAAACATTTCTTGTATCAACTTTTTCAAACCTTCCATGTCCGCTTTTAGATCATTCTTCACGTTTTCCACGTTGTATTTCATTCTTTCATCAATATTAGCTTCCATTTCATACATCTTAGCTACCATGCAATCCATGTTTGCTTCCATTCCAGCTTCCATAACATCCATCTTAATTTTTGTTTCTTTTTGCGAGAGCGAAATTTGGTGCACTTTCTCTTGTAATTTTGATATTTCATGTCGCATTTCTTCATCTTCATGAGTCATAGTAGAGACTTCTGAAGTCTTAATGGGTGTTGAATTCCATTTAGGTGGAATTTTGGAACCTAATACTGATATCTATGTTACAATAGGCCCTTCGAATCAATTCAAGCTGATTTTTCACAAACGACTTATGCAATTCGAAAAAAAATACACACCTTTTTCTTACTTTTGAGGAGCTTTAGATTGAAGCTGAATTATCCCTATGATTTCAGATCTTAAATATCTGAAATTAGGCCATCTAGTATCTCTCTAAAGCTTATTTCAAATTCCACAGGTCTGACCTAATTTTTATTCTTCAAAAAAACTTTATACCCAATCTCCCACAATGACCTAATTATGGACTGGTTCAACAGAACGAAATTGTACGACATTCTATGTGTCATTGTTTCCTCCTTCGGCTCTAAAATTGATAAAAAGGAAACCTCAATCTGTGTACTTGCAGCCATGTTTTGCAAAGTTCCAATCTGATTCGCAGAGAGAGAGTTTTGATGATTTTCCCATGGTCACCTCTTTGAGATGAAACTCGGAAGCCTAAAAAAACTCTAACTTCCACAGATGATATGTCCGAATTTATTGCTAATCAAGCTCTAAAATTTTTCCAAGACATTCCTTAGGATTACATCTTCGCTTTGTAAAAATTTAAGCTTCTGAACCGTCGCAAAAAAACATTTATAGCCCAAATTCCATAATGACCTGTATAGATTAAATTCAAGAGCTTGAAAATAGACCTAGCTTCCACCGATCGTATCTCTGAAAATATTTCGAACCAAGATCTGAAATTTTTCCACGGCATTCCTTAGGACTTCTTCACGCTCCAAAGATTTCATCTTCTACACCTTCGTAGAAAAACGTTATAGTGAAAATTCCATGATGGCTTGTTTAGAGCAGCGAGACCCTAGAATCTAAAGCTCTGATACCAAATGTTAAAAACCAGCTACAAAATAGAAGAAAAGAGAGATCAACGCCTTGGAAATCAGCCACTTCTAGGGGGAAAGCTTCAATACATTACATAAATGAACAATTATTAGATGCTACAAACGATCAAAACCTCCTTCTATATATATAAGTCCATGGGACCACAAGATAATCCTAGCCGACCTAACAATAATGTAAGGGCACAATAATAATAATATAGGGTTACAACAATAACAATAAGGGGGCTACACTAATAAAAATAAGGGACTAAACTAGTAATATAGGGACCTAACAACTTGATGTCATAAGTTGTCAATATAGTCACTTGGTGTGTGTAGCACACATAAAGTTGATATAAGTTCAATCAAAGAAAAATTTGAAAATTAAGAAATAGAAAATCTCAAAAGCCAATCATGAACGGATCATTAAAGATGTCATTCCATTAAACTTTTTTTTATTGAACTACCCAACAATTTCCTCTCCTTGGATTCATCTCTTAGAACTTACAAAACTCAACTTGAAATTGAACTAGCCTTTTTTTTGTGCATTCTAATGTTTTAAAATTATTATAATATGTATATTTTATGTTATATGTACAAGTGTTTGCACATGTACATTGTTTTGGTACATGCACATGAGTAATTTATACACATGTGTACACATACACATGTATATTATCTAGTCTTAAAATATTTCATGTTTCTCGTACAATTTTTCATAGTAACATTATTGCAAAAAGTACATATATGTGTATCTAGCATATTTTATATAATGCAAATTTGAAGTCTCACGATTCTGTTTTAGATGTATCTATTAAGAAAATTATAATATTCATTCTTTAATGCAAAATGTGTGGTACGCGTTTTGTAACTTCCAGTTTAATATCATCTGAAAGTAGTTTTTCTATGTACATTAATGAAACATTTTTCGTACTAGATATATGTTTTAATGCAATTTTAAAATTTTATGATTGTTTGACACATCTATGAACACCTAGAATTTTATGATTTTTTTTAGATATATACATTGATATGTATTGTACTTTAATCATTTTTTCATATATACAAACAGGTAATTCAATCATTTTTACATATATTGATGAACTTAAATATGTAAAACCATCTATGATTATTTTAAACAAAATGTATGATCATGAAAAATGTACGTAAAGAACAGCTTTAGGAGACATCCTAGAATTATATAACATTCACACATGTTCAAATGCATAACCTGTACCAATGCATGTGTTAAATGTAATTTGAAAATTCCATCTAGATTCATTTTATATTTAACAAATAACAAAACAACTTGAGTTTAAAAATAAAAATAAAAAATTATATTACATGTGATCGCATGCCAAATGTAACAACTATCCAAAATTTAAAATCATTCTTCATAAAAGTAAATGTAGTTCAACTAATATTTCAAAATGTAAAATATCTCCAAAATGAATATCATGAATATTAAAAGTAAATATATATTTAACAATGTATAGTGTTATTGTTCTTAGATATATACATTGATATGTACTATACTTTAATCATTTTTACATCTATTCATGAACTTAAATATGTAAAACCATCTATGATTATTTTAAATGACACATGTGATCATGCAAAATGTGCCTAAATATCACCTTTAATAGACATCATAATTATATAACATTCACACATGTTCAAATGCATAACATGTACTTTGAACACATGTACCACATGTGTTTTGTAATTTGAATTTTCCATCTAGATTCATTTTATATTTAAGAAATAACAAAAAAACTTTAGTTTTAATAACAAAACATTATATCACAAGTATCAAGTTATATAGAAAAGTAAATAAGACTAAGTAAATAAGACTAAGTAAATAAGACTATTTATATAGAAAAGTATTTTTAAAACTATCTATCAAATAAAATGTTTTTTTTTTTTAAATTAAGCAGTTATATTAATGATTGAGAATAAAAATACAATGGTCCGCAGGGGTCATAACGACCTGCCTGCGTTGACTGGGTGGCCTTTCCAGGCAAATGCCTGCAGCATATACAGTGCGCTGTCTAAGTAGAGTTTTCATGGAGCCCGTGAGGTGATCCTGCAAGAGTGGTGGGCATCTTGCTGCGAGGTGGGCAGAATGCTGCGAGGTGGGCAGATTGCTGCCTAAAGTTCCTGAGATTGTCGTGCTTGAAGTGGATGAGCATTCAATTTATTGATGCGTCTTTTGGGTGTGGAGTGATGTGTCTCCAATCTTGATTGCGCAAGCCTGTTGGCGCAGATCTTCTCTTTTCAGTGGCTCATCTGCAAATATTTTCTTTTCAGTGGCGCTTCTGCCGTGGTTTAACATTCCTTCTGGTGTTTGAAGCCATGGTGTGCCTTGCTGCCGAGGCCTAAGTGTGCAGATCTGTCTGCTGGATATTTTTGCAGTTTTCTTTGAGCACTCCTTCTCCTAGATCGTGCCAGAGGCTGTGGAATTCTGCCATCTGGGAATCTATCCCTGCATTTGCTAAGACATTAGCTATCTTTTTTGCCTTTCTGCGAACTGCTTGGAATTTAATCCCTTGCAAGTTGCAGAGATGATTTTGGAGATCCTGCAGTGTTGCCGATAGTCTCCAGCTGGGGGTAACTTTATGTACCTGCGCTCCCATCTGGAGTTTCTTTATCATCCTGATTATGATCTCCGAGTCTCCTTCCACTATCAGTGGTAGAAATCTGTAGCGACCTGCCAGAATGAGACCCTGAATGAGAGCGATTAGTTCTGCAGCGTTGTTGGTGTTCACTCCAATGTTGCCATGATAGACGAGATGAATTGTGCCTGTGTGATCCCTTACTACGCCCCCATAACTAGCTATTCCCGGGTTCTTTCTTGAAGCCCCGTCGAAATTGAGTTTGAACGTGTTTGAAGGGGGCAGAGTCCAATTGTCCTGCATTGTTCCGTTGGAGACGCATTTTTTACCAGCAGGGTTTATCTGGGTTTGAAGATTTAGAATTTGAATGATTCTGTCATCATTCGGTGAAGTGTTTCCCTCTTTCTGCAAAGTGCCCATGGCATTGACCATTTCTTTGATGAGCTGTCTCACTTTTCCTATCAGCATGCTTACTGCCAGTGCAGAGTTTTTGAAGACTCGTGCGTTTCGTTCTTTCCAAAGGATCCAGGCTATTACTCCCGGTATTAAGTTCCAGGCACTGTTGACCAAGGGATTGGAGGACATGGATGTTCTCCACTGGCTGAGTGAGAGTTGAATGGAGTCTCTGTTTCTGTCAGATTGTCTAAAGATCATAGCCATGTCATCCCACAGAGAGCAGGCCATTGGACAGGCATGGAGTATGTGATTGAGAGTTTCTGGGCCATCCTCACAGAGTATGCATCGTGAAGGGCCTATGAAGCCTCGTTTTTGAAGATTGTCCCATGTGAGTGCTTTGTTGTGCATGACCAGCCAGGAGAAAAGTGTGATTTTTGGCCATGATCCTCTGCTCCAAAGGGTTTGCCAACTGTGGTCTGGTTGCGGATCCAGAGAGGCCGCCAAGATCTGATATGCTTCTTTGAGGTTGAACGTTCCTTTGGGGTTTCTTCCCCATCTCAGGATGTCCTCTTTGTTGGAATTAAGGATTCTTCTTTTGTCCAGGTCTTGTAAAAGCTGGTCTACGTTCATCAGGCCTGCTTGAGCTTGCCATTGTTCTCTGGATAGCCACTTTTGCCAGGTGGTGGCCTCGCTTGTAGGTTGCCAGTAGTCTGCTACCGTAACCTTGCCGGCCTCCTGCATGGCTCTTTTAAGAATATTCCAGTCTGGGTGTTCCAAGGTTGGAAGCTGCTGCCAAGCATCTTCCCAAAAGAGGGCAGTTTTTCCTTGGTGCACTTCCCAGAAGCTGTGCTGCTGCACGATATATCTGTTCTCCCAGGCTTTTTTCCAGATGGGGGATCCTTGCCTGGTGCCGGTCAGCCGAATGAGGTCTCTGTCCCTGACTTGAGTTGTGTATTTCGCTTTCCAGCAGGTTCCCCACAGGGAGCTAGGATTTTCTGCCCATCTCCACCAGATTTTTGCTGCTACGGCCTTGCTTAATATTTCTGGATCTCTTAGGCCCAAACCTCCCTCCCTTTTTGGTTTGCAGATGTCTGTCCATTTGATGAGAGCCCATTTGGATTGCTTCGAGGCTCCATTCCAGAGGAAGGATCGCTGAATGCTTCGGATGGATTTGTACACCGCCTTAGGTGCTGCTAGTGCTGAGAACATATATGCTGGCATGGTTTGCAGGACTGATTTGACTAAGATCAGTCTGCTGGCCATGTTTAAGGCTCGGTATGTCCAGTTGATTAGCCGAGCTTTCATTTTGTTGAGGAGGGCTTCCCAGTTGGCAGATTTGTAGGCATATTCCGAAAATGGTATGCCCAGATATTTAGTTGGAAGGGAGGTCTTTTGGATCTGCAGAATTCTACTGAGATTTCTTTGCACGGGAATGGATGTGTTGAAGAATTTTTTTTTTGATTTGGTAAGATTAATTTCCATACCTGAGGCCTCCGAGAAAGTCTTTAACACTTGGCTGATGGTTCGAGCTTCCTACACTGTGGGGGTGCCCATGAGCATTGTATCATCTACAAATTGCTGATGCGTTACTGTGGGTCCTTGTTGTGCCGGTTTGATGCCTTTGAGTTGATTCTGCCTTCTTGCCTTGGTTAAAGATCTGCCCAACCCTTCTGCCATTATGATGAAGAGAAAAGGAGACAAGGGATCTCCTTGCTGTATACCTCTGGATGGTGTGAAGGGTTGAAGGGGTCCTCCGTTCAGCAGGATGGAGAAGAAAGCGCCTGAGACCAGTTCCATTGTCCAATTTATCCATTGCTGACTGAATCCGAAAGCCTGGAGGATTGCTCTCATGTATTGCCAGCTGATTCTGTCAAAGGCCTTTGACAGGTCCAGCTGGATAAGCATGCCTGGAGTCTTCTTCGTTTTGAGAGAGTGCAGCACTTCCTGGGTGAGGATAATGTTGTCCGTGATCTGCCTGCCTTCGACGTAGCCGGTTTTCTCCTGAGAAATAATTGAAGGGAGGACGGGTTTGAGTCTATTAGCCATCAATTTGGAAAGGATTTTATAGAGGACATTGCAAAGGGCGATGGGGCGAAACTTGTCCGGGGAGTCCGCCTGGCCAGATTTGGGGATTAAGGTGAGGAAAGTGGCATTGATGGCTGGTAGCACTTTTTTGGTTCTGTGAAAGTTCCTTACCAGGATGAGGAGGTCTTCTTTAATGATGGACCAACAGGCTTTAAAAAATTCAATTGTAAATCCGTCCGGTCCGGGAGCCTTGTTTGTGGCCATGGTGAAGATGGTCTCTTCAATCTCCTGCTCGGTAAAATCCTTTAGAAGGAGGGAGTTTTGCTCCTGAGTAACAAGGCTGGGAATGGCATCAGTGATTGCATTGATGGCTTGGGTTCTGTTTAGGCTTGGTTCGCTAAGAAGAGAGGTGAAATAAGAGTTGAGTTCATCCCCAATGTGCTCCCTGGAGAACACCTTATTGTCATCAGCTTTTTTGAGAGAGAGTATTCGATTGCAGGCTCTGTGCTGGATAGTGGACTTATGGAAGAAACTGGTGTTGCGTTCTCCTTGCTTTAGCCATTGCACCCTCGATTTCTGTCTCCACAGCATCTCTTCCTGCTTAAGTCGTTCTTCCCATTGTCTTTGTAGATTTGTTTCTTGAGCTTTCCTTTCCTCATCATGCCCTTCTGTGATCATTGTTTGCTGTAGTAGCGCCATTTTTTCCTCAAGTTCTTTTTTGGCTTGAAAGATGTCTCCAAAGGTGTCTTTGTTCCATTGTTTGAGGTTGGATTTGATGGTTTTGAGCTTTTGCTGGAAGATATACATGATGTTGTCGCTTCTTATGGTGGTTTGAGTCCACCAGCTTTTTATGTTTTCCATGAAAGTAGGGTGTTCTGTCCAAAAGGCCTCAAATCTGAAAGGTCTGTTGTGGGGCTTTTCAAGATTGGTGAAGTGGATCTGCACAGGCCAGTGATCCGAGCCTCCTATGGGCAGAAGGTTGGCCTCCATGTCGATGTTTTGCAGCAGAATTTATTCCGATAAGAGGAACCGATCGAGTCTTGATGCTATCTGCCTGTTTCCTCCTTGCTTATTATTCCAGGTATGCAAACCATTGACTGTAGGGATGTCAGTAAGTCTGGATTCAGCAATAAAGGTGTTAAATGCCTCCAAGTCCTTATCCAATTTTCGTAAGCCTCCCTTTTTCTCCGCTAGAGTGGTGATCATATTGTAGTCTCCGCCTGCAATCCAGTGTGTTGCCCCATGGTGTTGTCTGACTTCGTCTAGGTCCTTTAGCATCTTCAGCTTTTCCTGTATTCTTTGAGGCCCATACACATTGGTGATACATATCGATTGGCTTGAATCAGGCATGTTGAGGATGACCGATAATGAATTCTTGGTGGAGAGAGCATTCTGCAAGAAGAATTTGTTTTTTTTCCAGAATGTTAATAACCCTCCTGATTGCCCAAGGGCATCTATGCTTATACATTGATGACTGTTGGAAATGAGTTTTTTGAGCGTTTCTGTGCCCTTGGGAGAGCATTTGGATTCTTGCAGAAGGACAATGTCTGGGTGCTGCGAGAATATGCGATTTTTCAAGATTCTTCTTTTGCTGGTGCCGTTAAGCCCCCTGATGTTCCAGGTTGTGATTTTCATTGAGCTTTCTTTGGAGCAGATAGGACTAAGGCCCTGATTTTTCCTTCATTGATGAGACGTCTGCCTAGCTCTTGTATTTGCTGTCTAGTGGATTTGCGTCCCCGTTTTCTGCCTGGTCCTTGTGGTTTGTATTGATCTAGATCAAGGTTGGCTTGAATACCTGTTTGATTTCTATTTCCCCATTGCCTTTTGGCTATATTTTGGTTGATGTATTCCAGCTGTAAGTATGCCATTTCTATCTTCTCCAAGTGTTCCTGGGGAATGGCGTCCACGCCCAGTTTGGACCATTGCTCATTGACCTTTTGGAGATCAAGATCTCCCAAAATCTCCTCCAGAGGATTGCTTGAGGTTGTAGTGGAGGGCTGATCTGGTTGCGGTTCAGTGCATTGCGGGGTTTGCATTGAGGTGTGGCCGGTAGTAGTCTGGTTGGAAGCGAGATTTGGGTTTTGTTGCAGTGCCTGGGCTTGAGAAGAAACAGAGGTTGTGCTTGGAGTATTGATCGTAGTCATGGGTTGATTGGATAACGGTGGATCCTGTGCAGTGGGGGTCTGTGAGACTTTGGGGTGCTCCGGTGAATCAAGGTTGCTCAGAACTTCAAAGCTGTTTTGCTGTGTGGAGGATTTATTGGTAGGGTTGGTATTGGTGGGGGGTTTTGTAGGCTTTTTTCCTTTCATGCCTCTGCTCTTTCTTGCGACTGTGGTGAAGCCAGGCGTTGGAGTAGCCTCTTGTTCCTGTTGGGCCTGAGGTTGTGGTTTATTTGCAGTGCAGCTGTGACTTAGATGGCCATGCTGTCTACATGTGCGGCATCTGAAAGGGATATTTTCGTAGTCTATGGTTTGCTTCCATTGCACTTCTTTATGGATCAGTTCCATATGATCTGGGAGGGGCCCTAAGATGTCCATGTAAACACAGAGTCTGGCATAGGCTGTGTACTTACCTTGTATAGTGAGATCTGAGGCTTTGATGAAGACTCCCAACTGGTTTCCGATGGCCTCCAAGATGCGTTTGTTCCAGTAATCCACAGGTAGAGAGTGCAGGCGGATCCATACTGGAACTTTCTTGAAATCCTCCTGCTCTGGTGCAAAGTTTGGCCTCCAGTAAGTTATGTATAATCCTGCAGAGTTGTAGAAATACGGGCCGCCTTCGAATATGCGGTCTCTGTCATCCTTGTGAGCGAAAATTACTGTGAAAAAGCCTCTCGATCCCAACTGAAGATCGTAGTCCCCTTTAGGTTTCCATTTTTGGTTGATCCACCAGCATAGGGCCTTTTCGTGAAGTCGAACTCCCATGAATCTACAGATCAGGGCCTGCTTGCTCATATGGTCCCTGTACTCCTTGATCCAAGGGTCATCAATGATTAGTTTGGGTATTTTTTTTGATATGGGCTTGCATGTGGACTGAGTTTGCTCGCGGCGTTGTCCTGGAGTTTGCCCTTCGGACACAGTTCCTTTGGGCGCTGAATCGTTGCTTTTTTCTGTTGATCTGGAGCTGGATGGAGTGGTGAAGGCGTCCGAGGGTATGCTGCCGAATATGAAGGGCGTGGAGTTTGGGGGGGTCGAACCCCCCCTGTGTTGTGCATGTGTTGAATCAGATCAGAATGGCCCTGAGGGATCTATCTGTCGCGTTCCTGAATGGTTGGCAGGCTTGCAGAGCCGTGATCAGGAGCTGCAGAGTTTTGGCCCTAATCGCCTCTTCTCAGAAGCCCGCGCTTTTGCAATTGATCCTATCAAATAAAATGTTGCACATGTGCATCAATAAGAAAAAAGAGATGGATCCGGTGTCTTTTCCAGCAACATCTCGAGTTTCATTATGCTATCCTATGAATAATGGGGAGCATGTAAACAATGTGTAAGCATTGAAATTTAATGTTTTAAAATTGAATGAGAATGTAGAACTTCATGTGAAAAAAACAAAATGAAAAAAAATAAAAATAAAAATAAAAAATTATGCAATACCTCATGTAGTTCCCTCTCCATTGTCTTGTGTTGGCCGTCCATTAATACATCCTCCATAGTAAAATTTGTAATATATATATATATTTATATATATATATATATATATATATATATATATATATATATATATATATATATATTAAAAATTTTCAAATGAAAATACATAAACTAATTTTCAATAAAAAATAAAAAAAGTTAGACAACTTGTTGTTCAAATTGTGTGGATGTTCATATCTCCATCATACACTCCATCGCTAGATTCCTTGGAGAATGGAAATCATCTCCACAAACCTAAAATTCAAAAATTTTAAAACTGTAAAATAACTCAAGATCTAGATCTCATTTTTTATTTAAACTTTTGAACTTCAATTTATTACTTAAACATAAATAAAAAATTCAGTACTTGTGATGGTGGATTTTGGCACATCTCCTAACAAGGAAGAATAGGGTGGCTCCGAATGAAAATCATCTCCACAAACCTAAAATTCAAAAATTTTAAAACTGTAAAATAACACAAGATCTAGATCTCATTTTTTAATTGATCTTTTGAACTTCAATATATAACTTAAAAACATAAATGAAAAATTGAATACTTGTGATGGTGGATTTGGCCCATATCGTAATAGGGAAGAAAATGGTGGCTTTGAACAAAAATCATCTCCACAAACTTGAAATTCAACAATTTTAAAAGTGTAAAATAACTCAAGATCTACATCTAATTTTTTAATGAAACTTTCACTTCAATTTATAACTTGAAAACATATTTAAGTGAAAAAAATTTCATACTTGTGACGTTGGATTTGGAACATCTCCTAATAGGGAAGAAGAGGGTGCCTCCATTATGAAAACATTAGACAGAATTAGAATATATTAACATTTAATTATATACATGTATATGTGTACACAATTATTTATTTTAAAAATATGTCACCATAATACCAATATAATAATAGATTAATAATTTTACATTAACATCTTGAATAGTTAAAAAAAATAACATTTTCCAGCATATCATCTTGATTGTGAGAACCTAAAGCTTCGACCATGATATTAAAATCTTCATCAAATGTGTTAACTGTAATTGGTGTTCACATATGATACATTTTTGTTAGATTAATAGATACAAATAAAAATTTATATGTATTATTACAAATTTTACATCTTAAAATAATCACCCTAACCATTAACACATACTGATCCCATGCACTCTTCCTCATGAATAATTAAGTCTTGCCAACCCTTGTGAAAATTCTTCGCATACGTTCTAAGCTCTTCAATACTCATGTTGTTTATCTCATCATCTGTATGATACAAAAAATTATCACGTGCATCCTCTCGTGATCTTTGTCGATTCAGATAAACATCAATTCCACCAAGTCCACTCTGAACATTGTCTATGATTACATCCATTTTTTCTTGACTAATTTGAGAAGTAGCATCCATCTATGACTGCAAAATTTCTACACAAAGAGGTCGACTTACCGATGGTGGCTCGGGGTGAGGCAACTCAGCATCACACTTAGCACCCCTACAATCACGTAATCAACCTTTCCTAGGACCAAAAATTCAAATGGAAGGTCATTATAATTGAGTTTTATTCTAAAAAATAACTTTTCAAAATAAATAGGAACCTTGTAGTTCTATGGCAGTCTTCCATATGCAGCAAGGTGCCTATCATACAAATTACAAGCTATATCAAGGTGCTTGAAATATTGCACCTTTAACATCTTCATTTTTTTCCCTTATTTGAAATTAAACATAGACTTGGCCATTTATGTTGTAACACTATGTTTAACATACTCCTATGTATCAGTTAGCAATCACTGTTTCCTTTATTTTTCTCATCACTTCTACAAAAGTATGAGTGGTTGGCCCAAGCATTTTGTACACATGTACAAGTGTGCTTAAATAGTGGGTAGCTATCTCTAACCTTTCTTGACTCTTAGCAGGGGGTTTCAAAGGCACAAGATATTTCTTTAATTTTGAATAAATATGTTTACACTTCTTTAATGTGCATTGTTGGATGTTTGTTTCCCAAGGTAAATCGTAAATGTCAGAAGGATAAGTCATGGTTGGTTTACAAGCTTCTTCTTGAATAAAATGGCCTGACCTATGTCTTTTTTGAGCAACATTTTGACCCTCTGAATCAATATGTAAAATTACGTATAAATAAAAAAACATATGAACAAATTTGTACAAATTTGATTTTTAATCATAAAAAAATTATATAAATAATTAACAAATTAATAATTGAATGAAAATAATATTCAGATTGATGGCCACCTAGAGATGGCTAGGAAGCGTCATGCCTACCATGAGATCGTTGAGAACGAGCATGAACATCTATTGGTTGAGAAACAACATGACCACCCATTGATTGGCCACCAAGGGAATGCATATCACCACCTTCATGCAATTGGCCACCACCTACTAATTGGCCATGAGGGGAATGTGTACCACCAACACCCTCATACGACGAGAGGGAAGCTTCATAAAAAAATATGAATTTAAAATCAATTCAAAAATACATACATACATATAAATACATGTACATATGATTGATTATATTGCATGAAACATGGTCAGGCTCCATTGATGGAGTAGATATTCTTATCCTCCGAAATCCTAAAAAATAAAAAATGAAATTTATTAAAAATCAATTCCATTATGTATACATGTATGTACATGGGGATAAAATTATATATATTTAATAAAATTATAAATTCCACATGTATACATGTATGTATGGAGATAAGATTGTATATTCAAATTTCATTTAAAAACATGCACATTTATTATAGATACCATGAACATTTCTCGATCCATGATCCCTTTCTCTCATAGAGGAATGGGACTCTACTGATGTTCTCCTTTAATCCTTCATGATATATATATGGATATCTACAGTAGACATTTACAATTATTTTTAAAATGACTCTTTAAAATAAATTCAAAAGAATTAAAAAAATTAATGTAATTTAGTACAAAAATGTTGAGCACAATCATAAAATATGTAAAACAAAACTTTCAAAGCACAAATTGATGTTTAAAACTCACATTAAACAAAAATTTGTTGAATTCATGCACATTTTAATTTTATAAAACTTGAAGTTGACAAAGTTGCGCTTACATGGTAGGAGCATAATTGATATATAATTGCAAAAAACACATGGTCATAAAAAATGACCCATTTGTAAGTAAAAAACAAACACATATCAAAGATATGTTACAATGTCCATCAATAAATTTTGAGGGAGAGCATCTCAACACTAATTCATATTTGAGTAATAAATCTTGAATTGGCATTGCTCCCTAATTCATCTACCAATTCATCTTTGATAGATGAATCTTGAATTGGAATTTCCTCACACAATAGATCACGAGACATCTTATTAACATTTTCACAATGTATTATACTAAAAAATTGAGTTTTTCTAACAATACTGTATGTTTTTCCATGCAGTTGTTTTAGCCTCTCCTTCTTAACTTTGTACACACCTTTCATCTAGTTTCACAAAATTTCATAATTGGTGAAAACTACAATTCCATTTGATCCATACTCCTTAGTTATTCCAAAGCCTTCTATCAATGCAATATAATATGCTTCATTGTTTGTTGTTTTTCTTGGTGTATTCATTTTCCTTTGGAGGACCTTATTAGTGACAATATTTCAAAGCACACATGTAATCACTAATTTACCTCGATTGGGATAGCAAGAAACATATATGCATAATGTCCATTTTTCAACCATGTTTAGTGGGCTTTTTGATCCCTCGAAAAAAAAAATCAATAAAATATATTAAATTAACATTTATGGAAAATTTCTTAAATTTTATGGGAGAAATGACATGTACATGGTTTTCTTTAAATTTTATGGGAGAAATTACATATACATACTTCCCAAAAACACTAGAAAATGCCTTAAATTTTATGGGAGAAATGACATGTACATGGTTCCCAAAAACACTAGCAAATGCCTTAAAGTTTATGGGAGAAATGACATGTACATAGTTTGCCTTAAAGTTTATGGGAGAAATGACATGTACAGGGTTTTCTTTAAAGTTTTCCATAAGTTTATGGTAGAAATAACATGTACATGGTTTGCATTAAAGTTTATTAGAGAAATGACATAGAAATGACACGTACATGGTTCCCAAAACACTAGCAAATGCCTTAATGTTTATGGGATAAATTACATGTAGATGGTTTCCAAAAACACTAGCATTTTCCTTTAAAATATATTAAATTAAATTTTATGATAGAAATGACATGTATATGGTTTGCCTTAAAATTTATGGGAGAAATGACATATACATTGATTGCCTTAAAGTTTGCTTTAATTTTATGGGATAAATGATATGTAAATGGTTTGCCTTAAAGTTTTCCTTAAATTTTATGGGATAGATGACATGTACATGGTTTCCAAAAACACTACCATTTTCTTTAAAAATATATTAAATTAAAATTTATGGGACAGATGACATGTAGATGGTTTTCCTTAAAGTTTATGGGAGAAATGACATGTACATGGTTTCTAAAAACACCAACATTTTCCATAGAATTATATTAAATTAACTTTTATTGAAAATTCCTTAGCTTTTATTGCAAATTCCTTAAAGTTTATGGGAGAAATGACTCCAAATGCATTTCTGTAATTGAAAAAACAAACTCATTGTTTTCTCATACAAAATTATTTAAGTACACACACGAAGACAAATTAGAAAAATTATATAGACTTGAGAGCTACTCCAATTGCATTTAAAAAAAAACATTGTTTCTCATAAAAAATTATGTAAATACATTTAGAGAAACAAATTAATCATTGTTTTCTCATAGTCCCAATCTGAAAGTGAGATAGATATAAGTGCTTGTTGATACAAAATGAGGATTCTCTTAAGTAATACAACACATCTACTTATGTCTATACCTAGGACATTATCAAATCAATGGTAATATAAGCTTAGAAATTAATACAACATACATTATTGCCCATGTGAGCTTTGGAGTCACTCTATTACATTCAATATAGTTGTGATAGTACTAGACTCATAACATCATATTTCATGCCAAAACATTTACTAGTAATTAATAACTTCATACGTGAAACTGCTTGGTAATAATAGTATAATGAGTCATCTAGTCATATGTTATATATGGTGATATTAATGAATCACATATCATCTTAAGCAAGTAATGATGGTCTGTTATATCCATAAGTAACAACCAATCAAAGGTCATGTATTAGTATTCATTAGGGATAAGCTTAACTCTATACCATAGCTTAATGGAAGCTAGTACTCTTCATATCAATCAATGGAGATGTAAGGTGTGATCAGTAATGTAGTAAGATATAGAGGTAATAAGAGTAATCATAAACCCCACATAATATGTAACAAATAAATAATATTTTAATGGTTCTCATACTAACCGTGTATCATCATGTTAGCAATAATAGCCCGTATATGATATCCCAAGAATTAATGTGAAGCAACTAAGATAGTGACACCAATCGAATATGGTAACTAGTTATTCCAATACAACTAAAGTAAGCTTAGATAAGCTCTTTCACATACTCTTCATATCAATCAATGGAGATGTAAGGTGTGATCAGTAATGAAGTAATATATAGACGTAATAAGAGTAATAATAAAGCTTATATAAGATGTAACTAATACTATAATGGTGCAGATACTAATCATGCATCGTCATGTTTATCAGTAATAAACTGTATATTATATCCTAGGAAATAATGTGAAATAGCTAAGTTAATGACACTAATCGAATATGGTAAATAGATATTCCCATACACTAAAGTAAGCTTAGATAAGATCTTTCACATACTCTTGATATTAATCAATGGAGATGTAAGGTGTGATCAGTATTGTAGTAAGATATAGAGGTAATGAGAGTAATCATGAAGCTCATATAAGATGTAACTAATACTGTAATGGTGCTCATACTAACCCTATGTCATCATGTTTATCAATAATAAACTATATATGATATCCCATCAATTAAGGTGAAACAGCTAAGTTAATGACACCAATCGAATATTGTAACTAGATATTCTAATATAGCTAAAGTAAGCTTAGATAAGCTCTTTGACATACTCTTCATATCAATCAATGGAGATGTAAGGTGTGATCAGTAATGGAGTAAGATATAGAGGTAATAAGAGTAATCATAAATCTTATATAATATGTAACGAATAATGTAATGGTGCTCATACTAACTGTGTATCATCATGTTTATCAGTAATAAATTGTATATGATATCCAAAGAATTAAAGTGAAACATCTAAGTTAATGACACCAATCGAATATGGTAACTAGTTATTCCAATATAGATAAAGTAAGCTTAGATAAACTCTTTCACGTACTATTCATATCAATCGATGGAGATGTAAGGTGTGATCAGTAATGCAGTAAGATATAGAGGTAATAAGAGTAAACAAGCTCAGTTAATATGTAACTAATAAATTGGGAAAGAAACATAGATAGAAACAACATGAAACTCTGAGGCAGCTACCCACTTAAAGCGATCACATTGTATCTAAATGTATTTTATATAGGGCTTTCTCCTTTATCCATAAATCAAGGAAAAAATATATGCACCATGCTTACAAGAAAAGCCATGTGAAAACAAGATTAAGAAAACAACAAAGTTATGAAATTATTGTCCAAACTGTCCCAGGAGATTAGTAAACTAGAAAACAAGACAAAAATAACTCACCAAGAATGTGTCTTTTCCTATTATATAAAAAGTATCTATCAAATAAGGATCTCAAAGAATCTAGAAATCATAAAATCGGTGCCTGCTGTAGTGCAAACCATTTATCAATCAACATCTTTGTTGATATCATATGTAGCTAACATTTGAAAATCCTGCACACTAGTATTTAGCTCTGAGAATAAAAATGAAACAAGCTACAGTGGCTAATGACTGAGCATAACTAAGGGAAAGAAACGTTGGACTGCATTGGTGGAGATGGGGAGAAGCACCACTCCAACAAGGGTGACCGAGGTTTCTATGCCTATGTGTTTTTGAAGGAGTAGCATAATTAGGTGGAGATGGAGATGCCACGTCCTACTATTGGGTATAAGGAGTCACAGTATAGTAAGTAGTCCATCTTGGAGATAAGGAGTAAGCTAGTAGTATCCCACTTGTAGTATATAGATGTACAAGATATGAGTGAGTATAAGTATTAGCAAGGCCTGTTGTGTTGTAGGTATCTAATTGAGTAACTAATACTATAATGGTGCTCATACTAACCCTATATCATCATGTTTATCAATAATAGCTTGTATATGATATCCCAGGAATTAAGGTGAAATAGCTAAGTTAATGACACCAATTGAATATGGTAACTAGTTATTCCAATACAGCTAAAGTAAGTTCTTTCACATCTAGTTTCATAATGCAATGCTAATAGTATTCATGTTATGAGCCATACCTGGAAATTCAGCTCACACCGAGGAGGCAAGAGGTAATGAGAAAGTGCACGCCGCGCAGCCAGAGCAGACGAAGAGGTCGCAGATCGCCGAGGATGCAGATCAGAACCTACACAAAACTTGCAAACACAACAAATTGAAAATTTGATTTAAAAAAGCAAAGAAAAACCATAAACAACAAAAATAACAGATTTACCTTACCTTCCCACCTTCGCTTTCTCCCCTCCTCACCCATGTAAGAGATCAACATACCCAATACACTGATCGAAAACACATATCAAAAACACAATGAGACAACAACAGATCAATGAGACAACGCAATGGTAAAAAGCAATGACTGAAATATAAAAAAAAACGATAAATTAAGAGAGCATTGAGACATTGACCGAAATTGAAAATAGAGATAGACAATAACAGAGCAATGAGACAACGCAACGGTAACAAAAAATAGAAAACAAACTGACCAAAAACTTGTTGCGGTCTCGGGGCTATTATATTTATAACAAAAAGTTCGGCGGAATTATAATAAAAGGTTGAGCCTTCTGCTGAAATTTTGTTTCTCTTTTTCCTATCTTCGATTAGAAATTTGTTTACCCACACCATCAATACGTCATCGTTAACGACAAAAACAGTTCGGCCAAATTAATTTCATAAATTTAGCCGAACTTTCTAAAATTACGGCCAAACTTCCTAAAAGTTCGACGGAACTGTTGGGAAAATGAAATTTTTGAACATGTTTCTGACGAAAGTGAAACCTAGCTTAGCATTTTTAACCAAAGGTAATTTTACATGACCATTCATTGAACAATTCCTCCATGTCCTAGTCGGAAAAGAATTATTTTCATTCTTGGATGGACCTAGTAGATAAAACTACTTCCCTCTCATCTATGTAATGCTAGTGCAAAATTCGAAAGAGCAATAATCATATATTCTTGGTTATCATCTATAACACAATAGAAACATATATGGACGACTTGATAGCTTATGAAAAATCCTTTCATAAGGTTATAACTATTGTTATAAATGTTCTTGAAAGGTGTGAAGAAATGAAATTATCACGTTTCCATGAAAAATGCCATCTTCTTATGAATGTGGGATTTTCTCCAAGGGATCACGTGTACGGCGAAATAAGGTGAACATATCAAACCAATACCTACTGCTAAAAATGAAAAGATTGTAAACTTTTTTTTGGTCATTTAAGTTATTATAAGACATTTATAAAATATTTCGACAAAATAACCTCCCTCCTATTCTCCTTGTTGGGTAAGGTAGATTTATATTGAATTCAATAATGTCAAAAATGAATGCATAAAAGAAAAAACTACCTTATCACATATCTTACCAAATCCTTATTAGAACCTTCTTTTCGAAATTTAAATCATGCTTTCTACAAATCACTAGGAATTTTTTTCCATCAACAAGAATAAAATTCCTTATACAACTTACTTTAGCAACAAACAAAAAAAAGCACATTTACTCTATTTATGTTTAATTTATGAACAAATCTTATCTTTTTACAATTTTGAGATTACAATCAAATTTAGCTATCCTTAGTAGATCTTTTATTAATAGTAAAATGTCGAAGTAAAACATGATAAATGATGAATTTCTATATAAACACTTCTTTCTTTCCCATGTGTGTACAAACACACTAATTTATTGATATATAAAACATTTAATAATAAGAAAATTTCAACCTTTATAATATTTGCAAGAATGTTAATATATTTAGTTTAATTTCATTTATATTATTCTCAATTATAATTTATTTTTTATATATTCTACAGCCCATTATAATGTGTAAGGATATGTGTTAGTCACCAAAATTGAAATTTTGTTCATATCTCTTAAAATAATAAAATTAATAATCTAAAAATGAAAAAAAAAAAAATTTATATAAAACATTTAAATAATGTGAACTTAAAATTTGAAAAAAAAATTACACTTTAAAAGATTTGATCCCTTAGAACACCTCTCTAAAAACATAATAGATCAAGAGTTTGATAAATCTAAACCACTCTAAATAATTACAAAAACACTATTATTATTACATGATTATCTTTCCTTCTTTGATAACTAATTTACCCTCTTATGCATCTTATAATTAATAGAAGAGAACTATTATCATTACATGATGTTTTTTCCTTATGTGATAACCATGTTTTGCTTTTCGACTAGTGACTGCTCCTCATCATGATTTGACTAAACTAGAGATTTTACTCTTACGTGCCCTCTCTGATTTTCAGGCCAGGAGTACCCTAAAGTCAATATCGCTTATCATTAAGTGTTGTTTAAACATAAAAAATATGGCTGTGATGGAAGTCTCTTGCATGTATATATCATGGCATGCCATTACAGGTTGGTTTTGAAGGATGTAATGCTATGAAAAATGGGAAGGCTGTCGAATTGTTCGTTGCTGTGTTATATTCGAATTGTTAGTTGTTGTGCTATTTCGTCCTTTGACAGTACGTTAAAGATGTGATATGTGTTTCGTGCTTTGTTTGTTATTAATTTTCAAACAATATGTCGTGTCCTTGAGTGCCTCGCTGGCTCGATCTCTCTTTTCTTCAAAACAATCTTTTTATTTGTGTTTGGACTTAGGGAGAACATTTGCGGTTGGGGTTGACAGGATTAAATGTATGTTGTGCAGTCCCTGCAAGCGATAAAAATGTGGTAAAAATCACTCAACAACATTGCTAACGTACACGACCGTCATGGTGGCAACTGTAGCAAACTTTGCTTTCTGTAATGCGACTCTGTGCTTTCTACGATGCTTCTCTTATCATTGATGATTGAATTCATATTAATGCTTCTGTTCTCAATAGAATAGAACTGAATTCATCATCTTGATTTAAGAAACAATGGAAATACTGTTATGTATAATGGAAACAAATGCTGCAACTATGAAAAATAAAACCAGTCAAAAGAAAGACCAACACTCTGCAAAATGTTACCTAATTTAATGTGTGGGTGGTTACATAAGATAGTTAATCATAAATAATAACTGCTGCTAATCATAAATAATAACTACTGCTAAGGCACATAGGCCACCATACTAACTCTAAACATAAATGATAAATCAATCATGTGAATGATTATGATTATTGGAGCCTAATTCTGCACCCTTTCCAGAGTAATTTTCAAAGGAGATCTTCATTGAAGTTTCAAAAAAAGAACACAATGATTATTGATATGCTTGGAGTTTGTGAAAGCTTACAAAAGCATGACAAATCACCACAATCAATCATAACAACTTCTAAAGATAAAGCACGGAATGAGAGAGATGATCTGACACTTATTCTAATATCATTAGAAACAAATGATATAGCTACTATTCGTAATTGTTCATTACATAAAATAACTTTTGTTCCTTATACTGTGTCAGTTCATTTACGTCTCATTTTAGAAAATAAGCATTCCTTGTAGTTTTTTGGTAGGTAAATAAGTCTTTTTTTATTTCTCTTTCACAAGGAAAGGAAATTGGTAGGTAAATAAGAATTTTTTTGTTTCTCTTTCACAAGGAAAGGAAATTGGTAGGTAAATAAGAAATTTTTTATTTCTCTTTCACAAGGAACGGAAATTAAGCTTTCTTCTTCTTAATAAGTGGTGTCGTGTATAGTAATGATAGTCGTTCCAAAGTTCTTTAATAGTATTGAAAACGAAACTTATTAGTCTTGTAGGATTTATTTCATATGATTCATGATTTATAAATCATTAAGATGATTTATTTTTTGGATTTAATTTTGGAAAAAAAAAAAATTTAAAATATTGTTTAAAAATTAATATTTAAAATAAAATTTTAAAAATACTTGGAAAAAAATTTAATTTAAATAACTAGTATTATAATTCATGGATTATAGTTGATGTTAACTAGTGTTAATTAATATATGCAGATTTAATTAGAACTAGTTAATGCTAACTAGTGTTAATCAATATGTACATATCTAATTAAACTTAGACTTTCTAAATAATAGTGCATTTCTCAAAGCTAAAAATATGGCGTATTATTTTGAACTTTAATTTCACTATATTTTAAAAGAAGAAAACTCAAAATTTAAATGTATTTATGTAAATTATATATAAGAAGTTGCAATACTTAAATATTTATTTTTGAAAAATTCGAATGAAGTAATCATGAAATGATTCTACTTATTAAAAATAAATTCTATCATATATATTTCACGAATGAAATAAACATTTCCTTGAGAGTATATAGAATTTTATAAACAAAAAATTATGAAAATTTTATCTTAAAAATGAAAAAAAAAAAAAAAAAGGAAATTGTGAGCTGATATATATAGATCATATTAACTCAATATAAACATTTTATAAGATAAAATACTTTAAATATTATCTCTCTACAATGATTAAGTATGATGCATGCACATGACTTAAGGAGATGTTGGAAAGAAATTGCTTTGAAGTATATAATACTTGTTTGAGGTGAGGGGGAACTATTAACATGTGTTTGGAGATAATCTTGGTAAATAAAAGTGACATGACATTCATGAATTCACCTTATCAATATCAAAGTAAAAATATGGAAGAAAAATAGAAATTGTGTGAGTTTTACCTCCATGAAATTGGATGAGGCACCAAGAACTAAATGGAAAAGAATGAATAAATATAGAGAGAAGAAATAATACAACCCTCTCTTAATTAGGTTGAACTCCCTAAGGTAGGAGACATCCTTGCTATCCTTGATACTTGTCGATGAACCATCATGTTGTTCCAATTTCGGAAGGTGGACACTAAAAGGTCATCACACATTTAAATGATATCTTGAAGATTTTAGAAGATGAAGTAGGTCCAAACACCCAAAGAAGGAGGTAGTGACTACGTCATGGATTCATTATAAGAGAGCCACATTCTCCCAACTCAAACATCTCACTCTACAAAATGTCCATGAAGAAAAAGAAAATCAAGGCGGATTGGGTTGAGACTCAATCCCCCTCTTCTCTTGCAGTCATCATTATCAACAAACTTGAATCTTAAAAAACATGAAAAAGAGTTAAAGGAAGTAAAAGAATCAAGAAAATTTTATAATCTTTCTTATAGTTTTTTTTTCACAAAAAATGTGCAAGCTAAATTAGATGTGATAATGAAAATTTACTATTCCACAATGCCATTAATACAGTCATTTTGTCCTCCTAACCTTTTTGTAGCAAAAAATACACACTATATGTCGTTACTTAATTGATGATATGTTTTTATTTAAAGCTAACCATGAATTGAATGAGGTTATTATATTTACTAGGGTAAACACATGGTCTAACTTGACTGGTGGAGACATTAGAGGGATTATTTTTTTTACTTCTACACTTGGAACTGTATCAAAGTCAAACTCAAGCATATTATGAACTATTAGGAGACTCGATCTATTCAGAGGAGTCAGTTGGTTTGCCAAACCGTTGGCCCCACGTTTCAGATTTCTAGATTTAGGAAGATACATTTCTGCAATTAGTTTAGGATGCAATACTTTATGTCAATAGTTGGCTTCCTTGAATTGTTCACTTTATATTAGTTAGAATGAAGTTCAATTTTTCATATATTTACTTTGGATATTCTAATTGATTTTCATCCTTGATATTTGGTAATCATGTTTTAATGTCACTACATGTAATAATTGGTAAGAAAAGAAATTGTGTTCTTAATTTTCTTCTTTACATTCAACAAACATGAGTTCTTAACATAATAGAAGCAATTTTACATCATAATGTAAGACTAATGAAACTAATCACTATTATTTTTTTAAGTTTTAATAAGATTAGAATATAGAGATTATCCACAAACTATTATTGGTACAATCTCAAAAGAAATATAGTTTTGAGAAATTACATCACAACATTTTGCGCACACAAAACTTTGCCACTTAAAGTAATTCATTGATGATATACATAATACATTTGTAGATCTACTAAATGCCTTTTAAATCTTGTTTCACATATTTATTTATATTAAAAAAAACAATCCTGTAATCAATCAAACCCATTATTAATTAGAGGGAAGAATAAATAAATAAATAAATAAATAAATATATATATGGTCATTAATAAAAAGGGCAGTATATATCAGCAGTCCCATAATATATTTGGTGAAATAAAACAAATGACATTAATATACCCGGTAAAATCAAACAAGTGACATATACTGTCCCACCAATTAATGACCGAGTAGTTATATATAGTTAGCCATTAGTTACTGCGTAATGTATTTGGTACTTGATTTCTTATTAATTTTCAGTAGGGACAGTACGTACGTTAAACATGTGATATGTATTTGATCATGTGATTGTGTTTCCTATCAATTTTCAAGATGGGCAGAACGGTTTCATGTCTAACGTTGGTGTCGATTCCTTCCCTGGCCCGTTGCTCAGAGATGAAATCACAGAGTTATGGGATAGATTTTGGATTGTTTGAATTGTATTTGGCTTGGATCGAAATTAACTTACAAACGCAAAAAATGGAATATGTGTGTTTTTCTTTAATGCCCTTCAGTCCTACCACCAATAAAAAAAAATTGGTCAAAAAGCATTCAACATAGAGGACCCTACGCGGTGGCAACGCCAGCAAACTTTGGTTTCTACGACTCTGCGTTCAACAAAATGTGATAAAAAAGTATAAAAATTAATTGCAATATAAATGTGATAAAAAAGTATTCAACAAAAGTGCTTCTAAAGTAGAGGACCCTCCTCCTGACAACGCTAGCAAATTTTGCTTTCTGTAATGGGACTCTGCCTTCTCCGATTTTCCCTTATCACTGGAATATGATTGAATTCATACTGATGCATATGTTAACATCAGAATAAATTTGAATTCATCATATTAATACCGGAAACAATTGTATATATAAGAAACCACTGTTTCAATTATCAAACATAAAGCCACTGAAAAGAAAGGCGAACACTTTGCAAAATGTTAGATAATTTAAATTATTGCTGATTTCATCATGTTAATCAAACATAAATCATGAATCAATCAATCATTTGAATATTTATAATTATTGTAGCTTGATTATGATTTTTGGAACATCCTTTTGAAGTATAATTTTATGGACGATTTTCATCGAAGTGTAACCATTATTGATATGCTTGGAGTTTGTGAAAGCTTACACAAGCATCCCAAATGACCACAATCAATCATACAACTTCTTTAAAGATAAAGCACAGATACAACTTCTTTAAAGATAATGCATGGAAAGAGGAGATGATCTGACTCGTAATGCCATCGTAAGCAAATTATTCCTCATTCTTCATATAAACGATTTTAATATATAAGATGCCTCTTCTTCTTTATAACGATTTTCGTTGAAGTTAAGAACCCATAAAAATAAATAAAAATAAAAATAAACTAATAATTATTGATATGCTTGGAGTTTGTGAAAGCTTACACAAGCATCACAAGTGACCACAATCAATCATAACAACTTCTTTAAAGATAATGCATGGAAAGAGAGGATGATCTGAGTCGTAATGTTATAATTAAAAAAGTATATAGTTAGTATTATTGATTCTTCATATAAACGATTTTAATATATAAGATACCTTTTCCTCTTTATAGTTTGTGTGTTCTTTAATGGCTGAGTTGAAAAATAAGCATTGTCTTTGTACTTTTGGGAGTAAATTGACCTTTTTCTTACCTTAATAATTTTAATTTTTTTTTTAATGATAATGGAAAGGGTATTTTACACTATGCTATAATAAATAAATAAAAGATGAGTAAACTTATTTTTATTATTAATCTCACCCATAATGAGGAGTTTACAAATCAACCCTTGCAATAAAGCCATAGTAATAATAAGGAGTATAGAAATCAACACTCGCAATAAAAATAAACATAGCTGATTTTGGAAAATTTGCAAAAGTAGCTATATTTTATTAATATATGTTTTTCTTAAAATGCAATAATTCTTCCAATATTGGTGGACTGTGGCAAGTGGGTGAAGTTTTATGTCACATAAATTATTACAAGGTTATAATAAAGAATAGAATCTATGTCTTGTGTATTTTAAAAGTTAGAAATAAAAATTATTTGTTTATTTATTTATTTATTTTTAACAGAATTAAATTTAAATTAGAAAAAAATAAGATACATCAAAATTTGAGATGCCGGAGTGAACATGGAAATTTAATGAAAAAAAAATTATGCTAGGAATTTAAGAATATTGATGATAAAATCACACTGCATTGGAATTAATACATTTTCAATATTTAATATGTCTTCTACATTACAAGAGTGAGGAATTAATATTTAACATCTAATATGTCTTCTCCATTATAAGAGAGAGGATCTTTTTCGATTTATGCTATAAAACATGGTGTCGAAAAGTGGAGGTGCATTTGAAGAGTCCATTGGTCATGTAGTATTTTGCAAAGAGATGTGAAACTTGTTACGAGGTAGAATAGTAGAAAAGCCTAAAGAAGAAAATATAGAGATTAAAGTCTTCGAAGTTATTAGCAGAAATAAAAAATATATATAAGTGTTAAGTACATCTCTTTTACTTTACAAAGAATTCATTTTCAATGTATTTCAAGTTGAACCATATTTTGCTCATTTTTTGTGCTTTCTTTCTCATGCTTTTGTGAATTTGTGTGTTTCAAATTACATGTATTTGGTTGCCTTAATAATGTCCATTTGTTTGTTTCTATTTCAAGTTATTCGTTTGGTGGGCTTAACAATTTTCTTCAGTAAATATGAAACATAGTTAACACTAATACAACATCTAAAATATGAAATAGGAATTGAGTTGACATTAATAGAGTATACTCACACTTTAGTTGATGTTGCTAGTAGATTTTATTCTTTGTGTCTTCACAAAAAAAATAGTTAGGGTTGGTAAGATTTTCCAAAGAAAGATACACTTCAAGTATTATTTACATGCATTTGTTAGTTTATGAATTTCAAGTTACATGCAATTGGGTGGGTTAGAAATATGCATTTGTTTGTGTGTTTTAAGTCACGTGGAATTGGTGGGCTTAAAATTCTACTTCTCTCGAGTATAAGGGACAATTTAGTTAACAATAGTGCAATGAAAAAAAATATGAAGCAAGGATTTAGTTAACAATAGTACGGTAACATAATATATGAAACAACCATTCAATTAATATTAGTAATATAGTTTTTGTCTAAGTGACATGTTGAGGCATCATCTCCCCTTGATTTCTTCCAAATTATGGGGTCTTCCATGTAAATTTTGTTACTATCACTCTTTAATTAATTTCTTTTGTTTTATTTTGAATAATTTTTGCATTCTTGGGCTTCGATTTTTTATGGTTCAATTTCTTTCATTTCCTTCACAACTTTCTATGACACATTTACTTAATTTCACCTAATTTCGGTTATAAATCGAAATTTATGGTATTTAAATATTTATAATATATTAGTAACTTGGCCCATATCCATGTAAATTTAGTAACATGTATATATTAATATTAATGTTATAAGGTATTAAATTTTATTTATTAAATTATACTCATTAATTTATTTATTATTTAAGGAATTTCAAAAAACTTTATATTTTAAAAATATATTGTAAATATATTTATAGTATATAAATAATATATAATAAAACTTTAAAATATCTCTTATACATTACATAAAAGAGTGGGGGTATGGGGCATTAAAAACCTCTTTCTTTTTTCCACCTCTTCGGTAGCCAAATCGGGATGGCGACTACTCACTCCTTCAAATATCTGGACCTAAGTGGTGAAAAGGAAATATATTGATCCCATCCTGATCGATGACTAGATTCGGTTACTAGAAAAATATTTCTACACGGTTTCATCTATTTGGAAGGCCACCCTTTCGGCTCTTGGCTTAGTGGAGAAAGGTCTGGCTTGGAAAATCGGAAATGGGGAGTGATGTCGTATTGGTTCGGAACCCTAGGTTGGATGTAACAATACATTCTCTCTATCTGAGGGCATTTGAGCGACCCTCAATTCCTGTGGTGTTATCACTCCAATAATTCTCAAAGTTTTGAGATTTTGATTTATAGTTTAAAGAATATCAAAGGTAACCACAAACCTACTTTTAAGCTTTAGGATCTAGCCTTCCTAAGGCTTAGAGTGGGCTCTCTCTATAAGATTTAACTTTGGTTTATATTTGATTTTAGGCTAGTTATATAGGGCAAATTGGTTTTGGGGTTTTGATTTGTTTTTGTGGGAAAATAACTTAATGATATGGGTAGTTGTGGATCTTTAATTCATTGGGCAGATGGAGTCAACGTGTCAAGAAGAAAGATCAGGATCAAGGTCTAAACGCAAATTTTCACAGGGCAAGATAGCAGAGTCACTTCAGATCTTCAAAGGTTGATGGTGAGATGGTTTTTATCAAGATAAAGAGCAATTCAGAATTCTTTGATCCAAATAAGGAGTGAAAAGGTAGAGGTCAATTGAAATTAGGGAGAAATTAAGGGTTCCCTAGTCTGGATATCAGCCGAAAACATTTAAATGAAAACCAGTCAATAACAGAGTTCTTTTAACAAATTCTGATATAACAATTCCTAATTTCACATTAAAATTTAGAACACATTTATGAATGGATGAAAAGCATAAGAAATTTGACAAATAAAATTTAGAAAATACTTTACATCAGTGTCCCAACACATGAATCCAATAATATGATGCTTTATTTCTTGAGATCCAATCTTCTGAGTTGAACTTGATACAAAAACCCTTAGGTTCAGAATTTAATAGTTATAGAAATCTTCAGCAATTAATCCACACTGAATACTTCAAATGATGAAGTATTTATACAAATTCTAAACTAGAATATCTTGAAAAAATATCAATATTGTTTTACAAATATCTCAAAATTGTATTACATAAATAGAACTTAAATAAAGGGCACTCAAAACTAATGAATCTATTTGGCACTATATTTATGGATTTATGGTGACAAGGAAGATAAATTCTAATTTTATAGCAACACTTCGTTGATGATGAGGCTTCCAAGTCACTAATTGTCTCCTTCCTTTGTACATTTTGCTCCAGAAATTTTGCAAAATTGGGGTCCAGTGGTACCTTTGTATATCCCAATCCAAGATAGATTTGTAAAAAGTGAAAGAGATTATTGTATATAACTATGTTATTGAGATAAACCTCTCTCAAGTTCCTAAAATTCCACTCCAGTTGTTCACAATAAGCTATGAAAAAATATGTGTAAGACAAAACTTTGTAGAGTCCGAAAAATAGGTTGTGGAGATGTGCAGGTATCTATCATTCTATAATACCTGTGTAAAACGTGAGATAGAATTTGGTATATTGGCCTCTTAGGAACATAAACCACCTTTAGTTTTACAAGATTCATCTTGGATTGGCCAAATAGTTTCCTAAAAACTATGACTTAAACAAGAAATTTCTCAAAAATGTCCCTTCCTGCTCCGTTTTCATCTTTTAACCTTAATGTTCTTTTAACTATTTTTTACTTTTACTTTGGATAAATTTCATTATTTCTGGTGAAAGTGTTTTCATTTATTTTTAACCATTACTACCTTTGTGTTTATGTTTACTGTTTTACCTTGACTGCTTTGTTTTTTTTTTATTTGACTTTCACTCTGACTTTCATCTGATACACTTTAACAGTGATGCTCTTTAACTGTTTTGTTTTCACTGTCAATGTGAATTCTTATTTCAATTTTACCATTTACTGTGCCAATTTATCTCTCTCTGCATAAATTAATTCCTCCTGTTCTGCTGTGTGGAATCTTTTGTTAAGGAATATCATTTCAAATTCATTTTTTTGTAATTTTTTTAGGAGTAAAGAGCTTTAACTAGTATTAAATTTTTTATCCCAATTTTCCTTTTGCTACTAACCTGAAAAACAAAACACTAATTAATGAGACAGAGGTCTGCAAGGAGGGATTATGGCTTTGATGATGGGAAAATACTGTAAAAAAATATTTGAACTGAAGCGGGGTTTCTGTGGTTGCAGAAAGCTTTCAAAAGCTTTTGCTGGTATTTATAGCACTTGGATGTCTTCGCCAATGTTTGTAGCAGTCGATTTGGGAAAATTATGTTCAATTTAAACTTTAAAATAGAGTTTGCAGCGTTCTTTTTGGTCAAAATTCTCCTTCTCTGCAAATGGTAACAGAAAAGAGTGAAAACAGTGAAAATGGGTGGTTTATATGCATTTTTATTAAACGGTGAATTCATGCATTGAATGGCAGTTAAATCATATAGGATAAGTGGTTTGGGAACGGGGGAAGGAAATACCGCCAGGAGGTTTTTGCATTGTCGAAAGGTGGTAAGAAGAATTGGATACAAGGATGCGATCAAATGAGAATTAGACACACGGTGAAAATGTGAAGGTGGGTTACACTTTTTGCCCTTTTTTGAGAAAAAAATTTCATTTTTTCAGTTCTTCAAGTTTTTGCAAACTATAACAATTTTTCTGTGTAGAATTTCATTTTACGATAAAAATAAAAGTTGTGAGAAATTTTGTTAGCTTTCTATTACTTATTTTTTTAAATTTTTTTATGCAGAATTGATATGTCAACTTAGTGTTTCTTTTAGTGTGTGTTTCTTAACAATCAAAGGATTCATAAGAAGTCATGTTATGACGCAATCTTGTATTCATTGAAAATTTGTGTTTTTGAAAAAACAAAATGTGTTACAACAATCTAGACAGAGTCTACTTTGTTTTCGTCATATTTACAAAGCTAATGGATGCATATCATAATTACTAGAATTTTTTGAACTGGTCCAATACGAAAAGCTACGTTTTTTGGATATGTTTCACGTCGCAAGAAATTTCTTAACATATAAGTTATAAACTAAAAATCTAAAACCTACCCATTAGAGACGATGGAGCAATGTAATGCCCCATAATTTTTTCAATTTTTTTTACAATGTTTTTTGGGAGATACAAAATTTTGATTTCACTGAATCACAATGACTCTCAGAAATTGTTTGCACCCATTTTATTAGAAAAATAATTAAAATTAATAAAAGTTTATGAAATTCCATAAAAGTTATATTTCCTGAAAGTAGATTCAATTCTGAAAATGCTTGTCTTGGTTCCGACAGTTAATTAACAACCTTTCATGGAGTTTAATCAATCCAAAGTTGCAGAACTGTTTTCAAAGCCTGGTTTTTGCGTAATTGGTGACGCATTAGTTCGGCCGAACTTTTAGTCCAAGTTCGGCTGAACTATGTTTTCCACTTAAGACTCGTTAAATCTAACGTCTTAATAGTTCGACCGAACTTTTGATCAAAAGTTCGGCCAAACTATTGTATAACTCTCCACCGGCCAGAAAATTTTGCGGAGCCCCCTACTAAAACACATTTCGCGTCAATATAAATTGCCGCGAAATGATTCACAATTTTCGCAAATTTCACACACTTCGTCTCATTTTACAAAGATTTTGGTTTGGGTTCAAAAACTTTTCTTCAAAGTTTGGGTTTAAGAACATTTCTTGGAAGCAAATTGATTTTTTGGAAAACATTTCTTGGAGGTATCATTTCTTGGAGATTTCTTCAAAGTTTGGGTTTAAGAACATTTCTTGGAAGAAAATTGATTTTTTGGAAGACATTTCTTGGAGGTTTCTTCAAAGTTTGGGTTTAAGAACATTTCTTGGAAGTAAATTGATTTTTTGGAAGACATTTCTTAGAGGTATGTACGTGTTTTGAGTTGAAGTAAATATTTTGAGCTTCGTTTCATTTTTCTAAAACATTTTTCTCTCAAATTTTTTAAAGTGTGTGTTTTGGATTGGAGTATGTGTTTTTTTCAAAAAATTTAGATTGAACTTTTTTGAATTAAATATTTTGTGATATTTTTTGTAATTGAGTTATCGTCTAATTTTTTGAAGGAAATTTTTTGAACTTCATACCCTATTATCATGGGAAATCGAAGAACTTGTGCGAGAAAATATGATCGAAAAAGAGACCCTGAGGCACGTAGAGAAGAAACGAGACAATCTCGCAAAACAAAGTTAGAAGCCCTCTCAAATATTGAAGAGGAAAATCAACCTCAAGTAGAAATTGAAGCAGGTATGTAAATGTAAATATTATGATCTATTGATATATTTTTAAAATTTTCCCAATGTAAAATGTGAAGCTTAATTTTTATTTGATGAACTAGTTTGAAAAATATTTTGTTTAATGTAAACAGACAGAGATACTCCTCAAAATATTGAAGAAGGAAATCAACATCAAGCAGAAATTGAATCAGGTATGTAAATGTAAATATTATGATCTATTGATATATTTAAAATTTTCCTAATGTAAAATGTGAAGCTTAATTTTTATTTGATGAACTAGTTTGAAAAATATGTTTTTTAATGTAAACAGACAGAGATACTCCTCAAAATATTGAAGAAGAAAATCAACCTCAAGCAGAAATTGAAGCGGGTATGTAAATGTAAATATTATGATCTATTGATATATTTAAAATTTTCCTAATATTTATCGACATAGTTATTAATTTAGTGATTTATTGAATATGTACTATTTTTTTGAATATGTACAGATGAAATCACTATCGATAACGAGATGTTAGAAAATGTTGACACTCACACATATGGAGATAAAAAACCTGACCATGTTATACGATATCCTGTCAACCGCATTTTTGAAGAGTATTTCTTAAATGAGCAAGTGAAAGTTCATGCTCAAATGTTGAAAGGTATCCTATCATTAAGAAAATTAAAAGAAGCAACGACACTATTGGGTATTCGAAAATCAACCAAAGATAAAAAAATGAATGAAGAGGTGATAAAAAATATGAGTAGTGCGATAAAGTCAATTAAGAGATCTAGAGATAAAGATGTTTCAAATATATGTAGAGGAATACAGATGGCAATAGTTTCACCAAGTACTCGAGAGAATCGTTTGATAAAATCTATGGCACGAGCACTGGGAACCTCACGAAAAATTCTACACAAACATCGAAAATTTCGACTACAAATAGATGTAAATGATGAACTCGCTTGTTGGAGAGCTATGTGTAGACAACCATACAAAGATAGACTTGGAGAAAATGTTAAAAGAATAATATATGAATATTGGAAGAACAATTTGCATGTTTCACCAACTGCAAGACATGTGATGCGAAGAAGAATAGCACGAAATCAATACAAAGAACATGAAAAAAATCTCTTGGAAACCACTCAAATAGAGTTATTCAACAAGCTCAAAAAAGAGAATCGTCAAATTCATGTTTCACTGAGTGCTTTTGTTCAACAAAAACCATGGTATGTAAAACCTATCACTGTACGCGACACTTGTTGTTGTTGTTATCATGTGGAATTTGAGTTATATTATGACACATTCCTTGATTTTGTTAGAACATTATGGATTCACCTCCTCCTTCCACTATCCGTGAATTCATATCTCAAATTATATGTGAAAGAGAAAGCGATGAACTATTTTACAAAAAAAAAATGTGTTGGTGGTAAAAAATGCGATGATTGTGGAAATTTGACTAAATTTCAAAACAAATATCGTATTGATATAAATGACCAATCATTTTCCAACATGAAAGTGAAATGGAAGAGATATGAATCGAATTACGAGAAGACGAAATTTTTCTGATAGAATTTTTGAGAAAGTTTGAGGCATAAATTTACAAATACACCAAGCATTCCCATAGACCTCGATGGCAAGACTTGCAATTCAAAAAATCTCTTGAATTTTTTCCACCAGGGACCATTTTTTCAGTGATTTATTTTGCAAAAAACTACACATTTGTTCCACAAAAAGAAATTCAGAGTGAATACTATCATTCTGACCAAGTCTCCATACTCGTCCATATTCTATATAGACATGCTGAACAAAATGTCGATCATATAGAAAGAACGAGTGAAAATCAACATATAATTAAAGAATATCACTTTTATATCAGTGACGATCGTACACATGATACATGTTTTGTACAACATTGTTTTGGAAGAATTTATGATTCGTTGAAAGATCATGGAATAACATTCAATGAACAATGGATATGGTCAGACAGATGCACAGGTCAATTCAAATCTGCACGATCATTCTTTTGGTTGTGTTTTCTTCATAATAGAACATGTATTAAACATTGTTGGAATTTCTTTGAGACTGGCCATGGAAAAGGAGAACATGACAGTGCAGGAGCATGCATAAAACGAGTACTTCGAAGATATCAAATGAACCACTCTGCACGCCTACTTGTGAACGCTGAAGAAGTTGTTCAATGGTGCATCGCTACTCTAAGCCATGAGAAAAACCCATCAAGAGAAGTGCGAAGGTAGATTCAATTTAATTTATATTGGAAATCTAATTTTAAACATTGTACATTTATCATGCAATGATTATTTTTAATTGTATTTTGATATCATATTTACAAATTCTTTTTCTAATTTTCCATATAAAGGTTTTTCTGGCATATTGGAATCGGAGACATAGATAGATCAATTGGAAGTGACGTTGAAACAATAAAAGGGACTCGAAAATTTCATTCAATTCAAACAAAGTTGTCCACAAATTTGTTTGCATTAGATAAAAGAAAATATTCTTGTTTTTGTGATATTTGCATAGACAACACAAAATCCAATGACGTTTGTGAAAACAAAATGTATGTGAACGATTGGAAACATACAAAGCTCAATACAAAGGGGAAAATGTCTATTGCAATGTTTGAAGAAATGTAATCAGAGGAAACTAAAATATCATCCGATGGTGATCGAGTTTCTGATCTTCTTAGAGAAGGTAACATTTGAATTACTTTCTAATGATTTAAAGATCTAGAAATAAATTTAAATATGCATAATTAAATGTTAAATTTATTTTATTGTGCAAGAGATGTTTTTGCTGTAATTGCACCTATTGACAACGATGAAAATGTGAATTATTATTTGATGCGTTGCACCGAACGAAAAATGAAATTATTACAAGACTTTAATGATCACGGATTTCAGTATGACAGAGGGTCTATTATACTAAAAGGTTATTTTTTCAAAAAAACTCATCAAAGTGGAGACTTTGTTTACTTTGAAGACTATGAACCTGATTCCATAAGTTGTCAATATAGTCACTTGGTGTGTGCAGCACGCATAAAGTTGATAGAAGTTCAATCAAAGAAAAAATCGAAAATTAAGAAATGGAAAATGTCAAAATCCGATCATGAACGGATTATTGAGGATGGAATTCCATTAGAATTTTTTTGAGTAAAGTGTCCAACAATTTATTATCTTGTTAGAAAATTAAATATTACAGAGAAATGAAACACATAAAATATGCGGAAAATACAAGCACACAAAACACATAAAACCAGAGAGACACAGATATACGTGGTTCACCCAGTTTGGGCTACGTCCACCCCGAACAGCCAGTCCTTCCTTTATATTATCCAACAAAATGAAGAGACAAAACCTGGCGCAGATCCGCCGTAATATCCCCTCTCTCGTTCTCTCTCGCGCTCTCTCTTTTTTCTCGCTCCGAGAATACACTCATAATGCACATACCACAATACACCTCTATATATACAATAAGGTTTCTAGGGCAAAAAACCCTAATCTAAACATAATCTCTACCGTCGTATCATTTGCCTAATGAACGACTCGCATTGACTAGAAATTAATATACTTTTACAAGGCAATTTTACATCTATTTTTAGCCGGGGGTGCTGCCCCCGGTCCTCTACCTCGTGGGGGCTCCGAAAGCGCCGCGCCCCCGGACCCCCCACGCAGCAATTAACGGCGTTGCCGCCCCTTTTAAGATACAAGGGTCCAATGCTGTGATACAAAGTAAACAAGATAATCAGGCTCCACACTGAACAATCTCCCACTTGGAGATTGATTGTAGCAACTCCACCACTGCTTCATTTGTTGGACAATGACTCCTCTTTGGACATGACTGTTCCTCATCTTCATCATCATCCTTGAAGACCAATTGAAACTGAGCACATTCTTAGTTTCTCCCCGGTTACAACTTTTGTTAGCATATCTCACAGATTCCCGCTAGTGTATCTTTTCCAGCTTCAACTCTCCATATTCCAATACTGACTGTATGAAATGGTACTTGAGATGTATGTGTTTAGTCCTGGAATGAAATTCTGAGTTCTTTGCAAGATGAATAGCACTTTGGCTGGACCCCCCACGGCAGCGATTAATCACTGTTGCCCCCCCCCTGGACCCCCCACGGCAGCAATTAAATTTCGGGCAGCGTTGCCGCCCCTTTTAAGGTATAGGGGTCCAGTGCTGTGATACAAAGTAAACAAGATAATCAGGCTCCACACCCAACATATCTTTCGATTAAATATTTTTTAGAACTTCCAATACTCAACTAAAAATTGAGCTGCTTATGTTATTTGTGGTTTTCACATGTTACAAATTGTTTGGGTACAAGCACATGCTCTAGTATCAACTGAAAGTAGCTTTTCTATACATGTGCATTGATGAAAAATGTTATATGTATTGGATATATATATTCTAGAATTAAATTAATTGTTCTTGTATATGTTTTCCGACCGTATGGTACAAATTATTTCACTTTATTTTGTAAGGTTAGATTCAGTCGCCATATGGCCTAGCCTCCAAGGGACGAGATAACAAGTGGTTGTCCTCACTTGCCCGAATCTCAGCTTTTAAGTACAATTTTACTGTTTATGGCGGGCATCTTACATGATGTCCTAGCCAAGGATAGATTCTCTTTGTTTCAAGTTTCCGGTAAAAGTTGTCACCGAATGACCTACTAGGATATTATAAATACTAGCTTTGTAAGATCATTTGGCATTCAGAAAAATTCGAAAGTCTTATACTGTCAATCAATTTAAAGTATCATTCACCCTAGGGAGTGTAAAATATTCAATGTAGGTTGGTGACGATGCTCACTCCTAGCTTGAAGCAGCTCCAATGACCAATTATTTAATGAATTCCAATGCACTAGACCAAAGTTGGTGACCTACTTGGTTTTTCACCCAAAAAATTCCAAGGTACTTTTCTTACCTTTGGCCCCCAAAGCTACAATGGAGTTATTGGAAGGTGAAGAAAAAAAATTTCATTGATAGGAATTTGGTCACATCCCTAATCTCCCCTTATCAAAAAGTTCCTATCTACTACATTATCCAGCGTGTACTCAAGATCACTATTTCGTAATTAGAATATCACAATATCATAAGTTCTCACAAAAATACATGGAATGCCATTACGACAGTCATCTAACAATGGGGAGCTCAAAACCTAGAAAGCTCCTCGTCCCCTTAATAATAATGTGTTTAATTTAGTCTTTAAGGTGAGGATTAGGTGTGAATCTTGTTTTCACATACAAAAATAATTAATTGTTTAATTCCATAAATTTGATTCTTCACCAAAATACATGTCATATCCACTATTTTTCTCTCCTAAAAATTCCCATTATTTTATTAAAATATGATTTTATCTCACCCAACTATCACATGTTCCTAAATTTACTCTTAATTGTTCCCTATGCCCTAAATCTACTCCTAATTGTTCCCTATGCTGCTTTTCCCTTACTTATTTTTAGAAATTTATTTTCCTAGATCCATCATAACTATGGATCTGTCAAGCGCCGAGAGGGATCAAATATGTAGAGGTGCAAACCTCTTTTTTGAGTGCAAAACTTGAGGAAAGGTTTGCACCTCGAAATATTTGATCCCTCTCGGTGCTTGATAGATCCATAGTTAAGATGGATCTAGGTTTGTTTCAGTCGTGTGCAACCAAGGAAAAACTATCGATAAACCATTTTAAATATGCTAAATATGTTTGAAATTTATCAAGTCATTTTAATTTTAATTTTTCTTAGTTACCTCAATTTGTTGAGATGATAAATATTGTAGAATAACTTTAATAATGGAAAATGATCAAATAAAATTTTTGAATGTGAAGTGACAATATAATAATATTGAATGATAGAATGTGAATAATTAGAATGTAATCACTTACAAATAGCATTTATTGTGATCAATCTTAAACTCTTTTCTTCTTCTATTCTTATTGTCACCCTTATTAGTTTTGTCATTTTTCCGTATCGATTATATTAAAAAGAAAGTAAAAATCATAAATCATAAACCATTTAAATATTTAGCTCGAACTCTTGTAGTAAACACCATACCTTCTCTCTCTTGCTCTCCAATATTATTAGGTTTAATTATTATAACACAAAAATCGTTCTACATTGTCAATAATTTTTTGCGCTTACGCTGAAATCAATGAACACTATTAATCCAATGACTTTACAAGTAATGTACCATCATACATGAAATTATATCAAATTAGAAATCAACATATACAATGAAATCAATGGGGATTGTCTTGTTACAAGTAACATAATTTCAATTTACCACATGTGCAAATGTAGGTTGAAACCATCAAAAACTTTAAGTTGTAGATTGAAACCATCCAAAACTTTAAGATTTAAAACCCTTTTGATTATATATTGTGCAACATTAAAACATTAAACGTTTAAAGTTCATTAAATATCACATGAAAAATGTAGATTGAAACCATCCAAAACTTGAGTTTTAAAAACTTCACATGCCATGCCAATTATAATTCAACTATCCAACAAAAACATTTAACATTAAATATCACATGCCAAATGTAGTTCAAATGACAACTTTACTTCACATTCACATGCCAAAAGTACTAAAACCATCCAAAAATTAAATAAAACAAATTATATAATAACAATGTAATAAAATATGTCCAAAAATTGTAAATCTCACAAGTATCAAACTATATCAAGTTTAACAAATTTTAAAACCATCTAAATTTTGAAATCAAATCTACTATAAATCATGTCCATCAAATGGAGGATCTAGCGTCTTCCCTACTAGGGTCTCAGTCCGTGCCCTATCCTGTGAATAGGAAACCTACATACACAATGCACATGTACTTGAACATTAAAATTTGAAGTTTTAAAAATGAATGAGAATATATATATCTAGAACTTCATGTAAAAAACAAAATATAACAAAAACATAATGCAATACCTCGTAAGGTTCCCTCTCCATTTGATGAACAGGTTCTCCCATAGGAACATCTGCAGTGGTAAACTGTACAATATACATGTACAGTTAAATGTAAATATGTACACACACACACACACACACACACACACACACACACACACACACACATATATATATATATAATTTATATAAATTAAAAACTTTCAAATGAAAATGCACGTGTACATATATAAAATTATTTTCAATAATATTAAAAAAAGGAACTAAAGACAACTTGTTCAAATGCTGTGGATGTTCCTATCTCCATCGCTAGAGTCCCCGGATTAAAGAAATCTTCTATAGGAACCTAAATTCAAAAATTTTTAAATAACTCAAAATATAGATCTCTCTCTCTCTCTCTCTCTCTCTCTCTATATATATATATATATATATATATATATATATATCTCAATTTTTAATGGAACTTTTTGAGGTAGAATATATATATATATATATAACTTTTAAACATAAATTTTAAACTTGTGAAAAATTGTCCATACTTGTGGCTCATCTCCCAATGAAGTAGAAGGTACATCTCCTAAGGAAGAAGAAGGTACCGCCATCCCAAAAACATCAGACGGAATCGGTACCTGTTAAAACATTTTATCAAATTATATATATATATACATACATGTACATGTGTGGCAACAATTATTTATTTTAGAGTCACTTAAAAAACACTAACATACATGTGCCAACATATCATGATGGTCAAACCCAGCTGCATCGTTTGAGCCAGAGGTCCCAAACGTAATATTAACATTTTCATCATGCATCATGCCTGAGAACTGCAAATGGTGTTTTAACATATAATCATACATTTTTGTTAGATTAATGTACACATAAAAATAAATGTATACATGTACATACACATGTATTTATTACAAATTGTACACATGTATATGTAAAAATAATTTCAAACCCTAAGGTCACTAACACATACCGGTCTGGTGCCCTCTTCCTCATGAAAAATTAGGTCTTGCAGACCATTGCGACAATTTATTGCATATGTTCGGAGATCTTCAACATTCATGTTGTAAATCTCCTCATCTGTATGATAAACAAAATTGGCACATGCATTTTCACGTGCTCTTTGTTGATTTAAACAAAGATCGACTCCACTCAATCCTCTATGAACATTGTCGATCATAACATCTCTTGCTTCTCGACTTATTTGAGAAGTCGCATCCATCTCTGATCGCAGAGTTTCGACTCGAAACGGTCAACTCACCAATGGCGGCTCAGGGCGAGGCAACTCCACATCTCGCTTGGCGCCCTTACGTTGATATAATCGACCTCCTCCTAGGCCAAAAAATTCTGAAGGAAGGTCATTGTAGTCGGGTTTCATACCCAAAAAAAATTCTGCATAAAACATTTGTGCAAAATAAACAGGAACCTCATCGTTCCATGGAAGCCTTCCAAAGGCCGCAAGATGTCGATCATACAAATAACCATCTTTGTCTGGGTGCTTGAAACACTGCACCTTCAACATTTTTCTTTTTGGCCCTTCCTTATAATTAAACATTGACTTGGCCTCTGCTCTTGTAACTTTTTGTTTTATGTCCTGCCATTTATCGGGACCTATCACTGTTTCTTTTCTCTTTCTCATCAGTTCTACAAACGAGTCAGTCGTTGGCCCCAAATTTTTGTACACATTTACCATTTCACCCAATGAATGTGTAACTATTTTGAGGCTTTGTCTACTCTCAGCAGGTAGAGACAAAGCCACGAGATCTCTTTGCAATTTTTCATGAATGCTTTGACACCTTTGTAAGGTGAATTCCGCCATGTTGGTTTCCCATGGTATATCAGTAATCTCAGCCGGATAAGTTATGCTGGGTTGACAGCCTTCTTCTTGAATGTAGCGCACTACCCTACGTCTATTTTGACCACTGGCTCGAACATTTTCAGCCTCTGCATCAATATATATAAAATTTCGTATATTAGAAAAAACACGTGTAAAAAAAGTTGTACAAATTTAATGAAAAAATATTGAAATTGATGGCAACCTTGATGTTGATGGTTAACATCTTCTCCAGCATGACCCTGCTGAGAACCAGCCCCAGAATGACGTTGCTGAGAACTAGACCCACAATGACCCTGTTGAGAACCAGCAGCGGTTGATTGGCCTTCGGGGGAATAAATATCACCCCCTTCCCGCAACCTGCTACCACTCATACCTCGACCAGTTGAACCTTGGCCACGCTCCATGGATGGAGTTGAAACCCTTCTCCTCTTACCTCCTAAAAATTAAAATATGAAACTTATTAACAACTAAATTAACTCAAAGTTAATAAAAAAATCAATTCCATATGTACACATGTATGGAGATTTAAGATTATATTTAAATACCGTGAACATTCCCCAATCCCTGAACCTCCATATGGGATTCGACTGATATTCGTTGTTCATCCTCCATGATATATATCTATTGGTAGACATTTACACAAAATAAATTTCAAAAAATCAATTTGTAATTTAGTGTACACAAATTATGTAGAACACAACTTTCAAAGCAATAATTGATCATGTGTGAAACTAAATTTAATCGAAAAAGATATTATAAAAATGATAAGTTCACCAAATTGTGCTTTACATGGTGGGAGCACACTTGGTATAAAATTTACTACTTATACATAGTTTGTGGGATAAATGACACATGTACATATTTTACCTTAAAGTCGTTGTGTTTTACAGATATTAAAATGAAGAACTTCTATTTAGATCCATTGTAGAGATTCACTGTAGGGGCATTTACTAGATATGTCACCTTTCATAAAAGATGAGAATATTTTTCAATATGGGTAGAGGAAGAAGAAGAATAACTCGTTGACACATCTACATACCCCATTAGCACAATTGATGAATACTTAAAAATTAGACAAGTTGATTAAATGATGAATAATGGTTTGATATTTATGTTGATCAATAAGGAGATTTGCGGGTCAAACAATTCATAGGTGAAGATGATAATTATATTATAAAAATCATAGAAATATTTAGCGAGAAAACTCTATAAATGATCAACAATGTCAATGTTGACCAAGAGTAGTAATTTGTGGTTGACATGATAAACAATGTTTTTATCCATTACATGGGACTATAGGGAGATGAAAGGCATCGTACCTCCATTTTTCCTAACCACATACAGGCGAAAGAGGATTGTAGACCCATAATGAAGCCTCAAAGAAATATAAACCCTCCATTGAAGGACATCGTTAAAGAAGAATTACATAAACTCTTAGATTTTGGATTCATGTACTTGATTTTGGCCTTGGTCATTGCCTCATAGAAAAAATTCAAAATGAAAAATATGTTTGGAATACATGGAAATTAATAAATCCACTAGGAACTTTCAAGTTGGATCATACCTTTTGCCACTTTTTGATAAAAAAATATCATTATTTTCCTTTCTTCAACTTTCTGCAAGCCAAAAAAAAAATTCTGTTTAGAATTTCATTTTACGATAAACATAAAAATTATCAAAAAAATTATTAGCTTTCTATTACTTATTTTTTGAAAAAAATTTATTCGCATTTAATATGTCGACTTAACATTTCTTAGAGTTTTTTTTCTTCAACAATCAAAGGACTCATAAAAAGTAATGTTGTAACGGGTTGGTGTATTCTTTGAAAACTTTCTGTTTTTGAGAAAAAAAATGTGCTACAACAATATAGACAGAGTCTACATCGATATCGTTATATTTACTTAACCAACTGATGCATATCATAATTACTAGAATTTTTTGAATTGAACTAATATGAAAAAACTGCATATTTTGAATATGTTTCGGCTCGCGTGAAGTTTCTCAACATATTAGTTATAAACTAAAAATCTAAAATCTACCCATTACAGACGACAGACCAATGTAATGCACCATAATATTTTCAATTTTTTACAGTGTATTTTTCAAGATACAAAATTCTGATTTCACTTAAGCATAATCACCTTCAAAAATTGTTTTCACCCATTTTATTACAAAATTAATTAAAATTGGTAAATATTTATGGAATTCCATAAAAGTTATATTTCCTTAAAGTAGATTGAATTATATAAATTCTTTTCTTCGTTCTGAGAGTTAATTCATAATTTTTTATGGATTTCAATCATTCCAAAGTTGAAGAAATGTGTTTAGATCTGAGTTGTTGCGTAGTTGAAGACGTGTTAGTTCAGATGAACTTTTAAAATAGATCAACAGAGTTGTTTTTTTCCGCTCTGTCCTGTTAATTCTATCGACATACAAGTTCGATAGGAATTTTTCTAGAAGTTCGGCAAAAAAATTTCTCCCAAATTATGTGAGCCAGAAAATTCAATGAAGCCCCTCCAAAAGAAACATTTCGCAACTATATAAATAGCCGACAACAGAATCACTATTTTCGCATAATTTCGCATATTTCTTCATTTGGGCTGAATTTGAAAAGCACTTTTTTTGGGCTTAATTTTCAAAGGACTCTTTTTGGGTTTAATTTCAAAGGACATTTCTTGGAGGTATTTTTTAAATTGACATTTTTTGAGAGATTTCTTGGGCTTAATTTTCAAAGGACATTTTTTGGAGGTATTTTTTGAAGTGACATTTTTTTAGAGGCCTAGCTTCATTTTCAAAGGACATTTTTTGGAGGTATTTTTTAAGTGACATTTTTTTAGAGTAAGTGTTTTGGGTTGAAGTAAATATTTTATAATGATTTTTTTTGCAGGACATGGAAGGAAATATTCTGAGCTTCATTTCATTTTTAAAAGGCATTTTTTTGGTGGAATTTGTAAAGTAAGTGTTTGGGGTTGAAGTATGTCTTTTGTGATAAAAAATTCAAATGATTTTTTTTTAAATTTAATTCTTTTGTAATGTTTTTATTTAATTGAGATTTTGTCTAAATTTTGATCTAGTGATTTTTTTTACACAATTTTGAAGGAAATATTTTGAGCTTCATACAAAATTATCATGGGAAATAAAAATAATTGCAAGATAAAATATGATCGAACAAGAGACCCTGAGGAACATAGAGAACATGGGAGATAATGTCACAAAAAAAAAGAGAGAAGAACACTTAAATATTGAAAGGGAAAATCAATCTCAACTAGAAGTTGAAGCAGGTATGTAAATGTAAATATTATAAATTTGATATTTAAAATTTTACTACTGTATTGTGAAACTTAATTTTTATTTGATGAACTAATTTGAAAAATATTTTGCAATGTAAACAGAGAGATATATTCCTCGAAACATTGATGAAGAGATAGAAAATTTTGAAAGAGAAAGTTAAAAAGATATTGAAAGAATGATTGAAGAAGTTGAAAATGTTGAAAGAAATTCAAGTGAAGAAATTGAATCACGAGGTACACACACACACACACACACACACACACACACACACACACATATATATATGTGTGTTGAATCTGTATTATTGAAATTATACATATTTATTAATTCAATTATTTATTGAATATGTAAACTCATTATGTACATTTAATTATGATATGTACAGATGAAATCAATATCGATGATAAGATGTTAGAAAATGTTGACACTCACACATGGAGATAAAAAAGTTGACCATGTTGTACGATATCGTGTTAAGCGCATTATTGATTCGTTATTCAAAGATGAAATTGTGGAAGTTCAAGCCCAAATGTTGAAAAGTCTCTTAACATCAATGAAATTAAAAGAATCTATGACTTTACTGGGTATTCAAAAATTAACAAAAGATATAAAAAAATGAAGGAAAATGTGATACAAAATATAAATAGTGCTCTAAATTGAATTGCTTTAAATGTGATAGAAAAGTGCTTTAAATGCACGTAGATAAATACAAATGGCATTGGTTTTATCAAGTACTAAAGAGAATCACTTTGTAAAATATATGGCATAAGAATTAGGAACCTCATGAAAAAAATTGCATAACCATCGGAAATTTCAATTGCAAATAGATGTAAATGATGAAATCGCTTGTTGGATAGTTATTTGTAGGAAACCATAAAAATATAGACTTGGAGAATATTTAAAAAAAATAATAGATGACTATTGGATTAAAAATTCACGTGTTTCACCAAAAAAAAGGGATGTGATACGAATAATAATAACACGAAATCAGTACGAAGAACATACAAAACATTTCTTGGACACCACTCATATAGAGTTGTTCAACAAGTTCATAGAAGAAAATAGTTAAATTAATGTCTCAATCAGTGCTTTTGTGCAACAAAAACCATGTTATGTTAAACCTATCATTGTACACGACACTTGTCGTTGTCGTTATAATGTGGAATTTCAGTTATATTATGACACGTTCCTTAATTTTGGTAATTTTTTTCGGAAATATTCACCTCCTCCTTCAACTATCCATGTTTTCATATCTGAAATCCTATGTGGAAGAGAAAGCCAAGAATTATTTTACCAAAATAAATGTGTTGGTGGTAAAAAATGCGATGATTGTCGAATTTTGACTATATTTGAAAACAAATATCGTACTGATATAAATGATCAATCATTTTATAATGTAAAAGTGAAATGAAGAGATATGAATATATTCATACACATATTGGTTCAAGTAGTACTACAAGTGCTAAAATAATTGATTCACAAGAAGAAGAAATTTTTGTGACAAAATTTTTGAGAAAGTTTGAGGCGGAAATTTTTTAATACACCAAACATTCCCATAGATCTTGATGTTAGGACTTGAAATTCAAATATTCCCGTGAATTTTTTCCACTAGGGACCATTTTTTCAATCGCTGATTTTTTAGAGAACTACACATTTGTTCCACAAAAATAAATACAAAGTGAATACTATCATTCTTGCCAAGTCTCCTGCTTGTCCATATTTTGTACATACATGATGAACAAAATGTTGATCATATATAAAGCACCAGTGAAAATCGAAATGTTATTAAAGAATATCACTTTTATATCACTCATGATTGTACACATAATACATATTTTGTACTACATTGTTTTGAAAATATTTATGACTTCCTGAAAAGTAGTGAAATAAAATTCAATGAACATTGGATATGGTTAGATGGATGCACAGTTCAATTAAAATCTTCACAATCGTTCTTTTGGTTGTGTCATATTCATATGAAAACCCGCATTAAGCATTGTTGGAATTTCTTTGAGACTAGTCATGGAAAAGGGGAACATGATGGTGCATGGGAATTATAAGATGAGCACTTCGAATATATCAAATGGACCACTCTGGAAACTGACTTGTCTCAGCTGAACAAGTTGTTCAATGGTGCATCATTGCACTGAGCCATGAGACTAACCGATCAAGGGAAGTATGAATGTATATGTACACAGACACACACAAACATATATATATATCTATATATATATATGTAGAAATTTAATATGTAAATGATCTAGTTTTTATTGGATTTATAATTTTAAACATTATTTATCACAATGATTATCTTCGATGGTATTTTGAATAACAAATTTATATTCTTGTTTGAATTTTCCATATAGGTTTTTTTCTCATATTTGGGTCCAAGATGTCGATAGATTGATTGGAGATGGCGTTGAAACAATAAAAGGGACTCGAAAATTGCATTCAATTAAAACAAAGCTGTACCAAAATGTGTTTGCATTTGATAAAACAAATATTCTTGTTTTTATCATGTTTGCATAGACAACAAAGAATCCAATGATGTTTTTGAAACAAAAATGTATGTAAAATATTAGAAATATACATAACTAAATACAAAGGGGAAAATTTCCATTGCAGGCTTTGAAGAAATGTAATAAGAGGAGACTATAGTATCATATGAAGGTGATCGAGTTTATGATCTTCTTAGAGAAGGTAACATTTCAATTTCTTTCAAATGATAGAGATCTAGAAATAGATAATAAAATCAAGTAGAAATGTGAATTTTAAAGTTGTTTATTCCACTAATTATGATCTAAATTTAATGTAATTTTGTTTTATTGTGCAGGATATGTTTTTGTCGTAGTTTCACCTACTACTAATGATGAAATGTGAAGTATTATTTGATATGTTGCACTAAACGAAAGATGAAAATATTGGAAAACTATGATGATAACGAGTTTATATATTCCAGAGGGTCTATTATATGGAAAGGTTATTTTTTCCAACAAACTCATCAAAGTTGAGATTTTGTTTAATTTCAATACTATAAACCTTTGTTATGAAACTAGCTCCAAAAATAGAGGAAAAGAGAGATAGATGCCTTGGAAATTAGCCACTTCAAGGGGGCAACCTCAAACACATTACATAAATGAAAAATTCTTGGATGCTACAAATGACCAAAACCTCCTTCTAAATATAGGAGTCCATGGGGCCACAATATAATCCTAGCCAACCTAACAATAATAATGTAAGGACACAATAATAACAATATAGGGGTACAACAATAACAATAAGGGGGCTACACTAATAACAATAAGGGACTAAACTAGTAATATAGGCACTTAACATGCTCCTCTCCTTCAAAAAAGTGTTTTCCTTAATGCTTGAGTAGCTTTGGGTGATTATGTATCAATTTCTCATTCTCCCATGTAGAATCTTCAGTGGGTAGGTTCTTCCACTTGATGAGATACTCTGAAATGATCGATTTCGTAGTTTTCGAGTTCTTGTTTCTGCAACTGCTTGAGGTTCCAATAAGATTTTCCCTTGATCATCAAGTTTTGGCAATATTTTTTCAACTGGAAGATTTTCACCTATAACCTTATTTAAGCATAAAACATGGAAAACTGGATGCACTCGTGAAGAAGCAGGAAGCTACAATTTGTATGCCATAGTACTAATGTTTTGCAACACCTTGTAAGGACCATAGTACTTTGGCGATAATTTATTTTCCTTCTTAACTTGCTTGAGGGACATTTGTTTGTATGTTTGTAGCCATAAAAATACCCAGTATCCTACATCAAAACTTCTTTCACTGTGATGTTGATATGATTCTTGTTTCATTTGATTTTGTGAAAAATTTAGGTTATCCATTAAGAGTTGGAGAACTTCTTGTTGATTCTCGATGTGATCTTCTACTGCTTGAACCATATAATTTTCTCTTAAATATGATGTGATGGATGGTGAATGATATAAATAAAGTACCATAAATGGGGTCATTTTTGTTGCAGTATGGAAGGAAGTGTTATACCACCATTCAATGAGAGGTAACCACTCGACCCATTTTGTTTTTTTATCAGATACAAAACAACGAAGATATATTTCCAAACATTTATTCACTATATTATTGCAACCATTGGATTGAGGATGATAAGATGAGCTATGAGCTAGTTGAGTATTCAAACAAGAAAATAACTCTGTCCAAAAATTTCCAGTAAAAATGGGATCTTTGTCACTCACAATAGTCTTTGTGTTTCCATGTAGCTTTTGAATTGTGTCCATAAACGTAGTAGCAACTGTAATTTGTTTAAATGGATGAGATAATGCAAAAAAGTGTGCATAACTGGTAAGTTTGTCAACTACCACCATGATGATACTCTTTCCTTCAGACTTGGGTAAACCTATGATAAAATCCATTGAAATCTCCTCCCAATGTTGACTTGGAATGAATAAAGGTTGTAGAAGACATGCGGTCTTAATTTTCTCAACTTTATTTTGTTGGAAAACCAAACATTCTGCTACACACTTTTGAATATCAGATTTAAGGCCATCCCAAAAAAATTCTTTCTTCACCCTGTGGTAATATTTTAAAATTCCTAAGTGACCTCCTAAAGGAGAAGTGTGCAATTCCAAAAAAATCTTTTGTTTTAGTTGGGAAATTTTACAAAGATATAAGCTATATTTGTACCATAAGGAATCATTTTTCCGACTAAATGTATCAGATGTACAAGGATCTTGTTGCAAATTTTGAATGAGTGTCAACACTTCTTCGTCCTTTTTTCATTCATCCCTTGGTTCGATTATTCAATATGGTTAAATAATAGAAATAGCACAAAGCAATGCTTCCACCTCTTCATTCTTTCTTGAGAGTGCATCTGCAATAACATTTAATCTTCCCTTTTCTGTATATTATTTCAAAGTCATAATCCAACATCTTTGTGACCCATTTTTGCTTCTCTTCTGAAGATATTTTTTGTTCCAAAAAGTGTTTAAGACTATCATGATCAATTTTTACCTTGAAGTGTCTTCCCATTAGGTAAGGTCATCATTTCTTTAGTGCATGTAGTATTGCTAACATCTCCTTCTCATAAATAGCTTTCTATCAATACTTTCCTTTGATTGGATGACTTTAAAAAGAAATGGGTCTTCCTTCTTGCATTAAAACAACACCAATTCCATTTCGTGAGGCGTCACATTCCACAGTAAAGGTTTTTTGTGAAATATGGCATAGCTAAGACTAGTGCAAGGCACATTTCCTCTTTAAGATGTTCAAAGGCCTTACTTGCTTCAAGAGTCCATGAAAATGCATCTTTCTTCAATAATGTTGTTAGAGGTGCTGCTATTCTCCCATAATTCTGAACAAACTTTCGATAATACCCTGTTAACCTGAGAAATCCTCACAACTTATTTATGGTTGTGGGGAATTTTCTTTCCTTAATGGCTTTAATTTTTTTAGGGTCTACCTTAGCACCATTGTGAGATACAATATGACCTAGAAATTCCACTTCTTGTACTCCAAAGAAACATTTGGATGATTTTGCATATAATTGTTTCTCCTACAATAGTTTGAGCACCCTGTCAACATGTTGAACATCGTCCTTGCAAGGCATGTTGTAGATTAGTATATCATCAAAAAATACTACCACAAATTTTCTAAGGAAGGGTGTGAAAATGGAATTCATCAACCCTTGAAATTTAGAAGGTGCATTGGTAAGGCCGAAAGGCATGACCAAAAGTTCATAATGACCCTCATGAGTTCCAAATGTTTTTTTTCAGAATATCTTCAGTCTTAATTCTAATTTGATGATATTCTAAATGAAGATCCAACTTGGTAAAATAAATTTCTCCATGTAATTCATCCAATATTTCATCAATCATAGGAATGAGAAATTTATCTTTAATAGTGAGATTATTGAGCTCCCTATAGTTTGAACACATGCACCATGATCCATCCTTCTTATGCACCAATACTACTAGAGCAGAGAAAGAAGTTTGACTAGGTTGAATTATACGAGCCTCTAACATTTCTACAATCCTATGTTCAATTTCACTCTTTTGAACATAAGGATGTCTATAAGGCCTGATGTTTGGAGGAACACTTCATAGAATCAAGTGAATAGCATGATCATGATCATCAATGGGTGGGAGTCCTTTGGGGGTTTCAAACACCTTGGAATGATTGTCCAAGACGTTTTGGAGAGTTGAAAAAATAGATGATTTTGATGTTGGAACTTATAGTGAGAATAATTTCGAAATTACGCCTCATTTTTCTTTCTTTAGAAGCTTTGTCAAAACATTAGAGCTTATTATCTTTCCTGTATTCCCTACGATACCCCATAATTTGACTTCCTTTCCTTCTGAAAATAATTTCAAGAAAATGTCTTGAAAATTAAAAGCTATCGTCCCCAAAGATTGTAACCATTGTACTCCTAGTACAACATCAACACCTGCCATAGGAATGGAAAGCATTGGACTATGCAATACATATTCCCCCATGTTTACCATGATATTATGGCATTTTCCAGAGAAATTTATAGTTCCTCCATTTGTATCCATCACTTGACATTTTGGTGCTGGGTATAGGAAACAATTCAATTCCTTGGATACCTTGTAATGAATAAAATTATGGGTGCTACCTGAATCAATCAACATTATTACCTTTTTCTTCTTGATATGTCCTTCTATCTTGAGAGTTTGAGGAGTGGTAACTCCTACCAATGCATTACACGATATGGTCGGACTTATTTCTTCCTCTTCTAGGGTTGGTTCCTAGTGTATATCCTCTTCTTTCGAATATTCTTTTTCATTTTCTTCTTCGTCTTCACAATCTATGTAAAATAATTTCTTCTCAGCACACTTATGACCTTTAGTGAATTTTATATCACAACTGTAACAAATCCCTTTTTCTCTTTTCTCTTCCAATTGTTGTGGTTGTTGGGAAAAATATTGAGAGGGGGGGGGGTGAATCAATATTTAGGGGTGAACAATTTTTCTTTTCTTTCTCTTGAACATATGTTACAGTATTGCATTCAACAGGTATGACCTGATATCTTATTATATCTTTACTTAGAGCACTGCATCAGATAAACATTAAGCATGAACATAAATAACATAACAAACCATCAACACATTTGAACACCAGGATTTAAGGTGGAAACCCAATTCGGGAGAAAACCACTGCTGCTATAATCTCAGTTTTCAATATTTATTAAAGAGAAGACTTCTTACAATATATTCTGGTGCAGATTTATACCAGCACGCAGGCACCCACCTGCAGAAGGTTACAACCTTCTCTCGTTTACCAGCTACCACTGGAAGGGAGCTGCAACCCCCTTTCTAAAGGCTCCGACATTCAGCACTACTGTAGACCACGTTTCATCAATTTTCATACTGGATCCACAAGTTTCCATACGACATACATTGTCGATCACCAGATTTATTTATTTTCTATATACGCACATAAACCAGAGATTTATCATCGTCAGATCATTCTATCCATGGGTGCATCGTAGTTTCAGATTTATCAGTTAAGACCAAAGCTCGCCCCTACAGATATTCCTTGGAGAAACTGTTCGTTCACCACCCTTTCAATGCACACCCATTCTTCATGATTCTTATCACCTTATATAGTTTTCGCTTTTAATAAAACCTTGGGTCAAAACTGTTCACTTGCTAATGGTATTCCTGGACGGTATTTTCATTTACCACCCTTATTTAACTCTTTGAATTCTTTTTAATTTATTTATCAATTTGAAGAACTTGATAAATAAATATTTATAACATTGAACAGAACTTTAGGATTAAAGTTAACCCTTCGCATTTTAACGCTTTCAAATAATATGGTAAACCTTTGACCCCGGGCCCACAAATATAGTTAATAGCCAATCAAATATGCACATGGTACCATAGGTAAACTTCGCAAAAGTCCAGCATTCGATCACCGTTAGATTAGCAAGCTTCTAGATCAACGACGTATATGCATATCGCTCGACCTCTAATACCGATCGTTAACATGCGATGGCCCGCCGTACCTGTGTTAATCTCCGCGCACCTTCAACAAATGACGACCATCCAATGACCCCTTCCTATATCAATGACGCTCAATGATATCGCTGGGCATCCTGGGTCGAAGTATAATGCGCGATGGCGCACAGCGAAAAGTGATTTTGTGAAGTCATACAGGGACGTGTGTCGAGCATTCTATGGAATCACTCCTCACCAGGAGATACCACTTGCTCGATGAGAGCGGTGCGATAAAAATCGAAAACCGCCGTTGCTATTCCTCTCGCAAGGTTCCACCTTCTTCGCTCAAGGTTCCACTCCCCCTGCTTGATTATTGTAAATTGACTTATTTACTGTGACATCGCTTGCACTCTTTATCAACAGATTAACCCATCATTTTGTTTATTGAGGCTTGACACCAGTTCAATGCAATCTTCGTAACATCCATAATATATAACACAAGAAATTCACACTAGATTCCTTTTCAACCTTAAATTCGTTCTTGATTCGTCGTTCTGCCTCTTCATGCTCCATTCTGGTTCCATAAGCACCAATGTACAGTTGCCATACCATGTTCCATTGTTCCAGGCAAATTTCCAACATATCTCCTCTTTTGCTTGTTTCTGCTCCTTGACCAATACTTCCTCTGTTCTTTTCATCAGATGCTCCTTTGTATCCAATGCATTTTCCATCAATGACAATATTCCAACAATATCCCCCTTTGGCATTGATGGCGATATTCTTCCTCCGTAATACTCTTTCTTTATTTATCTTATAGAAGCCATTCTTTTTTTTTCCTCCCCCTTTGACATCAATGGAAAAGGGTTGATGGAGATCCTTTGTACCGACAATACCATGCTCCCCCTAAGATCATGCTACATCATCAAACAAAAATTCATCCTTTTGATATGACCAATGCTCCCCCTGAGCCTGTGCATTCAGAGATGCCTAACAACACCTCTTAACCAATTTAATCTTCTATGTTTAAGTAGACCTGATCCTCTGCATGGCAGAGATTACTCCCAGTTTCCGTCTGAGATATTCGAATGCTTCCCTGGGTAGAGGTTTGGTAAATATATCAACTACTTGTTCTTTGGAGGAAACATACTCCAATTTCACTTTTTTTTCAAGCACTTGTTCACGTAAGAAGTGATATTTGATGGGAATGTGCTTGGTCTTGGAATGCATAACAAGATTCTTTGAGATATTGATAGCACTTTTATTATCACACATAATAGAGATAGGAGGTGAGCATTTGATTTGAAAGTCTTGTAGGGTTTGCATCATCCAGAGAAGTTGAGTGCAACATGATGCAGCGGCCACATATTTTGCTTCTGCTGTAGATAAGGCAATGGAGCTTTGCTTCTTGCTGAACCAATATACTAACCGAGGCCCCATATAGAATGCACCACCACTGGTGCTTTTTTGATCATCAACACTTCCAGCCCAATCTGCATCAGTGTATGCATGAAGAGTAAGATCAGCATTCTTTGGATACCATAGTCCAAAGTCTTGAGTTCCTTGTAGATATTTGAATATTCTTTTTACAGCTTGAATATGATACTCTTTTGGATTAGCTTCGAATCGTCCAACAATCCCAACTGCATGCATGATGTCTAGTCTGGTCCCAGTGAGATAAAGTAGACTTCCTATCATAGATCTGTATTCAGGTTGATTCACCGTGGGGGAATCATCATTAGAACTGAGATTACATCCGGTTATCATTGGTGTACTTACAGGTTTTCATTCTTCCATGCCATACTTCTTCAGGATTTGCTTGAGATATTTTTCTTGTGACAATAATTTTCCATCTATTACTTGTTGCACTTGCAAGCCAAGAAAGAATGTTAGTTCCCCAAGCAAATACATTTCAAATTCTTGCTGCATATCAGAAGAAAATTTCTAACTCATAGACTCTTTATTACCTCCAAAAATGATATCATCAACATATACAACCACAATCAATAGTTTGTCATTTTCATTTTTTGTGTATAAGTTGCTATCAGCAGACCCTTTTGAAAATCCTTGTTGATGAAGATATTTGTCAAGACGATAGTGCCATGCCCTTGGAGCTTGTTTGAGACCATATAGAGAATTTTTAAGTCTACAAACAAGTTTTTCATCATTTCCAAAAATGAATCCTTCCGGTTGTTCTATATAAACTTCTTCTTCTATATCACCATTGAGAAATGCAGATTTAACATCCATTTGATAAACTTTGATTTGCTGGAAGCTTGAAAAAGCAAGAAACATTCTTATGGCTTCAAGTCTGGCTACAGGAGCAAAGGTTTCTTCAAAGTCTATACCTTCTTGTTGAGCGTACCCTTTGCACACAATTCTAGCTTTATTTCTTATAACATCCCCATTCTCATTTAACTTGTTTTTGAATATCCATTTAGTTCCAATGACATTTTTGTCATGAGGCCTTGGTACTAATTCCCAAGTGTGATTCTTTTCAACTTGATCAAGCTCTTCATTCATGGATTGAATCCAACATTCATCTTTGCTAGCTTGATTGACACTGTGAGGTTCAATAGTGGACAGAAATTCCAGATTGCTAGAAGATCCCACAATAGTCCTTCTTGTTTGTACACCTGATCCCTTTTCTCCCAAAATTTGAGATTCTGGATGATTCTTTTGAACATATCTAGATGGAGCCTTTTCAGATAACTCCTCTTCAGGTTCTTCACTGGGTGCATTGTTTGTATCATTACTATTTGATGTAGAAGGATATGTGTCCTCATCATCTTCATCTGTTGTTTGCTTTTCTTCTTTTGGAGCTGCAGGAGACTCATCAATAACAACATCAATACATTCAACAATATTTTGAAGTCTTTTATTGTAACATTTATATGCCTTAATCCTAGAGGAGTAACCAAGAAATATTCCTTCATCTACTCTGGGTTCAAACTTGCCAAGTTTTTCATCATTATTCTTGATAAAGCATTTTCTCCCAAAAATTCTGAAATGCTTTATAGTGGGAGGATTACCATACTAGAGTTCATATGGATTTTTATCACTATTTACACGCACATGTGCTTTGTTGAGAATGTTTGCTGATGTATGTGCTGCTTCTCCCCAAAATGTGTCAGGTGTTCTGGAATCATAAAGCATAGCTCTAGCCATTTGTTGAATTGTTCTGTTCATTCTTTCTGCAACACCATTATGTTGTGGAGTGCCAGCTACAGAGAACTGGATTTTTATGCCATGTTGTTCACATAATTCAAGAAATTCATTGGATGTATATTCTCCTTGATCAGATCTGAGACACTTTATTTTTAGATCTAATTCATTCTCAACTAGTGCTTTGAAGATCTAAAATTTCTCAAATGCTTCATCTTTGTGTTTAAGCAACCCAATCCAACACATTCTAGAGAAATCATCAATGAATAAGATATAGTATTCTTCACCACGTGGTGAATTTTTCCTCATAGGTCCACATATGTCAGTATGAATGAGTTCAAGAGGCTTACTTGATGATCCTTCCTTGGCATTAAATTGTACCCTGGTTTGCTTACCGAATTGGCAATATTTGCATATGATATTTTCAGGTAGAGTAATATTGGGAAGATCACGAACAGCTTTAAGTCTGCTTGATTTGTTCATTTGAGAGAAGCTCAGATGCCCCAACCTTCTATGCCATAGCCTATTTTCTGAAGATTTACTCAAATAACATTGTTCTTTGGGGTTCTTCAATATATAAAGGTTGTTTGGAGTTCTTTTTCCTTTTATAATTTCTTTATCTGTATCAAGATCACGTACCACACATTCTTTTGAACTAAAGACAACTTTAGTTCCTTGATCACACATTTGACTTCCACTTAAAAAATTATGTTTTAATCCATCCACATACATGACTTCATTAGCTTTCACCTTTTCTTTGAGAAAAAAAGACCGTTTTCCCTTAATGATCGCAGGAGTATCATTCCCAAACGTAACATTTTTTTCTTTTTCTAGAGTACTATATGCAAGAAGCTTGTCTTTATCACCTGTCATGTGTCTTGAGCATCCACTATCAATGTACCATTGGTTTTCTTCATCTTCTGCAAATAACACTATGCCACAATTTTCAACTTGTAATTCCTTCTTTTTCCATAATTGGAGCTTGAAGGTACATGTTCTTTTGGCTGAACTTTGCTCCTGCATTCAGATTCTTCATGGCCAAATTTATTGCAATAAGCACATTCAACTTCATTTTGAAGAGGAGAAAAGTTGTTATAAGTATTCTTATTTGTTTCAATATCAATCCTTTTCTTTATTTCTTCTCTTGTCATGATGGTTTTATATGCAACACATTGAGCAACTTTATGACCAAAATTGTGACATGAGAAACATTGTCCATTGAAGAAGAAATTTCTGCGATCATAAAATATTCTATATGATTTTACTTGTTCATTGGTGTTTCTTTGAAAGACATTCCTATTAATGTTCTTTGAATTGAGATGATTATGCTTTATCTATAAAGATTCTTTATTCCCTTGCTGAGTGGCAGCATGTTGTAGACCAGCTGTAACTGCTTTTAGATAATTTGGTGCTGAAACCTGAGAATATTCTCCAATATATCCAAGACCTGTCTTTATAAGAGGAGAACATTGTACCTTGATAATCTCATCTAATGTTTCAGATCCTTTAGCAAATCTAAGATTCAGATTTTTTACTTTCTCAAGTTCTTTTCTTAGACTTACTAACTCACACTCTAATTTCTCATTGTGTTTCTCCTTTTCTTCAAGCTGATTTTTCAGAGTTTCTATGATTCTTTTACTTTCTTCTAAGCAAGTCTTGAGTTTAATCTTTTCATCAAGAAAATCACTGTCTTCTAGAGCATCCACAAAAGTATATTTTTCTTCTCTAGATTCTTTTTCAAATGCCATGAGAAGTCTAAGGTCGTGTTCACATTCTTCCTCACTATCAGATAACCCATCACTATCTTCATGAGTGTAGTAACTCTTTCTAGTGCTAAAATGATTCTTATTCCTTTTTTCTACTTCCTTCCCCTTTTTATGTGTTTCTTTATAAGGACACTTAGCAGCATAATGACCAACTCTTCCACAATCAAAACATTTGAAAGGAAGCTTACCTCTGAACCGTCCTGTGCCAAGTTGAAGTTTCTTTACAAAGTTTATCTCATCTTCTTCTGAGATATATCTTGATCCTTATGTTTTTTGTATTTCCTTCCATTTTGTAGAAGTTCTAAAGACTGATTCTTTAACTTCAGAAGGTCCTCCTCTTCTCATTTCATATGTAGTTAGTATGCCATGAAGTTGCACCATTGTAAGATTTTGAAGATCCTAATTTTCTTCAAGGGCAGAAACTTTTGACTCAAATTTTGCTGTTAGTGATCTTAAGACTTTCTCAACCAAGGTAGATTCGATTATTGTTTATCCCATATTTCTCATACGATTTACAATATCATCAAGTCATAAAAATAAATTGGCAATGCTTTCTTCATTATCCATTTTTATATTCTCATATTGAATTCTGAGAGTTTGAAGTTTAGCACTTTTTACCTTTGCATCACCTTCATAACTTAGAATGATTTTGTCCCATATTGTCTTGGTTGTATTCAGCTGCATGACTTTGACAAATTCAGATTCAGTTAGACTTCCTAATAGAACATTGACCGCCTTTGCATTCGTTTCATAGTTCTTTCTTTCTGTCGGATCTGTTGGTACTGCAGTTGGGTATTGATATCCTTGTTCAACAATTTCCCATACCTCTACTCCCAGAGACTGAAGACAGGATCTAATCCTCGTTTTCCAGAAGATTAAATTGTTTCCGTTAAAAAGCGGAGGCCTGATAGATGCTATTCCATCTTGATTGCTCATCTTGCTTGATCTTCCTTCTAGCGGCTAAGATTTTTAAGAAGGACCTGCTCCGATACCAATTGTTGGGAAAAATACTGAGAGGGGGGGGGTGAATCAGTATTTAGGGGTGAGAAATTTTTCTTTTCTTTCTCTTAAACATATGTTATAGTATTGCATCCAACAGGTATGACCTGATATCTTATTATGTCTTTACTTAGAGCATTGCATCAGATAAACATTAAGCATGAACAGAAATAACAGAACAAACCATCAACACATATGAACACCAGGATTTAAGGTGGAAACCCAATTCGGGAGAAAACCACCACTACTGTAATCTCAGTTTTCAATATTTATTATAGAGAAGACTTCCTACAATATATGCTGGTGCAGACTTATACCAGCACAGAGGCACCCACCTGCAGAAGGTTACAACCTTCTCTCGTTTACCAGCTACCAGTGGAAGGGAGCTGCAACCCCCTTTCTGAAGGCTCTGACCTTCAGCATTACTGTAGACCACGTTTCATCAATTTTCATACTGGATCCACTAGTTTCCATACGATATACATTGCCAATCACCAGATTTATTTATTTTCTATATACTCACATAAACCAAAGATTTATCATCGTCAGATCATTCTATCCATGGGTGCATCGTAGTTTCAGATTTATCAGTTAAGACCAAAGCTCGCCCCTACAGATATTCCTTGGAGAAATTGTTCATTCACCACCCTTTCAATGCACACCCATTCTTCATGATTCTCATCACCTTATATAGTTTTCTCTTTTAATAAAACCTTGGGTTAAAACCATTCACTTGCTAATGGTATTCTTGGACGGTGTTTTCATTTACCACCCTTATGTACCTCTTTGAATTCTTTTTAATTTATTTATAAATTTGAAGAACTTGATAAATAAATATTTATAACATTGAATAGAACTTTAGGATTAAAGTTAACCCTTCGCATTTTAACACTTTCAAATAATATGGTAAACCTTTGACCCTGGGCCCACAAATATAGTTAATATCCAATCAAATATGTGCATGGTACCATAGGTAAACTTCGCACAAGTCCAACGTTCGATCACCGTTAGATTAGCAAGATTCCAGATCAACAACATATATGCATATCGCTCGACCTCCAATACCGATCGTTAACATGTGATGGCCCGCCGTACCTGTGTTAATCTCTGCGCTCCTTCAACAAACGACGACCGTCCTATGACCCCTTCCCATATCAACGACGCTCAACGATATCACTGGGCATCCTGGGTCGAAGTATAACGCGCGATGACGCACGGCGAAAAGTGGTTTTGTGAAGTCATACATGGACGCGTGTCGAGAATTCTATGGAATTGCTCCTCACCAGGAGATACCACTTGCCCGACGAGAGTGGTGCGATAAAAACTAAAAACTGCTGTTACTATTCCTCTCGCAAGGTTCCGCCTTCTTCGCTCAAGGTTCCACTCCCCCTGCTTGATTATTGTAAATTGAATTATTTACTGTGACATCGCTTGCGCTCTTTAACAACAGATTAACCCATCATTTTGTTTATTGAGGCTTGACACCAGTTCGATGCAATCTTTGTAACATCCATAATATATAACACAAGAAATTAACACTAGATTCCTTTGCAACCTTAAATTAATTCTTGATTTGTCTTTCCGCCTCTTCATGCTCAATTCTGGTTCCATAAGCACCAATGTACAGTTGCCATACCATGTTCCATTGTTCCAGGCAAATTTCCAACATATCTCCTCTTTTGCTTGTTTCTCCTCCTTGACCAATACTTCCTCTGTTCTTTTGATCAGATGCTCCTTTGTAGCCAATGCCTTTGCCATCAATGAAAATATTCCAACAGTGGTGTCAATCTTGTAGGTTGTGGAATTCTAGGAGTAGCAACACTTCCATATTTATATATCTGAGTGGTAGGCTTCCTTGTCACCATAATTTTACATTCAATTTTTCTTGCCAACTTGAATGCCTTTTCCAATGAATCAGGTTCCTAAATCTGAACTTCATGTTGTATGTTATCCTTTAAATTCCCTATGAAGACATCAATCCTGTGTTCCTATGGAATATCAATTACCCTTATATTCAATTTTTGGAAGTCCTCAATGTGCTCCACCACTGAACCCTTTTGTTTGAGATTTATCAATTGGCGAAAGAATGTGTTTTTTTTGTATCCTCATAATGTGGTTTCATTTCTTCCATCAAAATTGACCAAATGACAATTTTTTTATGGGAGAAAAGCCATCGATACCATACAAATGGACTTTGTTCTAAATGTAAAGTTGCAATGCACACCTTTTGTGTGTTTTGCACACTATTGAGATCAAAATTTTGCTCCATCTATAGTATCCATGTTACGGTATCCTTTCAATCAAAGTTCCTCATATCCATATTTGGAATATAGTGGTTCTTCCATCCAACATTAGAGTTTATGAAATTGTGATTAACATTTATTTTTCTCTCATCATGAGTTTCCTCTACTATATTTTTGCCATTAGGAAACATTTCTTGTATCAACTTTTTCAAACCTTCCATGTTCGATTTTAGATCATTCTTCATGTTTTCCATGTTGTATTTCATTTTTTCATCAATCTTAGCTTCCATGTCATACATCTTAGCTACCATGCAATCCATGTTCGCTTCCATTCCATCTTCCATAACATCCATCTTATTTTTTGTTTCTTTTTGCGAGAGCGAAATTTGGTGCACTTGATCTTGTAATTTTGATATTTCATGTTGCATTTCTTCATCTTCATGAGTCATAGTAGAGACTTCTGAAGGCTTAATGGGTGTCGAATTCCATTTAGGTGGCATTTTAGAACCCAATACTGATATCTATGTTACAATAGGCCCTTCAAATCAATTCAAGCTGATTTTTCACAAACGACTTATGCAATTTGAAAAAAAATACACACCTTTTTCTTAATTTTGAGGAGCTTGAGATTGAAGCTGAATTATCTCTATGATTTCAAATCTTAAATATTTGATATTAGGCCATGTAGTATCCCTCTAAAGCTTATTTCAAATTCCACAGGTCTGACCTAATTTTGATTCTTCAAAAAAAAATTATACCCAATCTCCCATAATGACCTAATTATGGACTAGTTCAACAGAACGAAATTGTACGAAATCCTATGTGTCAGTGTTTCCTCCTTCGGATCTACAATTGATAAAAAGGAAACCTCAATCTGTGTACTTGCAGCCATGTTTTGCAAAATTCCAATCTGATTCTCAGAGAGAGAGTTTTGATGATTTTCCCATGGTCACCTCTTTGAGATGAAACTCGGGAGCCTGAAACAACTCTAACTTCCACAGATGATATGTCCGAATTTATTGCTAATCAAGCTCTAAAATTTTTCCAAGACATTCCTTAGGATTATGGCTTCGCTTTGTAAACATTTAAGCTTCTGAACCCTCACAGAAAAAACATTATAGCCCAAATTCCATAATGAACTGTATAGATTAAATTCAAGAGCTTGAAAATAGACCTAACTTCCACCGATCGTATCTCTGAAAATATTTCGAACCAAGATCTGAAATTTTTCCACGGCGTTCCTTAGGACTTCTTCACGCTCCAAAGATTCCATCTTCTGCACCTTCGTAGAAAAACGTTATAGTGAAAATTCCACGATGGCTTGTTTAGAGCAGCGATACCCTAGAATCTAAAGCTCTGATACCAAATGTTATAAAACTAGCTCCAAAAATAGAAGAAAAGAGAGATCAACGCCTTGGAAATCAGCCACTTCTAGGGGGAAACCTCCAATACATTACATAAATGAAAAATTATTAGATGCTACAAATGATCAAAACCTCCTTCAATATATAGAAGTCCATGGGACCACAATATAATCCCAGCCGACCTAACAATAATAATGTAAGGGCACAATAATAATAATATAGGGTTACAACAATAACAATAAGGGGGCTACACTAATAAAAATAAGGGACTAAACTAATAATATGGGGACCTAACAAATTGATGTCATAAGTTGTCAATATATTCACTTAGTGTGTGTAGCACACATAAAGTTGATAGAAGTTCAATCAAAGAAAAATTTGAAAATTAAGAAATAGAAAATCTCAAAAGCCAATCATGAATGGATCATTGAAGATGGCATTCCATTAAACTTCTTTTTATTGAACTACCCAACAATTTCCTCTCCTTGGATTCATCTCTTAGAACTTACAAAACTCAACTTGAAATTGAACTAGCCTTTTTTTTGTGCATTCTAATGTTTTACAATTATTATAATATGTATATTTTATGTTATATGTACAAGCGTTTGCACATGTACATTGTTTTGTTACATGCACATGAGTAATTTATACACATGTGTACACATACACATGTATATTATCTAGTCTTAAATGATTTCATATATTTCTCGTACAATTTGTCATAATAACATTATTGCAAAAAGTACATATATGTGTATCTAGCATAGTTGATATAATGCAAATTTTAAGTCGCACGATTTTGTTTTAGATGCATCTATTAAGAAAATTATAATATTCATTCTTTAATGCAAAATGTGTGCTATGCGTTTTGTAACTTCCAGTTTAATACCATCTGAAAGTAGTTTTTCTACGTACATTAATGAAACATTTTGCGTACTATATATATGTTTTAATGCAATTTAAAAATTTTATGATTGTTTGACACATCTATGAACACCTAGAATTTTATGATTTTTTTTAGATATATACATTGATATGTATTGTACTTTAATCATTTTTACATATATTCAAATGTACTTCAATCATTTTTTCATATATACAAACAGGTAATTCAATCATTTTTACGTATATTGATGAACTTAAATATGTAAAACCATCTATGATTATTTTAAACAAAATGTATGATCACGAAAAATGTACCTAAAGATCAGCTTTAGTAGACATCCTAGAATTATATAACATTCACACATGTTCAAATGCATAACATGTACCAATGTATGTGTTAAATGTAATTTGAAAATTCCATCTAGATTAATTTTATATTTAACAAATAACAAAACAACTTGAGTTAAAAAGAAAAGAAGACATTATATTACATGTGATCGCATGCCAAATGTAACAACTATCCAAAATTTAAAATCATTCTTCATAAAAGTAAATGTAGTTCAACTAATATTTCAAAATGTAAAATATCTCCAAAATGTATATCATGAATATTAAAAGTAAATATATATTTAACAATGTATAGTGTTATTGTTCTTAGATATATACATTGATATGTACTATACTTAAATCATTTTTACATCTATTCATGAACTTAAATATGTAAAACCATCTATGATTATTTTAAATGACACATGTGATCATGCAAAATGTGCCTAAATATCACCTTTAATAGACATCATAATTATATAACATTCACACATGTTCAAATGCATAACATGTACTTTGAACACATGTACCACATGTGTTTTGTAATTTGAATTTTCCATCTAGATTCATTTTACATTTAAGAAATAAAAAAACAACTTTAGTTTTAATAACAAAACATTATATCACAAGTATCAAGTTATATAGAAAAGTAAATATGACTAAGTAAATAGGACTATTTATATAGAAAAGTATTTTTAAAACTATCTATCAAATAAAATGTTGCACATGTGCATCAATAATAAAATAGATATGGATCCAGTGTCTTTTCCAGCAGCATCTCAAGTTTCATTGTGCTATCCTATGAAGAATGGGGAGCATGTAAACAATGTGTAAGCATTGAAATTTAATGTTTTAAAATTGAATGAGAATGTAGAACTTCATGTGAAAAAACAAAATGAAAATAAAATAAAATTATGCAATACCTCATGTAGTTCCCTCTCTATTCTCTTCTGTTGGCCGTCCATCAATACATCCTCCATAGTAAACTTTGTAATATACATGTATATATATATATATATATTAAAAATTTTCAAATGAAAATACATAAACTAATTTTCAATAAATAAAAAAATTTAGACAACTTGTTGTTCAAATTGTGTGGATGTTCATATCTCCATCATACACTCCATCGCTAGATTCCTTGGAGAATGGAAATCATCTCCACAAACCTAAAATTCAAAAATTTTAAAACTGTAAAATAACTCAAGATCTAGATCTCATTTTCTAATGAAACTTTTGAACTTCAATTTACTACTTAAACATAAATGAAAAATTCAGTACTTGTGATGGTGGATTTGGCACATCTCCTAACAAGGAAGAATAGGGTGGCTCTGAACGAAAATCATCTCCACAAACCTAAAATTCAAAAATTTTAAAACTATAAAATAACACAAGATCTAGATCTCATTTTTTAATTGATCTTTTGAACTTCAATATATAACTTAAAAACATAAATGAAAAATTGAATACTTGTGATGGTGGATTTGGCCCATATCGTAATAGGGCAGAAAAGGGTGGCTCTGAACAAAATTCATCTCCACAAACTTGAAATTCAACAATTTTAAAAGTGTAAAATAACTAAAGATCTACATCTAATTTTTTAATGAAACTTTCACTTCAATTTATAACTTGAAAACATATTTAAGTGAAATTTTTTTCATACTTGTGATGGTGGATTTGGAACATCTCCTAACAGGGAAGAAGAGGGTGCCTCCATTACGAAAACATTAGACAGAATTAGAATATATTAACATTTAATTATATACATGTACATGTGTACACAATTATTTATTTTAAAAGTATGTCACCATAATACCAATATAATAATAGATTAATAATTTTACATTAACATCATGAATAGTTAAAAAAAATAACATTTTCCTGCATATCATCTTGATTGTGAGAACCTGAAGCTTCGAACGTGATATTAAAATCTTCATTCATCAAATGTGTTAACTGTAAATGGTGTTCACATATGATACATTTTTGTTAGATTAATAGATACAAATAAAAATTTATATGTATTTATTACAAATTGTACATGTTAAAATAATCACCCTAACCATTAACACATATTGATCCCATGCACTCTTCCTCATGAATAATTAAGTCTTGCCAACCCTTGCGAAAATTCTTCGCATACGTTCTAAGCTCTTCAATACTCATGTTGTTTATCTCATCATCTGTATGATACACAAAATTATCACGTACATTCTCTCGTGATCTTTGTCGATTCAGATAAACATCAATTCCACCAAGTCCACTCTGAACATTGTCTATGATGACATCCATTTTTTCTTGACTAATTTGAGAAGTAGCATCCATCTATGACTGCAAAATTTCTACACAAAGAGGTTGACTTACCGATGGTGGCTCGGGGTGAGGCAACTTAGCATCACACTTAGCACCCCTACAATCACGTAATCAACCTTTCCTAGGACCAAAAAATTCAAATGGAAGGTCATTTTAATTGAGTTTCATTCTAAAAAATAATTTTTAATAGAATAAATTTTCAAAATAAATAGGAACCTTGTAGTTCCAAGGTATTCTTCCATATGCAGCAAGGTGCCTATCATACAAATTACAAGCTATATCAAGGTGCTTGAAATATTGCACCTTTAACATCTTCATTTTTTTCCCTTCTTTGAAATTAAACATAGAGTTGGCCATTTCTGTTGTAACACTATGTTTAACATACTCCCATGTATCAGTACCCATCATTGCTTCCTTTACTTTTCTCATCATTTCTACAAAAGTATGAGTGGTTGGCCCAAGCATTTTTTACACATGTAAAAGTGTGCTTAATGTTGACACTTCTTTAATGTGCATTGTTGGATGTTTTTTTCCCAAGGTAAATCGTAAATGTCAGAAGGATAAGTCATGGTTGGTGTACAAGCTTCTTCTTGAATAAAACGACCTGACCTATGTCTTTTTTGAGCAAAATTTTGACCCTCTGAATCAATATGTAAAATTACGTATAAATAAAAAAACATATGAACAAATTTGTACAAATTTCATTTTTAATCATAAAAAAATTATATAAATAATTAACAAATTAATAATTGAATGAAAATAATATTCAGATTGATGGCCACCTCGAGATGGCTAGGAAGCGTCATGCCTACCATGAGATCGTTGAGAACGAGCATGACCATATATTGGTTGAGAAACAACATGACCACCCATTGATTGGCCACCAAGGTAATGCATATCACCACCTTCATGCAATTGGCCACCACCTACTAATTGGCCATGAGGGGAATGTGTACCACCAACACCCTCATATGAAGAGAGGGAAGCTTCATAAAAAAATACGAATTTATAATCAATTCAAAAATACATACATACATATAAATACATGTACAAATGATTGATTATATTGCATGAAACATGGTCAGGCTCCATTGATGGAGTAGATATTCTTATCCTCCGAAATCCTAAAAAATAAAAAATGAAATTTATTAAAAATCAATTCCATTATGTATACATGTATGTACATGACGATAAAATTATATATATTTAATAAAATTATAAATTCCACATGTATAAATGTATGTATGGAGATAAGATTGTATATTCAAATTTCATTTAAAAACATGCACATTTATTATAAATACCATGAACATTTCTCGATCCATGATCCCTTTCTCTCATAGAGGAATGGGACTCTACTGATGTTCTCCTTTAATCCTTCATGATATATATATGGATATCTACAGTAGACATTTACAATTATTTTTAAAATGACTCTTTAAAATAAATTCAAAAGAATTAAAAAAATTAATGTAATTTAGTACAAAAATGTTGAGCACAAACATAAATTATGTAAAACAAAACTTTCAAAGAAAAAATTCATGTTTAAAACTCACTTTAAACAAAACTTTGTTGAATTCATGCACATTTTAATTTTATAAAACTTGAAGTTGACAAAGTAGCGCTTACATGGTAGCAGTATAGTTGATATATAATTGCAAAAAACACATGGTCATTAAAAATGACCCATTTGTAAGTAAAAAACAAACACATATCAAAGATATGTTACAATGTCCATCAATAAATTTTGAAGGAGAGCGTCTCAACACTAATTCATATTTGAGTAATAAATCTTGAATTGGAATTGCTCCCTAATTCATCTACCAATTCATCTTTGATAGATGAATCTTGAATTGGAATTTCCTCACACAATAGATCACCCGACATCTTATTAACATTTGCATAATGTATTAGACTAAAAAATTGAATTTTTCTAACAATACTGTATGTTTTTCCATGCAGTTGTTTTATCCTCTCCTTCTTAACTTTGTACACACCTTTCATCTAGTTTCACATATTTTCATAATTGGTGAAAACTACAATTCCATTTGATCCATACTCCTTAGTTATTCCAAAGCCTTCTATTAATGCAATATAATATGCTTCATTGTTTGTTGTTTTTCTTGGTATATTCATTTTCCTTTGGAGGACCTTGTTAGTCACAATATTTCAAAGCACACATGTAATCACTAATTTACCTCGATTGGGATAGCAAGAAACATCTATGCATAATTTCCATTTTTTAACCATGTTTAGTGGGCTTTTTGATCCCTCGAAAAAAAAAAATCGATAAAATATATTAAATTAACATTTATGGAAAATTCCTTAAATTTTATGGGAGAAATGACATGTACATGGTTTGCTTTAAATTTTATGGGAGAAATTACATATACATACTTCCCAAAAACACTAGAAAATGCCTTAAATTTTATGGGAGAAATGACATGTACATGGTTCCCAAAAACACTAGCAAATGCCTTAAATTTTATGGGAGAAATGGAATGTAAATGTTTTTCCTTAAATTTTATGGGAGAAAATACATTTACATAGTTCCCAAAAACGCTAGCAAATGCCAAATTTATGGGAGAAATGACATGTACATGGTTTCCAAAAACACTAGAAAGTTCCTTAAAAATATATTAAATTAAATTTTATGGGAGAAATTATTGTTGGACCTTTAATTAAACTGAGAGGGGGGGGGGTGAATAAGTTTAATACATATTTAACAATTCTAAATTTTCACCAAACTTATTTACAACTTAATATGTGAACAATCTTAAAATGTTACAGCCAGTTTTAAATTAATGTGACACCATACTTATGTTGAGAGCAGCAAACAATTAAGCAGATTGAAAGTCTCACATCAACACATAAGAAACACACATAGAGACAACAAATGTAAGTGGAAACCCAAAAAGGGAGAAAACCACATATTATTATTGTTGTGATGCAAAGGCAAGCTCCAACTCCCTCTCACCACTGTTTTCTGCAGGCACCAACCTACAGGAGGCTCTATCCTCAATTCTGCAAGCTACAACTTGCAAGGAAGCACCAACTCCCTTCAATTTTCTGCAGGCACCAACCTACAGGAGGCTCCACCCTTAGTCAGCTACAACTGACAGCTATCAAGCTACAACTTGATAGGGAAGCTCCAACTTCCTCAATTTATCAAACCGAATGTTTGTTGATTTACCTCAGATATCAGCTCTGTTCTATATCTGCTCTTCTTCTCTTAATCTTTTCTGCTTTATTCTTCTATATTCTGCATTCTCTATTTTTTCTCCCTCTCTCTCTCTCTTACTCTCTTTGAGCTTATCAAAATTGATATTATATATAGAAATTCTCACATGACTGCTTGTATTTCACAAGGAATCCGAAGTGAACAGTCATGACTCTTTGGCTTCTGTCTTCTTATTCCTTTTTCCAACTCCTTTTTAGAATTACTACAATATGTACAAATTTCCAAGCTACAGTGGGATTTTGTCTTTTCCTTAGGATACTTTCCTTTGCATCACAAACAATAAAAACAATTAAAAAATTTACATTCGAATTACAATGTGAACTCCAGCTCAACTCATTTAGTCTTTTGAATCGCTACACGTTTGTTTTTTCTCTGGCTGTCTTTGACTTTTTTGTGACTGTGTTTTATCTCCTTTCAACTCCGTTTTCTTTCTGTCCTATGTGGGGGTGTAATTGCTGCATACGTGTAACTGAGCCTTTTAAATGAATAAAATGTAATTGTTGACTTTTAAATCAGGGCAATTCCAACCCTTTTCATGCCATGACTGTCTTGTTGATGTGGCGAGTACCGCAAGCAGAACATATTTTCATCACAATGGTTTTATATTAATAATCGCCCTCCCATTAAGCCGAGGCATATATATATAACCCACGGACCACGCGGCACTTTTTAATATGATCGAAACAAATTTACGTTAACAATTTCCCTCCACCTTAAGCCTTTGGTCTTATATTACAATCCAATAAATTGGATCACATCCTCTAATATGTCAAAGGATCGGGCCCCATATCCGATGGTGGACAACACGTCGCAATGGCGATCGGCGGATCAAACAAAAAAAAATGCGCAATGTAAAATTTGCGATGTGCGATGTTGTGATGGTGCGATATTGCAATTTCGCGATGTTGTGATGGTACGATGGTGTGATGGCGCGATGTTGCGATGTTGCGATGGCGCAATGGCGTGATGTTGTGATGTTGCGATGGTGCGATGGCGTGATGTTGCGATGTTGCGATGGTGCGATGGCGCAATGTTGCGATGGTGCGATGGCGCGATGTTGCAATGGTGCGATGGTTGCGATATTGCGATATTGCGATTGTTGCAATATTGCGATGTTGCGATAGATGCGATATTACGATATTGCGATATGCCCATACTGCGATGCTCCGATGCGATTAGGAAGTGTCCCACCTTATGGTACTTTGGTTATTTGTTTATATGATGCGCTGCACATTATGTAATGCGTTGCATATATACTCCAGCATGGGTAGCAATTCCCATAATTTGTGTTTATGTTATATGTAATGCTCTGCCTCTATATGCGCTGCCTCTGCCTCTGCCTTAGCTGCTTCTGCTGCTGGACCTCTGCCTCTACTACTGTGATAACGGTTTTGCCTCTATGTTCACGACTCTGCCTCTGCCTTAGCTGTGCTTCTTTCTCTATCTGTGTCGTTGCTTCCATTCTATTGTTTGACTGTTACATTTCGACATTCTCTTCCGCCTGTCTCCTTTGCTTTCTTTGTTCCATCTGCTCCTTGACTCCTTCATTCTCCTTTTGCTGCCTCTTCTTTAAATGACCCTGTCTCTGCTGCTTGACCCTCTCTACATCTTGCTGCTATGCTGCTCTCTTTGCATGTCTCTGTCTTTGCTACCTCCTTTGCCATCAATGACAATATTTCCAACAGTCTCCCCCTTTGGCATTGATGGCAATACACTTCCTCTGTTTGCCTGATAGGATCCTTTCTCCTCTTGCTTCCTCTTCTTACTGTTGCTTTCTCTTCCTCCCCCTTTGACATCAATGGCATGGGGTTTGAATGTTTTGTGAAGCTTCTATTCTCTGATGTTGCGGTTTTATTCCTTTTTCAATATTTCATCCATTTCGTGAAATTTCCTAACTTTGTACGCTGCTGCTCCAAACTTTGGATTAGATACACGTCGGGTTCACTATTCTTCTGTTTCACGATAGACCCTTTTGCCTTTTTGTTGATTCTTTTATGCTGAATGTATTATTGCCATAATCCCTTTGATCCCGAGGACTTGTTTTTATGCTTCCCTTGCTGGCTGATCTCCCCCTGAGAATGATATTTTTGTTTCTGTTCTCCCCCTGAAATTGTGCTTTCTCTTCATATCAGAGAGTAGCATCTATAGATACTACCCCTAATCTGTCTCTCAAATATTCAAATGGCTCTTTAGCAAGTGGTTTGGTAAATATATCTGTTGTTTGTTCTTTTGTTGGTACATACTCCAGTTTGACTATCTTTTGAGCTACTTATTCTCGGAGAAAATGATACTTGATTGGAATATGTTTGGTTTTTGAGTGAAGCACAGGATTTTTAGATATACTTATAGAACTTGTATTATCACATTTTATTGAAATAGGTTCATCAATGCTTACCTTCATGTCATGAAGAGTTTTCTTCATCCACATGACTTGTGTACAACATGTTGTTGCTGCTATATATTCTGCTTCAGCTGTAGACAGAGAGATGGATGTTTGTTTCTTGCTTAACCATGCCACCAAACATTCTCCTAGATAGAAAGCACCTCCACTTGTACTTTTCCTGTCATCCACATAGCTGGCCCAATCATCATCTGTGTATGCTGTCAAAGTGAAGCTTTTTCCTTTAGGATACCAAAGCCCATACTTTTTTGTTCCTTGTAGATATCTGAAAATTATTTTTACCGTCAGAAGATGGTTTTGTTTAGGTGCTGCTTGATATCTAGCCACTAGACCTATTGCTAGCATGATGTCTGGTCTTGATGCAGTCAGATACAACAAACTTCCTATCATGGATCTGTAGAGTTTTTGATCTATATCAGCAGATCCATCATCAGTACATAGCTTGCATCCTGTGGTCATGGGAGTTGACACAGGCTTGCAATCCTCCATTTTGAACTTTTTCAGCATTTCCTTTAAGTATTTTTCCTGTGAGATGAAAGTACTTGTGTTATTTTGCTGAATTTGCAGTCCCAAGTAGAAACTGAGCTCTCCAATCATGGACATTTCAAACTCTATTTTCATCGCATCAGCAAACCCTTTTGCTAGCTCTTCTCTGTTGCTTCCAAACATAATGTCATCAACATACACTACCACAATCAGGATTTCATTTTCATGGGCTTTTATGTATAGATTGTTGTCTACTCCACCTCTCTTAAAGCCTTGTTTTTGCAAATATTTGTCCAGTCTTGAGTACCAAGCACGGGGAGCCTGTTCCAGTCCATATAGAGCCTTTTTCAGTCTGCACACATAGTCTTCTTTGTCTGTTAAAGAGAAACCTTCTGGTTGTTCCATGTAGACTTCTTCTTCTAGGTCTCCATTCAGAAATGCAGATTTAACATCCATTTGATATACTTTGAAGTTTTGGTAGCATGCAAATGACAAGAACATTCTGATAGCTTCCATTCTAGCTACAGGGGAAAATGTTTCATCGTAATCAAGTCCTTCGATTTGTGAATATCCTTTTCAGACCAGTCTGGCTTTATTCCTGATTACCTTTCCTTCATCATTCATTTTATTTTTGAATACCCATTTTAATCCTATGACATTTTTCTCAGTGGGTCTAGGAACTAGTTCCCAGGTATTTTTTTTCTCAATTTGATCCAATTCTTCATTCATTGCATTCACCCAAGACTTGTCCTTGCTGGCTTCTTCAAATTTCTTTGGCTCTATTTGTGACAACATCGCTATGTATACCTCTTCAGTTTGTTCTGTTAGCTACCTTCTTGTCTGGACCCCTGGTTTCTTGTTGTTAAGTCCCTATATTAATAGTATAGCCCCTTATTATGTTAGTGTAGCCCCCCTTATTGTTATTATTGTACCCCTGTAACCCCCATATTGTTATTATTGTGCCCTTAAATTATTATTGTTAGGTCGGCTAGGATTACATTATGGCCCCATGGACTCCTATATATACAAAGGAGGTTTTGTAAATTTTATCATCCAAGAATTGTTCATTTATGTAATGTATTGGAGGTTTCCCCCTCGAAGTGGCTTATTTCTAAGGCGTTCATATCTCTTTTCTTCTATTTTTGGAGCTGGTTACACAACATTTGGTATCAGAGGCTTTGGATTCTAGGGTTTCGCTGCTCCAAACAGGTCATCGTGGAATTTTCGCTATAACTTTTTTTCTACGAAGCTTCAGAAGCTGAAATTTTTAGGGTGCGAAGCGGAAATCGTGAGGAAGTTTGTATGAAAATTTCAAAGCTTGGTTCACAATATTTTCGAAGATATGATATGTGGAAGTTAGGTATTTGTTCAGGCTCCTAAACAGGTCATCGTGGCATTTACGCTCTAAAACAATTTCTACGATGGTTCAGAATCTGAAATTAATATGGTGCGAAGCTGAAATCTTGAATAAAGTCATCAAAAAATTTCAGAGCTTGGTTCGCAATATTTGTGGAGATATGATCTGTGGAAGGTAGTGCTTTTTCAGGCTCCTGAATTTCATCTCAAAGAGGTGATCGTGGGAAAAGTTCAATAACTCTCTCTCTGGGCATCGGATTGGAGTGCCGTAAAAATTGGTTGCAAGTACATGGACTGCAGTTTCTTGGCTATCAATTTCAGAGACGAAGGACAAAACAGTGACACGTGGCAATCCATACAAGTTCGCTCTACTGAAACAGTCCAAAGTTGGGTCATTGTGGGAGATTGGAAATAACTTTGTCTTGAAGAATCCAAATCAGATCATATCTATGGCATTTGAAAGACAGTTCAGAAGGATACTACATCAGTGAATTTCAGTTATTGAAGATTCTCAATTACAGATATAATTCAATTTCAATACAGAGCTCCTAAAAAGCAAGTAAAAGGTGAGTATTTTTTTTCCAATTTCATAAGTCTTGTTTGAAGAATCAAGTTGAATTGATTCCAAGGGAATAATGTAGAATAGATATCAGTATTGGATTCTAAAATGGCCCCTAAAAAGAATTCAACTCCCATTAATCCTTTAGAAGGCTCTACTATGACTCATGAAGACGAAGAATGGCAACATGACATATCAAAATTACAAGAGCAAGTGCAAGAAATTTCGCTCTCGCAAAGAACAACAAAAAATGAAATGGAAGTTTTGAAGAAAGGCATGGAAACTAAGTTGGATGGTTTGAAGGATCAAATAATAGCAAATATGGATGATAAATTAATGGAAGATCACATCGAGCATCAACAACAAGTTCTCCAACTCTCAAAGGATAACCCAACTTTGGTGCAGAATCTAATGAAACAACAGGAAGATCAACATCACATCGAAATAAGTTATGAAGCAGTCATAGAAACAAGAACTCAAAAAGTACGATCAATTTCAGAGTATCTCAGCAAGTGGAAGAAATTTTCTGTAAAATATTTCACATGGGAGGATGAGAATCTTATATAGAAGCATCAAGAAATAATCAAGCGTTGAGGACAACACTTGTTTGAAGGAGAGGGGCATGTTAAGTCCCTATATTAATAGTATAGCCCCTTATTATGTTAGTGTAGCCCCCCTTATTGTTATTATTGTACCCCTATAACCCCCATATTGTTATTATTGTGCCCTTAAATTATTATTGTTAGGTCGGCTAGGATTACATTATGGCCCCATGAACTCCTATATATAGAAAGGAGGTTTTGTAAATTGTATCATCCAAGAATTGTTCATTTATGTAATGTATTGGAGGTTGCCCCCTCGAAGTGGCTTATTTCTAAGGCGTTCATATCTCTTTTCTTCTATTTTTGGAGCTGGTTACACAACACTTGTCTCCTATGATATGATCTTCGGGATGATTCTTCTGCGTGTATCTTGAGGGGGTTTTTGAGTTCAGTTTAGCATTTTCTGATGTTTTTCTTATTTCTTCATCATCTTGGTCCTCTTCTTCATGGTTTTCAGGATGGCTGCTGCAATCTATATCTCTTGTCTTGTTTGGAAGTTCTTCATCAAATCTTACATCAATACTTTCTACAATTTTCCACAGAGTATTGTTGTAGCATCTGTATCCTTTACTTTTGGATGCATATCCTAGAAATATCACTTCATCTGCTCTTGCATCGAACTTCCCGATATTTTCATCATTATTATCTATGTAGCACTTGCTACCAAAGACTCTAAAGTGCTTGATTGATGCAGGTTTACCATGCCATAGCTCATAAGGTGTCTTGTCACTGTTAGGTCTTAAATGAGCTTTGTTTAGAATATGTACTGTTGTGTGTACAGCTTCTGCCCAAAAGGTTTGAGCAATATTATTCTCTTGCATCTTGGCTCTGGCAATTTGTTGAACAGATCTGTTTTGTCTCTCTGCTACTCCATTCTGCTGGGGTGTTCCTACAATAGTGAATTGTTGTTTTATGCCATGTTCATTGCATAGGTCTGCAAAGTCATAATCAGTGAATTCTCCTCCTCTATCTCATCTGATACATTTTAGCTTGCATCCAATTTGATTTTATGCTAATGCTTTGAATGTCTTAAACTTTTCTAGTGCCTCTGATTTGTTCTTGAGAAAAGCAACCCATGTCATTCTGGAGAAATCATCTATTATCAGCATGAAATAGGATTCTCCACTTGGTGTCTTAGTTCTAGTAGGTCCACACAGGTCCATGTGCACAAGTTGGAGTGGTCTTCTTGTTGATAGCTCATCTTTAGATTTAAAGGATGTGCGAGTCTGTTTCCCAAATTGACAAGATTTACATATGGTATTTGAAGGCCTTTTTATTTCTGGCATATCTCTGACTACTTTCTTCTTGATCAGTCTGATGATATGGTCGAAGCTGAGATGTCGCAATATCCTATGCCATAACCATGACTCCTCAAGTTTGCTAAGGTGGAAGGCTTCATCTTCCTCTTTCACTATGTACACATTACTCTCTGTTCGAATACCTTTGAGCAGAGTATTTCCAGTTGTGCTTGACCTGACTACACAATCTTGTGTTCTAAAAAGAACTTCACACCCTTTGTCACACATCTTACTCACACTCAGTAAATTTTCTTTCAGTCCATCCACAAATAGTACATCTTGGGCCTTTCCTCTGCCATTGTCTATGCTGACTGAGCCTTTTCCCTTGATCTTTCTTGATTTATCATTTCCAAAAGTAGCATTGCCAGATTTCCTTTCATCAAGAGTTATAAACTTGCTTTTGTCTCCAGTCATGTGTTTAGAGCATCCACTATCAAATACCACTGGCTTTTCAAGTCTTGAGCAGTTAGAGCTAGGTCACACTTATTATCCTTCTTCTTCCATTGGAGGCATCCTTTTGTTTTATATCTTTTGTGAGATGATGAATCACTCTCTTTCAAAGGACATTTGAAAGGCATATGTCCAGCTTGATTGCATATAAAGCATTTGATCATAGTTTTTGCAGAATTGTGAGTATGAATAGAATTTCTTTGATTCATAAACCTCCTTGAAGTGTTGAAAATTAATCTTTGTCCATACTTTGTACATTCAATGATTTTATGGCCAAATTCTTTACAATAAAAACAGTAACCATAGAAACTGTTTGCATACCTGATGTGAGGTTGTCTTCTCCAGTTGCTTGTTTGAGGCAATCTCTTCATTGTTTGAATCTTGTGCAGGTTTGAATTACTCCTCCTTGTATGAAAATATGTAGCAATGTGTCCCAGCTTGTGGCAGACATAACATGTGGCATTCTTCATTGGAGGGAAGAATCTCCTTTGATGGTTTCCAAATTTTACATATTCAGGGATCTTAGTATTTATTACATTCTTTGCTCCTAGAGGTTTCTTCTGATCTCTGTCTTCCTTATTGCAGATTTCTTCTTTTGTAGGAATTATTTGAGCTGCTTCATCGACCTTCTTTTCTTTCACAAGAATTATATTTTTGTGTTCCTTTTCTTTTCCTTTACTTGATTCTCCTTCATAACCTATCCCAGTTTTTATTAGAGGAGATCTTTGAGCATCCAATATTTTATTCAACTTACCAGAGCTTGTCATTTGAGAAGGGTATATAGACACTTTCTGTTCAGCACTTTCTAATTGCTTCCTCGAACATACAATTTCTTCTTCCAGTTTCTCTTGTTCTTGAGTTTTATCCTTGATTTGCTGAAGTAACATATCTTCTATCTTCATGGCTTCTTCAAGCTTTACCTTCAGCTGCATGAGGAATTCTGAATTTTGTTCTTCTTTCACACATTTGAGGAGAATCTCTTTTTGTTTTCTGCATTTTAATTTGAGTCTTTCAATCTCCTCAAGTGCACTTCTTAGCTCTCCCTCAAGGTCGACTTCCCCTTCTTCTTCTTCTTCTAGCAAGAGTCCTTCAAGATCTTCTATGGCCATCAGTAAAAATTCAGAGGTTCCATCTTCTCCTGAGGATTCATCTGAGTCTTCAGATGCACTACTGTCTTGTTGAGCATCGAAGAATTTTCTGCTAAATTTCTTTCCTTTCTGCCAGTTCTTTGATGTGTCCTTCTCTAATTCTTGAGCTTGATTTCTTACTTTCTTGTGAGGACACTTAGCAGCATAGTGTCCCACTCTTCCACAGTTAAAGCATTTGAAGGGGATTTTACCTTTGTATTTACCTGAGCCTCTATCTAATTTCTTGACAAACTTTGCCTCTTCTTCATCTGAGCAAGAGCATATGTCTCCCTCTTCTTCTTTCTTCTTTTCTGTTTTAAAGGTTGCTTCCCTTGTACTTGGCTTTTTCTGTGGGAGCCTCATTTCATAGGCTGTTAGATTTCCAAGCAACTGGTTCATGGTCAAGGTCTCCCAATCCGCTGTTTCTTCTATTGCAGACACCTTGGGATTAAATCTGGATGGAAGAGATCTTAGAATCTTTTGCACAATTATACTCTCTGGCATTTTTTCTCCAAGAGCTTTCATATTGTTAATAATTTTTGCAGCTTTTAGGAAGAAACTGGCAATGTCTTCATCATCATTCATTTTTAAGTTTTCAAACTGGGCTCTATCGACTTGAAGTTTGGCAGTCTTTACTTTCTGGTCTCCCTCATGTATGTTTTCAAGAGTATCCCATATTTTTTTGGCAGTGTCTTTGTGCATTACTTTAATAAACTCTGCTTCACATAATCCATTCAGGATGGCATTCATGGCTTTTGCATTAGCCACAAAATCTTGTTTTGAGTCTTTTTCTGTGTCGGTTGCCTTCGGGGCATATCCTAATTCCACAGCAGCCCAGACTTCTATTCCTAGAGACATTATGTATGTCCTCATTCTGATTTTCCAGAAAGCATAATTTTCACTAGTGAAGAAAGGGGCTTTATTGGTTGAGCATCCTTCTTTACTAGCCATATTGGGAACCTAGGATCTCCTTTCAGTTGTTAGACTTGTACAAAGGAAACCTGCTCTGATACCAATTGTTGGACCTTTAATTAAACTGAGAGGGGGGGGGGGGTGAATCAGTTTAATACATATTTAACAATTCTAAATTTTCACCAAACTTATTTACAACTTAATATGTGAACAATCTTAAAATGTTACAGCCAGTATTAAATTAATGTGACACCATACTTATGTTGAGAGCAGCAAACAATTAAGCAGATTGAAAGAATCACATCAACACATAAGAAACGCACATAGAGACAAAAGATGTATGTGGAAACCCAAAAAGGGAGAAAACCACATCTTATTATTGTTGTGGTGCAAAGGAAAGCTCCAACTCCCTCTCACCACTGTTTTCTGCAGGCACCAGCCTATAGGAGGCTCTATACTCAATTTTGCAACCTACAACTTGCAAGGAAGCACCAACTCCCTTCAATTTTCTGCAGGCACCAACCTACAGGAGGCTCCAACCTCAGTCAGCTACAACTGACAGCTATCAAGCTGCAACTTGATAGGGAAGCTCCAACTTCCTCAATTTATCAAACTGAATGTTTTCTGATTTACCTCAGATATCAGCTCTGTTCTGTATCTGCTCTTCTTCTCTTAATATTTTCTGCTTTATTCTTCTATATTCTGCATTCTCTATTTTTTCTCCCTCTCTCTCTCTCTTACTCTCTTTGAGCTTATCAAAATTAATATTATATATAGAAATTCTCACATGACTGTTTGTATTTCACAAGGAATCCAAAGTGAACAGTCATGACTCTTTGGCTTCTATCTTCTTATTCCTTTTTCCAACTCCTTTTTAGAATTACTACAATATGTACAAATTTCCAAGCTACAGTGGGATTTTGTCTTTTCCTTAGGATACTTGCCTTTGCATCACAAACAATAAAAACAATTAAAAAAATTACATTCGAATTACAATGTGAACTCCAGCTCAACTCATTTAGTCTTTTGAATCGCTACACATTTGTTTTTTCTCTGGCTGTCTTTGTCTTTTCTGTGACTGTGTTTTATCTCCTTTCAGCTCCGTTTTCTTTTCTGTCCTCTCTGGGGGTGTAATTGCTGCATACGTGTAACTGAGCCTTTTAAATGAATAAAATGTAATTGCTGACTTTAAATCAGGGCAATTCCAACCCTTTTCATGCCACGAGTGTCTTGTTGATGTGGCGAGTACCGCGAGTGGAACATACGTTCATCACAATGGTTTTATATTAATAATCGCCCTCCCATTAAGCCGAGGCATATATATATATATAACCCACGGACCACGCGGCACTTTTTAATATGATCGCAACAACTTTACGTTAACAATTGCCCTCCACCTTAAGCCTTTGGTCTTATATTACAATCCAATAAATCGGATCACATCCTCTAATATATGAAAGGATCGGGCCCCACATCCGATGGTGGACAACACGTCGCAACGGCGATTGGCGGATCAAACAAAAAAAAAAATGCACAATGTAAAATTTGTGATGTGCGATGTTGCGATGGTGCGATATTGCGATTTCGCGATGTTGCGATGGTGCGATGGCACGATGTTGCGATGCTGCGATGGCACGATGGCGCAATGTTGCGATGTTGCAATGGTGCGATGGCGCGATGTTGCGATGGTGCTATGGCGCGATGGTGCGATGGTGCGATGGTGCGATGGTTATGATATTGCAATATTGCGATTGTTGCGATATTGTGATGTTGCGATAGTTGCGATATTGCGATATGCCCATACTGCGATGCTCTGATGCGATTAGGAAGGGTCCCACCTTATGGTACTTTGGTTATTTTTTTATATGATGCACTGCACATTATGTAATGCGTTGCATATATACTCCAGCATGGGTAGCAATTCCCGGAATTTGTGTTTATGTTATATGTAACGCTCTGCCTCTATATGCGCTGCCTCTTCCTCTACCTTAGCTGCTTCTGCTGTTGCACCTTTGCCTCTACTGCTATGATAACGGTTCTGCCTCTATGTTCACGACTCTGCCTCTGCCTTAGCTGTGCTTCTTTCTCTATCTGTGGCGTTTCTTCCATTCTATTGTTTGACTGTTACATTTCGACATTCTCTTCCACCTGTCTCCTTTGCTTTCTTTGTTCCATCTGCTCCTTGACTCCTGCATTCTCCTTTTGCTGCCTCTTCTTTAAATTACCCTGTCTCTGCTGCTCGACCCTCTCTACATATTGCTGCTATGCTGCTCTCTTTGCCTGTCTCTGTCTTTGTTGCCTCCTTTGCCATCAATGACAATATTTCCAACAATTATATGTTCATGGTTTTCCTTAAAGAGAAATGAAATGTACATGGTTTGTCTTAAGGTTTGTGGGGGAAATGACATGTACATGGTGTGCCTTAAATTTTATGGGAGAAATGACATGTACATGGTTTGCCTTCAAGTTTATGTGAGAAATGACATGTACATGGTTTTCTTTAAAGTTTTCCTTAAGTTTATGGTAGAAATAACATGTACATGGTTTGCATTAAAGTTTATTAGAGAAATGACATAGAAATGACACGTACATGGTTCCCAAAACACTAGAAAATGCCTTCATGTTTATGGGATAAATCACATGTAGATGGTTTCCAAAAACACTAGCATTTTCCTTTAAAATACATTAAATTAAATTTTATGATAGAAATGACATGTATATGGTTTGCCTTAAAATTTATGGGAGAAATGACATATACATTGATTTCCTTAAAGTTTGCTTTAATTTTATGGGATAAATGACATGTAAATGGTTTGCCTTAAAGTTTTCCTTAAAGTTTATGGGATAAATGACATGTACATGGTTTCCAAAAACACTACCATTTTCTTTAAAAATATATTAAATTAAATTTTATGGGAGAGATGACGTGTACATGGTTTGCCTTAAAGTTTATGGGAGAAATGACATGTACATGGTTTCCAAAAACACCAACATTTTCCATAGAATTATATTAAATTAACTTTTATTGAAAATTCCTTAGCTTTTATTGCAAATTCCTGAAATTTTATGAGAGAAATGACTCCAAATGCATTTCTTTAATTGAAAAAAAAAATCATTGTATTCTCATAGAAAATTATGTAAATACAAATAGACACAAATTAGAAAAAAAAAAAAAAATATATATATATATACTTGAGAGATACTCCAAATGCATTTCTTTAATTAAAAAAAATCATTGTTTTCTCATACAAAATTATTTAATTACACACACGGAGATAAATTAGAAAAATTATATAGACTTTAGAGCTACTCCAATTGCATTTAAAAAAAAACATTGTTTTCTCATAAAAAATTATGTAAATACATTTAGAGAGACAAATTAATCATTTTTTTCTTATAGTCCCAATCTGAAAGCGAGATAGATATAAGTGCTTGTTGATATAAAATGAGGATTCTCTTAAGTAATACAACACATCTACTTATGTCTATACCTAGGACATTATCAAATCAATGGTAATATAAGCTTAGAAAGTAATACAACATACATTATTGCCCATGTGAGCTTTGGAGTCACTCTATTACATTCAGTATAGGTGTGATAGTACTAGACTCATAACATCATATTTCATGCCAAAACATGTACTAGTAATTAATAACTTCATACGTGAAACTGCTTGGTAATAATAGTATAATGAGTCATCTAGTCATATGTTATAGATGGTGATATTAATGAATCACATATCATCTTAAGCAAGTAATGATGGTCTGTTATATCCATAAGTAACAACCAATCAAAGGTCATGTATTAGTATTCATTAAGGATAATCTTAACTCTATACCATAACATAATGCAAGCTAGTACTCTTCATATCAATCAATGGAGATGTAAGGTGTGATCAGTAATGTAGTAAGATATAGAGGTAATAAGAGTAATCATAAAGCCCACATAATATTTAACAAATAAATAATATTTTAATGGTGCTCATACTAACCGTGTATCATCATGTTATCAGTAACAGCCCGTATATGATATCCCAAGAATTAATGTGAAGCAACTAAGTTAGTGACACCAATCAAATATGGTAACTAGTTATTCCAATACAGCTAAAGTAAGCTTAGATAAGCTCTTTCACATACTCTTCATATCAATCAATGGAGATGTAAGGTGTGATCAGTAATGAAGTAATATATAGACGTAATAAGAGTAATCATAAAGCTCATATAAGATGTAACTAATACTATAATGGTGCACATACTAACCATGCATCGTCATGTTTATCAGTAATAAACTGTATATTATATCCTAGGAAATAATGTGAAATAGCTAAGTTAATGACACTAATCGAATATGGTAAATAGATATTCCCATACACTAAAGTAAGCTTGGATAAGATCTTTCACATACTCTTGATATTAATCAATGGAGATGTAAGGTGTCATCAATATTGTAGTAAGATATAGAGGTAATAAGAGTAATCATGAAGCTCATATAAGATGTAACTAATACTGTAATGGTGCTCATACTAACCCTATGTCATCATGTTTATCAATAATAAACTATATATGATATCCCATGAATTAAGGTGAAACGTCTAAGTTAATGACACCAATCGAATATTGTAACTAGATATTCTAATATAGCTAAAGTAAGCTTAGATAAGCTCTTTGACATACTCTTCATATCAATCAATGGAGATGTAAGGTGTGATCAGTAATGGAGTAAGATATAGAGGTAATAAGAGTAATCATAAATCTTATATAAGATGTAACGAATAATGTAATGGTGCTCATACTAACTGTGTATCATCATGTTTATCAGTAATAAACCGTATATGATATCCAAGGAATTAAATTGAAACATCTAAGTTAATGACACCAATCGAATATGGTAACTAGTTATTCTAATATAGATAAAGTAAGCTTAGATAAACTCTTTCACATACTCTTCATATCAATCAATGGAGATGTAAGGTGTGATCAGTAATGCGGTAAGATATAGAGGTAATAAGAGTAAACAAGCTCAGTTAATATGTAACTAATAAATTGGGAAAGAAACATAGATAGAAACAACATGAAACTCTGAGGCAGTTACCCACTTAAAGCAATCACATTGTATCTAAATGTATTTTATATAGGGCTTGCTCCTTTATCCATAAATCAATGAAAAAATATATGCACCATGCTTACAAGAAAAGCCATCTGTAAACAAGATTAAGAAAACAACAAAGTTATGAAATTATTGTCCAAACAGTCCCAAGAGATTAGTAAACTAGAAAACAAGACAAAAATAACTCACCAAGAACGTGTCTTTTCCTATTATATAAAAAGTCTCTATCAAATAAGGATCTCAAAGAATCTAGAAATCATAAAATCGGTGCCTGCTGCAGTGCACACCATTTATCAATCAACATCTTTGTTGATATCCTATGTAGCTAACATTGACAACCCTGCACGCTAGTATTTAGATCTGAGAATAAAAATGAAACAAGCTACAGTGGCTAATGACTAAGCATGACTAAGGGAAAGAAACGTTGGACTGCATTGGTGGAGATGGGGAGAAGCACCACTCCAACAAGGGTGACCGAGGTTTCTATGCCTATGTGTTTTTGAAGGAGTAACATAACTAGGTGGAGATGGAGTTGCCACATCCTACTATTTGGTATGAGGAGTCATAGTATAGTAAGTAGTCCATCTTGGAGATAAGGAGTAAGCTAGTAGTATCCCACTTGTAGTATATAGATGTACAATATATGAGTGAGTATATGTATTAGCAAGGCCTGTTGTGTTGAAGGTATCTAATTGAGTAACTAATACTATAATGGTGCTCATACTAACCCTATATCATCATGTTTATCAATAATAGCTGGTATATGATATCCCAGGAATTAAGGTGAAATAGAAAAGTTAATGACACCAATTGAATATGGTAACTAGTTATTCCAATATAGCTAAAGTAAGTTCTTTCACATCTAGTTTCATAATGCAATGCTAATAGTAATCATGTTATGAGCTATACTTGGAAATTCAGCTCAGACCAAGGAGGCAGAAGGTAATGAGAAAGTGCACGCTGCACAGGCAGAGCAGATGATGAGGCCGCAGATCGCCGAGGATGCATATCAGAAACTACACAAAACTTGCAAACACAACAAACTGAAAATTTGATTTAAAAAAGCAAATAAAAACCATAAACAACAAAAATAATAGATTTACCTTACCTTCCCACGTTCTCTTTCTCCCCTCCTCACCCATGTAAGAGATCAACACACCCAATACACTGATCGAAAACAGATATCAAAAACACAATGAGACAACAAAAGACCAATGAGACAACGCAATGGTGAAAAACAAAGACCGAAATAAAAAACAAAGCGATAAATTAAGAGAGCAGTGAGACATTGACCGAAATCGAAAATAGAGATAGGCAATAACAAAGCAGTGAGACAATGCAACGGCAACAAAAAATAGCAAACAAAAACTTGTTTCGGTCTCGGGGCTATTATATTTATAACAAAAAGTTCGGCGGAATTATAATTAAAGGTTTAGCCTTCTGCTAATTTTTTTTTTCTCTTTTTCCTATCTTCGATTAGAAATTTCTTTACCCACACCATCAATATGTCATCGTTAACGACAAAAATATTTCGGCCAAATTAATTTGATAAATTTAGCTGAACTTTCTAAAATTTCCGCCGAAGTTCCTAAAAGTTCGACGAAAGTGTTGGGAAAATCAAATTTTTGAACATGTTTCTGACGAAAGTGAAACCTAGCTTAGCATTTTTACCCAAAGATAATTTTACATGACCATTCATTGAACAATTCCTCCATGTCCTACTCGGAAAAGCATTCTTTTCATTCTTGAATGGCCTAGTAGATAAAACTACTTCTCTCTCATCTATGTAATGCTAGTGCAAAATTCGAAAGAGCAATAATCATATATTCTTGGTTATCATCTATAACACAATGGAAACATATATGGACGACTTGATAGCTTATGAAAAATCATTTCACAAGGTTATAACTATTGTTAGAAACGTTCTTGAAAGGTGTGAAGAAATGAAAATATCACGTTTCCATGAAAAATGCCATCTTCTTATGAATGTGGGATTTTCTCCAAGGGATCACGTGTACGGTGAAATAAGGTGAACATATCAAACCAATACCTACTGCTAAAAATTAAAAGATTGTAAACTTTTTTTGGTCATTTAAGTTACTATAAGACATTTATAAAATATTTCGACAAAATAACCTCCCTCCTATTCTCCTTGTTGGGTATGGTAGATTTATATTGAATTCAATAATGTCAAAAATGAATGCATAAAAGAAAAAACTACCTTAACACATGTCTTACCAAATCCTCATTGGAACCTTCTTTTCGAAATTTAAATCATGCTTTCTACAAATCACTAGGAAATTTTTTCCATCAACAAGAATAAAATTCCTTATACAACTTACTTTATCAACAAACAAAAAAAAGCACATTTACTCAATTTATGTTTAATTTATGAACAAATCTTATCTTTTTACAATTTTGAGATTACAATCAAATTTAGCTATCCATAGTAGACCTTTTATTAATAGTAAAATGTCGAAGTAAAACATGATAAATGATGAATTTCTATATGAACACTTCTTTCTTTCCCATGTGTGTACAAACACACTAATTTATTTATATATAAAACATTTAATAATAAGAAAATTTCAACCGTTATAATATTTGCAAGAATGTTAATATATTTAGTTTAATTTCATTTATATTATTCTCAATTATAATTTATTTTTTATATATTCTACAGCCCATTATACTGTGTAAGGGTATGGGTTAGTCACCAAAATTGAAATTTTGTTCATATATCTTGAAATAATAAAATTAATAATTTAAAAATGAAAAAAAAAAAAATTATGTAAAACATTTAAATAATGTGAACTTAAAATTTGAAAAAAAATTTACACTTTATAAGATTTGATCCCTTAAAACACCTCTCTAAAAACATAATAGATCAAGAGTTTGATAAATCTAAACCACTATAAATAATTAGAAAAACACTATTATTATTACATGATTATCTTTCCTTATTTGATAACTAATTTACCCTCTTATGCATCTTATAATTAATAGATGATAACTATTATCATTACATGATGTTTTTTCCTTATGTGATAACCATGTTTTTCTTTTCGACTAGTGACTGCTCCTCATCATGATTTGACTGAACTAGAGATTTTACTCTTACGTGCCCTCTCTGATTTTCAGGCCAGGAGTACCCTAAAGTCAATATCGCTTATCGTTAAGTGTTGTTTAAACATAAAAAATATGGCTGTGATGGAAGTCGCTTGCATATATATATCATGGCATGCCATTGCAGGTTGGTTTTGAAGGATGTAATGCTATGAAAAATGGGAAGGCTGTCGAATTGTTCGTTGCTGTTTTATATTCGAATTGTTAGTTGTTGTGTTATTTCATCCTTTGACAATACCTTAAACATGTGATATTGTTTCGTCCTTTGTTTGTTATTAATTTTCAAACAATATGTCGTGTCCTTGAGTGCCTCGCTGGCTCGATCTCTCTTTTCTTCAAAACAATCTTTTTATTTGTGTTTGGACTTAGGGAGAACATTTGCGGTTGGGGTTGACAGTGTTAGAGTCGGTCCTTACAGCCCTCCGTCAGAGATCATTTCGCTTTTTGCATATCATTCTTAGGTCTCTCGCTTGTTCCACTCCGTTGCATTTCGCTAGGAGCATGCCATTGACTGACGAGGGGGTTTGGTTGTCTTGTGTTTCCTCATGCTTGTACCTGCAGGGCTATATAAAATTCCTCAAAAATCACTGAAGTTCATAGTCATTTCATTCATGGTCATTAATGATTGTTTTCGTTAAAAAAGAGTCTTTAGTCCTAGAGTCTAGGGTTTTCAAGTCCTTTGCATACATGTCATAAAAGCTCACAGGCCATGAGGTTGGTTCCAAAAAGTTCTCGTTTCATATTTTTATTATCAAAAGAATTTGAAGACATTTCTAGTCCAAAACTCTGTTTTGGAACTAGAAATTGTCTAATTTCAATTTTTGTAATAATTGTATTTATTTCACCATAAGAAACTTCAGAACAAGCCTCTGATCTTTTCCAAAGCCAAATGCCGGATCCCTGCAAAAACAATCGAGCATTATCAGTCCAAAACTCAGAAAAAGCAAGAGAAAGTCAAAGAGCAGCATTGTATTAAATGACCAATTGACAAAGTGTCGAAACATTATAAAAGTGGGTTAGCAAACAAATTTAAAATCAAATTCGGATTATAAGGGATGGAGCATTGAAATACAACATTATTGAGAAACAAGAACTTGCGCTTGTAAAGGCCTTGAAATATTTCTGTATGTATATATTGCATTCCCACATTATAGCATACGTTCCTAACGCAGCAGTTAAAGATGTTTTGGTACATGCAGATCCAGAAGGAAGACGGGGTAAGTGGATCGCTGCGTTGTTAGAATACGATGTGGAGATTAAACCGACCAAGCTGATCAAAGGACAAAGACTCGCCAAGCTTATGGCTGAAACAAATCTGCATGCTCTAGATATAAATTTGATCGCTGCCATGTCCGATGAAGATGAGGAGAGTACGTCAGTTCAGGTATCTGATATTTTTGTTTCTTCCCCTTGGTATGCTGACATTTTATACGTGCTTCAGAATTTGTCTCCACCTCCCGGGATGCCTAGAAATAAAAGTAGAACATTGAAGTTGAGAGCTGCAAAATTTTGTATATTGAATTCTGCATTGTATTGGAAAGACCCTGGGGGAGTGTTGTTGAATTGTTTGGTAGAGGAGGAAGCCAAAAGAGTTTTGGAGGACTTTCACAGAGGTGACTGCAGAGGCCATTTGTTTTGGAAGACCACGGTGAATAAGATTCTAAGGGCAGGGTATTATTGGCCTTCTTTGTTTTCTGATGTATATAAGGCTGTTAAGAATTGTCACGAGTGTCAAATTTTCGAAGGGAAGCAAAAATTACAGCCTTTGCCTCTCAAACCAATTGAAGTTAGTGCACCATTCCAGCAGTGGGGATTGGATTTTATCGGAGAAATCCACCCAGCATCTTCCGGACAACATAGATGGATATTGACAGCTACGGACTACTTCACAAAGTGGATCGAGCGATTCCCACTCAACAGGCCACGGATGCGGTAATTATCTCTTTTCTTGAAAACAATATTCTGTCACGTTTTGGGTGTCCTAGTAAAATAATCACAGATAATGCAGCGGCCTTCAAGTCTAAGAGAATGGTTGAATTTTGCTATAAGTACAATATCAGCTTGGGACATTCGACTGCCTACCATCCGCAAGGAAATGGCTTGGAAGAATCTTCAAATAAGTCCTTGGTGAATATCATTAAGAAATTGTTGGAAATCAATAAAAAGGGCTGGCACAAGAAATTAGTGAATGCACTGTGGGCTGATAGGGTAAGTCAGAAAAAGTCTATTGGCATGTCTCCTTTCGAGTTGGTGTACGGGATAGACACGGTTTTTCCTACTTCGCTTGTTGTCCCGGTAGTCAAATTGCTTCAGGAAGCTGGTAGTGAGGAAGATCCCATGCAGCAGAGGATTAATCAGATGATTCATTTACAGCAGACACGGGAGGAGGTATTTCAAAATACTTTCAAGTTGCAGGAGCACATCAAGAAGATTTATGACAGGAAGGCAAAAGCGGATAAGTTTTAGCTGGATGAGGTAGTTTTGAAGTGGGATGCTCGGAATGAAGATAAGGGAAAGCACGACAAATTTGAAAACCTATGGAAGGGTCCTTTTAAGATTGCAGCGTATCGTGGTCAAAATGCATTTCTTCTCAAGGAAATGAATGGAGATGATTGTCCTGGAGGGCCGATCAATGGTCGATTGCTAAAGCGATACCACTTCTGAGTATTTTCTGTTGATTTCATCATCATTGTATATATCATTTTACTTCTGTTTTATTGCAAGTGTGTACTGATCTCTCATCTTCAGTCTGGGGCCCGGAGCGAAGGCTATAATTCTGGAGATGGAGGTTGGTTGGTTTGAAGTTTGTCAAGTCAGTTTTATCAGTCTTTTCAGTTTTAGAATTGAGTTAGTTTTGGTCAAGTTTCAGTCTCTTTTCAGTCAAATTTACAGTCAATAAATATATCAAGAGTTTTGAGTTTTTTGTCGAAATAATGACTCCATCGCCCAATGGATGAAGGCACTATTTGACTCCCCCAGAGATCTGCCGTTCTTGGCATCTCCATGGAGCCACCATCCCCATTGGAGCCAATGTTAGAGTCGGTCCTTACAGCCCTCCGTCAGAGATCAGTTCACTTTTTGCATATTCATTCTTAGGTGTCTCGCTCGTTCCACTTCGTTGCATTTCGCTAGGAGCATGCCATTGACTGACGAGGGGGTCTGGTTGTCTTGTGTTTCCTCATGCTTGTACCTGCAGAGCTATTTAGAATTCCTCAAAAATCACTGAAGTTCATAGTCATTTCATTCATGGTCATTAATGATTGTTTTCGTTAAAAAAGAGTCTTTAGTCCTAGAGTCTAGGGTTTTCAAGTCCTTTGCATACATGTCATAAAAGCCCGCAGGCCATGAGGTTGGTTCCAAAAATTTCTCGTTTCATATTTTTATTATCAAAAGCATTTGAAGACATTTCTAGTCCAAAACTCTGTTTTGGAACTAGAAATTGTCTAATTTCATTTTTTGTAATAATTGTATTTATTTCACCATAAGAAACTTCAGAGCAAGCCTCTGATCTTTTCCAAAGCCAAATGCCGGATCCCTGCAAAAACAACCAAGTATTATCAGTCCAAAACTCAGAAAAATCAAGAGAAAGTCAAAGAGCAGCATTGTATTAAATGACCAATTGAAAAAGTGCCGAAACATTATAAAAGTGGGTTAGCAAACAAATTTAAAATCAAATCTGATTTTATTGGATATTTTTCTTCATATTTAAGCCATGGAAAATCATTCATTTCTACCAATTCTCAAGGCAGTAGTCGAAATTTGTGAAGTGGAGGGCCGAAGATGTGTTTGCAGAGTTGTTGACAGGCTTTGAGGGTGCGCACTACCCATACAGGAGGCGCGCTACCCATATAAGGGGCGCTACACATATAACACCCACAGCTCGTGTTGGATATCAAGTGCGCTACGCGTATGCTGCGCGCTACGCGTTGGGCAGGGGCGCTACCCATATAGCGACAGACCCAAAAAAATTTTTCCTTTGCATCCGATTTTGAGCTCAAACACCTCCATCAACGTGCAATAGGTTTTTAAACATTTCTCAGTGATTTTTGAACAGGGTTTTGGTATTTTTAAAGTGGGAAATTAATGAGTTTGATGTGGAAAGAGGAGAAATCTATAAACCCTATGTTCATAGCAAATTCAATTCTCAGGGTTTTAAAAGATATATGACAGTCTTGTGAAGGGTTTGTAAACTTTGTGATTGGTATATATATGCTCATGCCTGTATTGCTTGTGGCGCCCTGACACATTATATACATCGTCCTCACGCCTTTTCTTGGCCATTTTACCACTGCTGCCACGCCCTTTCATGTTTTCACATAGTCTCATTGTTTACTTATCCATATCCTCCATCGCCATAATATCACCATATGTTGTCATTGCTATTGTTTCATTGCCACTGTCTCCTATTAACAAACATAGTCCTTTGACAAATCCTTGGCCAGTATTGCAAAGGCTGTACCATACATTACACTTTCTACTCATTTATCAAACTTTCTTGTGATCAAAACAGAGACTGCTTTTATGCCACTAAAACAGAGCTTTTACCACTGTCACTTGTTTTCTTATGATGCTTTGGTACATATGCAACATATTTGGGTTTTGAGCATACATTGAAACTTTGATTTCACTACACCTATATCAGCATTCATATTGCAGTCATCTTGTTTTCAAAGCCATGTCAGAGACAGATTCAGTTTATGAGCAGGAGTCGGACAGTGATTCCACAGCAGAGGGTAATGTGCCACGAAGGCCTCACAAAGGTGGCAAAGGTGGTAAGCATCTCAGGGAGGAGCCTACATCTTTGGCTCAATTGCAGGCATGTCCGCTTGCAATGGATTTTTTTCAGTATCAATCATGTTTTCGATACTGTGAGATGATTTCACAAACCCAGCTTCATCGTGAACTAGCTCGTCTATTTGTTCTACATTTACATGATGGCCGTGTAAACCTCACCGGAGTAGATTTCATTCTGTCACCAGAGACTATTTCTTAGGCCACCGGGATACCAAATTTAGGAGAGGAATGGAACAAACATCAACAGTTAGAGAAATTCCACTATGAGCCATACATCAAACCTGGGTATATGAGGAACTTGAGTAGGGTTTTTCCTTTCAGATTCATGAGGGATGAGTTTGCACCACTGATGAAACTCATCATTCGATATTTTAGTTGCGAGGGCAGATTCTCGCGTCTCTATGTGTACCATGTCCGTTTGTTGATGCATTTCACGAGGGTACGTATGATGAACATTCCGTACTTCATGTATCGCAACATAGAGAGGATGATGATTTTTGTATAGAAGAAGACCCCAGCACAGCAGCATAGAAGTATATATCATTACGCTCTGATCAAGATCGTAGTGGTACATCAGTTGACACAGCAGGGCATCACTTGGGAGGATTTCATCTCCCGTGACTTTTTCACAGCGCCACAGCCACCTCTTGAGGTATTTCATGATGCGGGAGAGCCTTCACACCAGCCTGACATTCTTGAGATCGAGCATATCAGTGCTCCATTGTATGTGACATACCAGCGAGGCCACAGGGCCTTATTTGCAGCGACACGACGAGTACTATCTCCACCCAGGGTGGAAGGGGTCTCGTTGATTACATCAGCAGAGCGAGTATTATCTCCACATGATGTGGAAGGGGTCTCACCTTCTTCTTCAGCACAGGTACAGTTTCAGGACAGGGGCAAGAAGCCCATGCATGATGAGGGCCCATCAGGAGGTCAGGACACGAATTTCACGATCATAGATGTTGATGCGAGCTCTCCTAGCTCGAAACTGAAAGAGATCATCCAGGAGCAAAGGGCCGAGAATGACATGCTGAAAGATAAATTGCAGAAGGCTCAGTGGGTGATAAACTACCTGGAGCAGCGCAACAAACAGCTAGAGGATGAGCACACACTTTATGAGGCACGGCGGTGGGCGGGATCGCGGTGGCTGAAAGGGCAGGTGGCCGAAAGCACCGGTTGAGCTTAACCCAGACCTCCTTTCTTAACGAAGCAATCCTCGAAGAAAGTTGTGAAAGGCCATGAACAAGGCACTGCCCATACATGAAGGTCATTGACTGCATGCTGTACGCAAAGCAAGAATGAAGATTCTGAAGAGGAGGTTGAGCGAAGCACTAAAACGGCGAAAAAGGCCTGATCCACTCTGGATTTTGGCCGAGGCTTCGTTGGCTAGACATGATACATGATGGAGGGTCTTCGCTCCGAATTTGAGCAAATTCGGAGAAATTTTTGTCATTTTGAAATATTTTGGTCCAAAAACAGATTTTTCCGCTATACGGGTAGCGCGTCGATATGCTCACTTTTGTTCGGGACACTTTCTGAAGGAAATCTTTGCATTTTTGGGTTTTTCATGGTAATTTATGCATGCTCAGGAATTTCTGAAGCATTTCATCAGATTCTGGATGGTCAAAAGGCTCAAAAACACCATGAAAACCACCTTGCTGCCACCTTTTGCACCAGCAAGAAGTACTTCTGGGAGAATGAAGTTTTGGAGGGGAAAATGAGCTCACGGTGGAAATTCCACTTGGGTTGGATAGCGACATCCGAGGCTTTCACGGCTGCTCAGAGCTCAATTTGGATGCGGGAAGTACTCCGAGTGAGCTGAAGGCGTCCACGTATGACTCGGGGCGCTACGCACACTGGTTTTGGTCAATTTTCCACCAATCGAAGAGTGACCGGTTCGACAGTTTTGCTTGTGGATGAAATTTTTGGGTTTTCATGATGTAAATTGATGGTTGGCATGTAAATTTGGCTTACTTTTACCTATTTTAGAAGATTCACTCTCAAAAAAGTGAAAATCATGTAAATGAATCAGTTTCCACTCTTTTAGAGGCAAGTTGTTAGCTGCCTAGATTTTAGCTCCTTGATTAGAATTTGGTTGAAACGGATCCCTGAAGAAGGAATTCGACCCCTATAGGCATGGGAAGGGGTTAGAGTGATCTATATATTGTAATTTTTGAGACATTCTACAGGTTGGACTCTTGGGAAACGTTTGGCACACTATTGTACATATTTTTCATATTTTGGCTAAGGAAAGATCAGAGGTTTTGCAACACCTATTGGGATTCTTGTGGCTTTCAGTTCTTGATGGTGTTTTCTCTCAGTTTATTGTAATTTATTTCATGTTTAAATGTATGCCATCTCTTCTTATGCTTCTGAAACTAAATGAATGAGTAGATGAGGTTGAATCCATTGTTTACAGTGCTCTGCCTTTGAATTCGTTTAGTTTTACATGTTTTCGCCTGTTTGGAGAGGATCCATGTTCCCTCTTGCCCTCTTTAGCTCCTTTTCATTCTGATCCATCCATATACTCGATCAAAAGCATCAAGACTATCGCCTACCTTGCCCCAACTCGAATTCTGCAAAGATCTGGCCTTATCCCCGGACCCAATTTTTTTTTTTCCCATTTCTCCAACAAAAACCCAAAAAAAATCAAAATCAAACCTTCCTATCTCTTTAATAGCCTAAATTTAGTATTCCTTGTTCATTATAAGTCATCTCAGCTCCTCTGAAAATCTTTTTCCGAGATAGACCCGGAGAGAGCCCTCTCCTGTCCTCGTAGGGCTAGCTACGAGGCTGAGCGTGGTTTGATGTAGCCTTGAGTTTTACCTTATTTCAGCCTAAGGTAGATTTGAGCGCTAACAGCAGGATTAAATGTATGTTGTGCAGTCACTGCAAGCGATAAAAATGTGGTAAAAATCACTCAACAACATTGCTAACGTACACGACCCTCCTGGTGGCAACTGTAGCAAACTTTGCTTTCTGTAATGCGACTCTGTGCTTTGTACGATGCTTCTCTTATCATTGATGATTTAATTCATATTAATTCTTCTGTTATCAATAAAATAGAACTGAATTCATCATCTTGATTTAAGAAACAATGGAAATACTGTTATGTATAATGGAAACAAATGCTGCAACTATGAAAAATAAAACCAGTCAAAAGAAAGACCAACACTCTGCAAAATGTTACCTAATTTAATGTGTGGGTGGTTACATAAGATAGTTAATCATAAATAATAACTGCTGCTAATCATAAATAATAACTACTGCTAAGGCACATAGGCCACCATACTAACTCTAAACATAAATGATAAATCAATCATGTGAATGATTATGATTATTGGAGCCTAATTATGCACCCTTTCCACAGTAATTTTCAAAGGAGATCTTCATTGAAGTTTCAAAAAAAGAACACAATGATTATTGATATGCTTGGAGTTTGTGAAAGCTTACAAAAGCATGACAAATCACCACAATCAATCATAACAACTTCTAAAGATAAAGCACGGAAAGAGAGAGATGATCTGACACTTATTCTAATATCATTAGAAACAAACGATATAGCTACTATTCGTAATTGTTCATTACATAAAATAACTTTTGTTCCTTATACTGTGTCAGTTCATTTACGACTCATTTTAGAGAATAAGCATTGTCATTGTAGTTTTTTGGTAGTTAAATAAGTTTTTTTTTTAATTTCTCTTTCACAAGGAAATTGGTAGGTAAATAAGAATTTTTTTATTTCTCTTTCACAATGAAAGGAAATTGGTAGGTAAATAAGAATTTTTTTTATTTCCCTTTCACAAGGAACGGAAATTAAGCTTTCTTCTTCTTAATAAGCGGTCTCGTGTATAGTAATCATAGTCGTTCCAAAGTGCTTTAATAGTATTGAAAACGAAACTTATTAATCTTATAAGATTTATTTTATATGATTCATAATTTATAAATCACTAATATCATTTATTTTTTCGATTTAATTTTCCAAAAAAAAAAATTAAAAAAAAATATTGTTTAAAAATTAATATTTAAAATAAAATTTAAAAAAATTTAGAAAAAAAAAATAATTTAAATAATTAGTATCATAAATCATGGATTATAGTTGATGCTAACTAGTGTTAATTAATATATACAGATTTAATTAGATTAGTTAATGCTAATTAGTGTTAATCAATATGTATATATCTAATTAGACATAGACTTTCAAAATAATAGTGCATTTCTGAAAGCTAAAAAATATGACCTGTTATTTTGAACTCTAATTTAACTATATTTTAAAAGAAGAAAACTCAAGATTTAAATGTATTTATATAAATTATATATAAGAAGTTGCAATACTTAAATATTTATTTTTGAAAAATTCGAATGAAATAATCATCAAATGATTCTACTTATTAAAAACAAATTCTATCATATATATTTCATGAATGAAATAAGCATTTCCTTGAGAGTATATAGAATTTTATAAACACAAAATTATGAAAATTTTATCTTAAAAATGAAATAAAAAAAATAGGAAATTGTGAGCTGATATATGTACATCATATTAACCCAATATAAACATTTTATAAGATAAAATACTTTAAATATTCTCTCTCTACAATGATTAAGTATGATGCATGCACATGACTTAAGGAGATGTTGGAAAGAAATTGTTTTGAAGTATATAATACTGGTTTTAGGTGAGGGGGAGCTATTAACATGTGTTTGGAGATAATCTTGGTAAATAAAAGTGACATGACATTAATGAATTCACCTTATCAATATCAAAGTAAAAATATGGAAGAAAAATAGAAATTGTGTGAGTTTTACCTCCATGAAATTGGATGAGGCACCAAGAACTAAAAGCAAAAGAATGAATAAATATAAAGAGAAGAAATAATACAACCCTCTCTTAATTAGGTTGAACTCCCTAAGGTAGGAGACATCCTTGCTATCCTTGATACTTGTCTATGAACCATCATGTTGCTCCAATTTCAGAAGGTGGACACTAAAAGATCATTACACATTTAAATGATACCTTGAAGATTAAGGAGGTAGTGACTACCTTATGGATTCCTTATAAGAGAGCCACATTCTCCCAACTCAAACATCTCACTCTACAAAATGTCCATGAAGAAAAAGAAAATCAAGGCAGATTAGGTTGAGACTCAATCCCCCTCTTCTCTTGTAACCATCATTATCAACAAACTTGAATCTTAAAAAACAAGAAAGAGAGTTAAAGGAAGTGAAAGAATCAGGAAAAGTTTATAATCCTTCTTATAGTTATTTTCACAAAAAATGTGCAAGCTAAGTTAGATGTGATAATGAAAATTTACTATTCGACAATGCCATTAATACACTCATTTTGTCCTCCTAACATTTTTGTAGCCAAAAATACACACTATATGTCGTTACTTAATTGATGATATGTTTTTATTTAAAGCTAACCATGAGTTGAATGAGGTTATTATATTTACTAAGGTAAACACATGGTCTAACTTGACTGGTGGAGACATTAGAGGGATTATTTTTTTTACTTCTACAATTGGAACTGTATCAAATTCAATAGTAGTTTACTCAAGCATATTATGAACTATTAGGAGACTCGATCTATTCATAGGAGTCAGTTGGTTCCCCAAACCGTTGGCCCCACGTTTCAGATTTCTAGATTTAGGAAGATACATTTATGCAATTAGTTTAGGATGCAATACTTTCTGTCAATAGTTGGCTTTCTTGAATCTTTCACTTTATATTAGTTAGAATGAAGTTCAATTTTTCATATATTTTCTTTGGATATTCTAATTGATTTTCATCCTTGATATTTGGTAATCATGTTTTAATGTCACCACATGTAATAATTGGTAAGAAAAGAAATTGTGTCCTTCATTTTCTTCTTTACATTCAACAAACATGGGTTCTTAACTTAATAGAAGCAATTTTACAACATAATGTAAGACTAATGAAAATAATCAGATTAGAATATAGGGATTATCCACAAACTATTATTGGTACAATCTCAAAAGAAATATAGTTTTGAGAAATTACATCACAACATTTTGCGCACACAAAACTTTGCCACTTAAAGTAATTCATTGATGATATACATAAATACATTTGTAGATCTACTAAATGCCTTTTAAATCTTGTTTCACATATTTCTTTATATTAAAAAAAACAATCCTGTAATCAATCAAACCCATTATTAATTAGAGGGAACAATCAATAAATATATATATAAATAAATATATATATATATGGTCATTAATAAAAAGGGCAGTATATATCAGCAGTCCCATAATATATTTGGTGAAATAAAACAAATGACATTAATATACCGGGTAAAATCAAACAAGTGACATATACTGTCCCACCCATTAATGACCGAGTAGTTATATATAGTTAGCCATTAGTTACTGCGTAATGTATTTGGTACTTGATTTCTTATTAATTTTCAGTAGGGACAGTACGTATGTTAAACATGTGATATGTATTTCATCATGTGATTGTGTTTGCTATCAATTTTCAAGATGGACAGAACGGTTTCATGTTTAACGTGGGTGTCGATTCCTTCCCTGGCCCGCTGCTCAGAGATGAAATCACAGAGGTATGGGATAGATTTGGATTGTTTGAATTGTATTTGGCTTCCGATGATATTTGCGGTTGGGGTCGAAATTAACTTACAAACGCAAAAAATGGAATATGTGTGTTTTTCTTTAATGTCCTTCAGTCCTCCCACCAATAAAAAAATGTGGTAAAAAAGCATTCAACAAAGACGACCCTACGCGGTGGCAACGCCAGCAAACTTTGGTTTCTACGACTCTGCGTTCTAGGATAAAAATGAATTGCAATAAATATGTGATAAAAAAGTATTCAACAAAATTGCTTCTAAAGTAGAGGACCCTCCTCGTGACAACGCCAGCAAATTTTGCTTTCTGTAATGGGACTCTGCCTTCTCCGATTTTCCCTTATCACTGGAATATGATTGAATTCATACTGATGCATATGTTAACATCAGAATAAATTTGAATTCATCATATTAATACCGGAAACAATTGTATATATAAGAAACCACTGTTCCAATTATCAAACATAAAGCCACTGAAAAGAAAGGCGAACACTTTGCAAAATGTTAGATAATTTAAATTATTGGTGATTTCATCATGTTAATCAAACATAAATCATGAATCAGTCAATCATTTGAATATTTATAATTATTGTAGCTTGATTATGATTTTTGAAACATCCTTTTGACGTATAATTTTATGGACGATTTTCATCGAAGTGTAACCATTATTGATATGCTTGGAGTTTGTGAAAGCTTACACAAGCATCCCAAATGACCCCAATCAATCATACAACTTCTTTAAAGATAAAGCACAGATACAACTTCTTTAAAGATAATGCATGGAAAGAGAAGATGATCTGACTCGTAATGCCATCATAAGCAAAGTATTCCTCATTCTTCATATAAACGATTATAAACGATTTTAATATATAAGATGCCTTTTCTTCTTTATAACGATTTTCATTGAAGTTAAGAACCCATAAAAATAAATAAAAAATAAAATAAAAACTAATAATTATTGATATGCTTGGAGTTTGTGAAAGCTTACACAAGCATCACAAGTGACCACAGTCAATCATAACAACTTCTTTAAAGATAATGCATGGAAAGAGAGGATGATCTGAGTCGTAATGTTATCATTAAAAAAGTATATAGTTAGTATTATTGATTCTTCATATAAACGATTTTAATATATAAGATACCTTTTCCTCTTTATAGTTTGTGTGTTCTTTAATGGCTGAGTTGAAAAATAAGCATTGTCTTTGTACTTTTGGGAGTAAATTGACCTTTTTGTTACCTTAATAATTTTAATTTTCTTTTTAATGATAATGGAAAGGGTATTTTATTAATCTAAATTTCAAGGACAATCCTGTCAACTATGTTGAACAATATTTACACTATGCTATAATAAATAAATGAAAGATGAGTAAACTTATTTTTATTATTAATCTCACCCATAATGAGGAGTTTACAAATCAACCCTTGCAATAAAGCCATAGTAATAATAAGGAGTATAGAAATCAACACTTGCAATAAAAATAAACATAGTTGATTTTGGAAAATTTGCAAAATAGCTATATTTTATTAATATATGTTTTTCTTAAAATGCAATAATTCTTCCAATATTGGTGGACTGTGGCAAGTGGGTGAAGTTTTATGTGACATAAATTATTACAAGGTTATAATAAAGAATAGAATCTATGTCTTGTGTATTTTAAAAATTAGAAATAAAAATTATTTGTTTATTTATTTATTTATTTTTAACAAAATTAAATTTAAATTAGAAAAAATTAAGATACATCAAAATTTGAGATGCCGGAGTGAACATGGAAATTTAATGAAAAAAAAATTATGCTAGGAATTTAAGAATATTGATGATAAAATCACATTGCATTGGAATTAATACATTTTCAATATTTAATATGTCTTCTCCATTACAAGAGTGAGGAATTAATATTTAACATTTAATATGTCTTCTCCATTACAAGAGAGAGGATCTTTTTCAATTTATGCTATAAAACATGGTGTCGAAAAGTGGAGGTGCATTTGAAGAGTCCATTGGTCATGTAGTATTTTGCAAAGAGATGTGAAACTTGTTACGAGGTAGACTAGTAGAAAATCCTAAAGAAGAAAATATAGATATTAAAGTCTTCGAAGTTATTAGCAGAAATAAATATATATATATATAAGTGTTAAGTACATCTCTTTTACTTTACAAAGAATTCATTTTCAATGTATTTCAAGTTGAATCATATTTTGCTCATTTTTTGTGCTTTCTTTCTCATGCTTTTGTGAATTTGTGTGTTTCAAATTACATGTATTTGGTTTCCTTAATAATGTCCATTTGTTTCTTTCTGTTTCAAGTTATTCGTTTGGTGGGCTTAACAATTTTCTTCACTAAATATGAAACATAGTTAACACTAATACAACATCTAAAATATGAAATAGGAATTGAGTTGACATTAATAGAGTATACTCACACTTTAGTTGATGTTGCTAGTAGATTTTATTCTTTGTGTCTTCACAAAAAAAATAGTTAGGGTTGGTAAGATTTTCCAAAGAAAGATACACTTCAAGTATTATTTACATGCATTTGTTAGTTTATAAATTTCAAGTTACATGCAATTGGGTGGGTTAGAAATATGCATTTGTTTGTGTGTTTTAAGTCACATGGAATTGGTGGGCTTAAAATTCTACTTCTCTCGAGTATAAGGGACAATTTAGTTAACAATAGTGCAATGACAAAAAATATGAAGAAAGGATTTAGTTAACAATAGTACGGTAACATAAAATATGAAACAACCATTCAATTAATATTAGTAATATAGTTTTTGTCTAAGTGACATGTTGAGGCATCATCTCCCCTTGATTTCTTCCAAATTATGGGGTCTTCCATGTAAATTTTGTTACTATCACTCTTTAATTAATTTCTTTTGTTTTATTTTGAAAAAAATTTGCATTCTTGGGCTTCGATTTTTGATGGTTCAATTTCTTTCATTTCCTTCACAACTTTCTATGACACATTTACTTAATTTCACCTAATTTCGGTTATAAATCGAAATTTATGGTATTTAAATATTTATAATATATTAGTAACTTGGCCCATATCCATGTAAATTTAGTAACATGTGTATATTAATATTAATGTTAGAAGGTATTAAATTTTATTTATTAAATTATATTCATTAATTTATTTATTATTTAAGGAATTTCAAAAAACTTTATATTTTAAAAATATATTGTAAATATATTTATAGTATATACATAATATATAATAAAACTTTAAAATATCTCTTATACATTACATAAAAGAGTGGGGGTATGGGGCATTAAAAACCTCTGTCTTTTTTCCACCTCTTCGGTAGCCAAATTGGGATGGCGACTACTCACTCCTTCAAATATCTAGACCTAAGTGGTGAAAAGGAAATATATTGATCCCATCCTGATCAATGACTGGATTCGGTTACTAGAGAAATATTTCTACACAGTTTCATCTATTTGGAAGGCCACCCTTTCAGCTCTTGGCTTACTGGAGAAAGGTATGGCTTGGAAAATCGGAAATGGGGAGTGACGTCATATTGGTTTGGACCCCTAGGTTGGATGTAATAATACATTCTCTCTACCTGCGGGCATTTGAGCGACCCTCAATTCCTGTGGTGTTATCACTCCAATAATTCTCAAAGTTGTGAGATTTTGATTTATAGTTTAAAGAATATCAAAGGTAACCACAAACCTACTTTTAAGCTTTAGGATCTAGCCTTCCTAAGGCTCAGAGTGGGCTCTCTCTATAAGATTTAACTTTTGTTTATATTTGATTTTAGGCTAGTTATATAGGGCAAATTGGTTTTGGGGTTTTGATTTGTTTTGGTGGGAAAATAACTTAATGATATGGGTAGTTGTGGATCTTTAATTCATTGGGCAGATGGAGTCAACGTGTCAAGAAGACAGATCAAGATCAAGGTCTAAATGCAAATTTTCACAAAGCAAGATAGCAGAGTCACTTCAGATCTTCAAAGGTTGGTGGCGAGATGGTTTTTATCAAGATAAAGAGCAATTCAGAATTATTTGATCCAAATAAGGAGTGAAAAGGTAGAGGTCAATTGAAATTAGGGAGAAATTAAGGGTTCCCTAGTCTGGATATCAGCAGAAAACATTTAAATGAAAACCAGTCAATAACAGAGTTCTTTTAACAAATTCTGATATAACAATTCCTAATTTCACATTAAAATTTAGAACACATTTATGAATGGATGAAAAACATAAGAAAATTGACAAATAAAATTTAGAAAATACTTTACTTCAGTGTCCCAACACATGAATCCAATAATATGATGCTTTATTTCTTGAGATCCAAATTCTGAGTTGAACTTGATATAAAAACCCTTAGGTTCAGAATATAATAGTTATAGAAATCTTCAGCAATTAATCCACAATGAATACTTCAAATGATGAAGTATTTGTACAAATTCTAAACTAGAATATCTTGAAAAAATATCAAGATTGTTTTACAAATATCTCAAAATTGTATTACATAAATAGAACTTAAATAAAGGACACTCAAAACTAATGAATCTATTTGGCACTATATTTATGGATTTATGGTGACAAGGAAGATAAATTCTAATTTTATAGCAACACTTCGTTGATGATGAGGCTTCCAAGTCACTAATTGTCTCCTTCCTTTGTACATTTTGCTCCAGAAATTCTGCAAAATTGGGGTCCAGTGGTACCTTTGTATATCCCAATCCAAGATAGATATGTAAAAAGTGAAAGAGATTATTTTATATAACTATGTTAGTGAGATAAACCTCTCTGAGGTTCCTAAAATTCCACTCCATTTGTTCACAATAAGCTATGCAAAAAGATGTGTAAGACAGAACTTTGTAGAGTCCGAAAAATAGGTTTTGAAGATGTGCAGGTATCTATCATTCTATAATACTTGTGTAAAACGGGAGATAGGATTTTGTATATTGGCCTCTTAGGAACATAAACCACCTCTAGTTTTGCAACATTCATCTTGGATTGGCCAAATAGTTTCCGCAAAACTATGACTTAAACAAGAAATTTCTCAAAAATGTCCCTTCCTGCTCCGTTTTCATCTTTTAACCTTAATGTTCTTTTAACTATTTTTTACTTTTACTTTGGATAAATTTCATTAGTTCTGGTGAAAGTGTTTTCGTTTATTTTTAACCATTACTGCCTTTATGTTTACTTTTATTGTTTTACCTTGACTGCTTTGTTTTTTTTTATTTGACTTTCACTGTGACTTTCATCTGATACACTTTAACAGTGATGCTCTTTGACTGTTTTGTTTTCACTGTCAATGTGAATTCTTATTTCACTTTTACCATTTACTGTACCAATTTATCTCTCTCTGCATAAATTAATTCCTCCTGTTCTACTGCGTGGAATCTTTTGTTAAGGAATATCATTTCAAATTCATTTTTTTGTAAGTTTTTTAGGAGTAAAGAACTTTAACTAGTATTAAATTTTTTATCCCAATTCTCCTTTTGCTACTAACCTGAAAAACAAAACACTAATTAATGAGACAGAGGTCTGCAAGGAGGGATTATGGCTTTGATGATGGGAAAATACTGTAAAAAATTATTTGAACTGAAGCGGGGTTTCTGTGGTTGCAGAAAGCTTTCAAAAGATTTTGCTGGTATTTATAGCACTTGGATGTCTTCGCCAATGTTTGTAGTAGTCGATTTGGGAAAATATGTTCAATTTAAACTTTAAAATAGAGTTGGCAGCATTCTTTTTAGTCAAAATTCTCTTTCTCTGCAAATGGTAACAAAAAAGAGTGAAAACAGTGAAAATGGGTGGTTTATATGCATTTTTATTAAACGGTGAATTCATGCATTTAATGGCAGTTACATCACATAGGATAAGTGGTTTGGGAACGGGGGAAGGAAATACCGCCAGGAGGTTTTCGCATTGTCAAAAGGTGGTAAGCAGAATTGGATACAAGGATGCGATCAAATGAGAATTAGACACAGGGTGAAAATGTGAAGGTGGGTTACACGTTTTGCCCTTTTTTGAGAAAAAATTTTCATTTTTTTCAGTTCTTCAAATTTTTGCAAACTATAACAATTTTTCTTTGTAGAATTTCATTTTACGATAAAAATAAAAGTTGTGAGAAATTTTGTTAGCTTTCTATTACTTATTTTTTTAAATTTTTTTATGCAGATTTGATATGTCAACTTAGAGTTTCTTTGAGTGTGTGTTTCTTAACAATCAAAGGATTCATAAGAAGTCATGTTATGACGCAATGTTGTATTCATTGAAAATTTGTGTTTTTGAAAAAACAAAATGTGTTACAACAATCTAGATAGAGTCTACTTTGTTGTCATCATTTTTACAAAGCTAATGGATGCATATCATAATTACTAGAATTTTTTGAACTGGTCCAATACGAAAAACTACGTATTTTGGATATGTTTCGCGTCGCAACCAATTTCTTAACATATAAGTTATAAACTAAAAATATAAAACCTACCCATTAGAGACGATGGACCAATGTAATTCCCCATAATTTTTTCAATTTTTTTTACAATGTTTTTTGGGAGATACAAAATTTTGATTTCACTGAATCACAATGACCCTCAGAAATTGTTTGCACCCATTTTATTAGAAAAATAATTAAAATTAATAAACGTTTATGAAATTCCATAAAATTATATTTTTGGAAAGTAGATTCAATTTTGAAAATGCTTGTCTTGGTTTCGACAGTTAATTAACAACCTTTCATGGAGTTTAATCAGTCCAAAGTTGTAGAACCGTTTTCAGAGCCTGGTTTTTGCGTAATTGGTGATGCATTAGTTCGGCCGAACTTTTAGTCCAAGTTTAGCCAAACTATGTTTTAAATCTAACGTCTTAATAGTTCGGCCGAACTTTTGATCAAAAGTTCGGCCGAACTATTGTATAACTCTCCGTCGGCCGGAAAATTTTGCGGAGCCCCCTACTAAAACACATTTCGCGTCAATATAAATTGCCACGAAATGATTCACAATTTTCGCACATTTCGCACACTTCATCTCATTTTACAAAGATTTTGGTTTGGGTTCAAAAAAATTTCTTCAAAGTTTGGGTTTAAGAACATTTCTTGGAAGCAAATTGATTTTTTGGAAGACATTTCTTGGAGGTTTCTTCAAAGTTTGGGTTTAAGAACATTTCTTGGAAGAAAATTGATTTTTTGGAAGACATTTCTTAGAGGTATGTACGTGTTTTGAGTTGAAGTAAATATTTTGAGCTTCGTTTCATTTTTCTAAAACATTTTTCTCTCAAATTTTTTAAAGTGTGTGTTTTGGATTGGAGTATGTATTTTTTACAAAAAATTTAGATTGAATTTTTTTAAATTAAATATTTTGTGATATTTTTTGTAATTGAGTTATTGTCTAATTTTTTGAAGGAAATTTTTTGAACTTCATACCCTATTATCATGGGAAATCAAAGAACTTGTGCGAGAAAATATGATCGAAAAAGAGACCCTGAGACACGTAGAGAAGAAACGAGACAATCTCGCAAAAGAAAGTTAGAAGCCCTCTCAAATATTGAGGAGGAAAATCAACCTCAAGAGGAAAATCAACCTCAAGCAGAAATTGAAGCAGGTATGTAAATGTAAATATTATGATCTATTGATATATATTTAAAATTTTCCTAATATAAAATGTGAAGCTTAATTTTTATTTGATGAACTAGTTTGAAAAATATTTTGTTTAATGTAAACAGACAGAGATATTCCTCAAAATATTGAAGAAGAAAATCAACCTCAAGCAGAAATTGAAGCAGGTATGTAAATGTAAATATTATGATCTATTGATATATTTAAAATTTTCGTAATGTAAAATGTGAAGCTTAATTTTTATTTGATGAACTAGTTTGAAAAATATTTTGTTTAATGTAAACAGACAGAGATATTCCTCAAAATATTGAAGAAGAAAATCAACCTCAAGCAGAAATTGAAGCGGGTATGTAAATGTAAATATTATGATCTATTGATATATTTAAAATTTTCCTAATATTTATCGACATAGTTATTAATTTAGTGATTTATTGAATATGTACTATTTTTTTGAATATGTACAGATGAAATCACTATCGATAACGAGATGTTAGAAAATGTTGACACTCACACATATGGAGATAAAAAACCTGACCATGTTATACGATATCCTGTCAACCGCATTTTTGAAGAGTATTTCTTAAATGAGCAAGTGAAAGTTCATGCTCAAATGTTGAAAGGTATCCTATCATTAAGAAAATTAAAAGAAGCAACGACACTATTGGGTATTCGAAAATCAACCAAAGATAAAAAAATGAATGAAGAGGTGATAAAAAATATGAGTAGTGCGATAAAGTCAATTAAGAGATCTAGAGATAAAGATGTTTCAAATATATGTAGAGGAATACAGATGGCAATAGTTTCACCAAGTACTCAAGAGAATCGTTTGATAACATCTATGGCACGAGCACTGGGAACCTCACGAAAAACTCTGCACAAACATCGAAAATTTCGACTACAAATAGATGTAAATGATGAAATCGCTTGTTGGAGAGCTATTTGTAGGCAACCATACAAAGATAGACTTGGAGAAAATGTTAAAAAAATAATATATGAATATTGGAAGAACAATTCGCGTGTTTCGCCAACTGCAAGGCATGTGATGCGAAGAAGAATAGCACAAAATCAGTACGAAGAACATGAAAAACATTTCTTGGAAACCACTTAGATAGAGTTATTCAACAAGTTCAAAAAAGAGAATTGTCAAATTCATGTTTCACTCAGTGCTTTTGTTCAACAAAAACCATGGTATGTAAAACCTATCACCGTACGCGACACTTGTTGTTGCCGTTATCATGTGGAATTTGAGTTATATTATGACACATTCCTTGATTTCAGTAGAACATTATGGAAGGATTCACCTCCTCCTTCCACTATCCGTGAATTCATATCTTAAATTCTATGTGAAAGAGAAAGCGATGAACTATTTTACAAAAAAAAATGTGTTGGTGGTAAAAAATGCGATGATTGTGGAAATTTGACTAAATTTCAAAACAAATATTGTATTGATATAAATGATCAATCATTTTCCAACATGAAAGTGAAATGGAAGAGATATGAATATATCGGTACATCGATTCAAGGTGCAGATAGTGTTAAAAGAATCGAATTACGAGAAGATGAAATTTTTCTGATAGACTTTTTGAGAAAGTTTGAGGCGGAAATTTATAAATACACCAAGCATTCCCATAGAGCTCGATGGAAAGACTTGCAATTCAAAAAATCTCGTGAAGTTTTTCCACCAGGGACCATTTTTTCAGTGATTGATTTTGCAGAAAACTACACATTTGTTCCACAAAAAGAAATTCAGAGTGAATACTATCATTCTGACCAAGTCTCCATGCTCGTCCATATTCTATATAGACATGCTGAACAAAATGTCGATCATATAGAAAGAACGAGTGAAAATCGACATATAATTAAAGAATATCACTTTTATATCAGTGACGATCGTACACATGATACATGTTTTGTACAACATTGTTTTGGAAGAATTTATGATTCATTGAAAGATCATGGAATAACATTCAATGAAAATTGGATATGGTCAGACAGATGCGCAGGTCAATTCAAATCTACACGATCATTCTTTTGGTTGTGTTGTCTTCATAAGAAAACATGCATTAAACATTGTTGGAATTTCTTTGAGACTGGCCATGGAAAAGGAGAACATGACGGTGCAGGAGCATGCATAAAACGAGTACTTCAAAGATATCAAATGAACCACTCTGCACGTCGACTTGTGAACGTCGAAGAAGTTGTTCAATGGTGCATCGCTGCTCTAAGCCATGAGAAAAACCCATCAGAGAAGTGCGAAGGTACATTCAATTTAATTTATATTGGAAATCTAATTTTAAACATTGTACATTTATCATGCAATGATTATTTTTAATTGTATTTTGATATCATATTTACAAATTATTTTTCTAATTTTCCATATGAAGGTTTTTCTGGCATATTGGAATCGGAGACGTAGATAGATCAATTGGAAATGAAGTTGAAACAATAAAAGGGACTCGAAAATTGCATTCAATTCAAACAAAGTTGTCCACAAATGTGTTTGCATTGGATAAAAGAAAATATTCTTGTTTTTGTGATGTTTGCATAGACAACACAAAATCCAATGACGTTTGTGAAATCAAAATGTATGTGAATGATTGGAAACATATAGAGCTAAATACAAAGGGAAAAATGTCTGTTGCAATGTTTGAAGAAATGCAATCAGAGGAAACTACAATATCATCTGATGGTGATCGAGTTTCTGATCTTGTTAGAGAAGGTAACGTTTGAATTACTTTCTAATGATTTAAAGATCTAGAAATAAATTTAAATATGCATAATTAAATGTTAAATTTATTTTATTGTGCAGGAGATGTTTTTTCTGTAATTGCACCTATTGACAACGATGAAAATGTGAAGTATTATTTGATGCGTTGCACCGAACGAAAAATGAAATTATTACAAGACTTTAATGATCACGGATTTCAGTATGACAGAGGGTCTATTATACTGAAAGGTTATTTTTTCAAAAAAACTCATCAAAGTGGAGACTTTTTTTACTTTGAAGACTATGAACCTGATTCCATAAGTTGTCAATATAGTCACTTGGTGTGTGCAGCACGCATAAAGTTGATAGAATTTCAATCAAAGAAAAAATCGAAAATTAAGAAATGGAAAATGTCAAAATCCGATCATGAACGGATTATTGAGGATGGAATTCCATTAGAATTTTTTTGAGTGAAGTGTCCAAAAATTTATTATCTTTGGATTAAATATGTTTTAGAACTTCTAGTACTCAACTAAAAATTGAGCTGCTTATGTTATTTGTGGTTTGCACATGTTAAAAATTGTTTGGGTACAAGCAAGTGCTCTAGTATCAACTAAAAGTAGTTTTTTTATACATGTGCATTGATGAAAAATGTTATATGTATTGGATATATATATATATATATATATATATATATATTCTAGAATGAAATTAATTGTTCTTGTATATGTTTTCCGACCGTATGGTACAAATTATTTCACTTTATTTTGTAAGGTCAGATTCGGTCCCCATATGGCCTAGCCTCCAAGGGACAAGATAACAAGTGGTTGTCCCCACTTGCCTGAATCTCAGCTTTTAAGTACAATTTTACTGTTTATGGCAGGCATATTACATGATGTCCTAGCCAAGGATAGATTCTCTTTGTTTCAAGTTTCCGGTAAAAGTTGTCACCGAATGACCTACTAGGATATTATAAATACTAGCTTTGTAAGATCATTTGGCATTCAGAAAAATTCGAAAGTCTTGGACTGTCAATCAATTTAAAGTATCATTCACCCTAGGGAGTGTAAAATATTCAATGTAGGTTGGTGACGATGCTCACTCCTAGCTTGAAGCAGCTTCAATGACCAATTCTTTAATGAATTCCAATGCACTAGACCAAAGTTGGTGACCCACTTGGTTTTTCACCCAATAAATTCCAAGGTACTCTTCTTACCTTTGGCCCCCAAAGCTACAATGGAGTTATAGGAAGGTGAAGAAATTTTTTTTCACTGATAGGAATTTGGTCACATCCCTAATCTCCCCTTATAAAAAATTTCCTATCTACTACATTATCCAGCGTGTACTCAAGATCACTATTTCGTAATTAGAATATCACAATATCATAAGTTCTCACAAAAATACATGGAATGCCATTATGACACTCATCTAACAATGGGGAGCTCAAAACCTAGAAAGCTCCTCGTCCCCTTAATAGTAATGTGTTTAATTTAGTCTTTTAGGTGAGGATTAGGTGTGAATCTTGTTTTCACATACAAAAATAATTAATTGTTTAATTCCATAAATTTGATTATTCACCAAAATTCATGTCATATCCACTATTTGTCTCTCCTACAAATTCCCATTATTTTATTAAAATATGATTTTATCTCACCCAACTATCACATGTTCCTAAATTTACTCCTAATTGTTCCCTATGCCCTAAATCTACTCCTAATTGTTCCCTATGTTGCTTTTCCCTTACTTATTTTTAGAAATTTATTTTCCTAGATCCATCATAACTATGGATCTATCAAGCGCCGAGAGGGATCAAATATCTAGAGGTGCAAACCTCTTTTTTGAGTGCAAAACTTGAGGAAATGTTTGCACCTCGAGAGATTTGATCCCTCTCGGTGCTTGATAGATCCGTAGTTAAGATGGATCTAGTTTGGTTTCAGTCGTGTGCAACCAAGGAAAAACTATCGATAAACCATTTTAAATATGCTAAATATGTTTGAGATTTATCAAGTCATTTTAATTTTAAATTTTCTTAGTTACCTCAATTTGTTGAGATGATAAATATTGTAGAATAAATTTAATAATGGAAAATGATCAAATAAAATTTTTGAATGCGAAGTGACAATGTAATAATATTGAATGATAGAATGTGAATAATTAGAATGTAATCACTTACAAATAGCATTTATTGTGATCAATCTTAAACTATTTTCTTCTTCTATTATTATTGTCACCCTTATTAGTTTTGTCATCTTTCCGTATCGATTATATTAAAAAGAAATTAAAATTCATAAATCATAAACCATTTAAATATTTAGCTCGAACTCTTGTAGTAAACACCATACCTTATCTCTCTTGCTCTCCAATATTTTTAGGTTTAATTATTATAACACAAAATCGTTCTACATTGTCAATAATTTTTTGCGCTTACACTGAAATCAATGAACACTATTAATCCAATGACTTTACAAGTAATGTACCATCATACATGCAATTATATCAAATCAGAAATCAACATATACAATGAAATCGATGGGGATTGTCTTGTTACAAGTAACATAATTTCAATTTACCACATGTGCAAATTTAGGTCGAAACCATCCAAAACTTTAAGTTGTAGATTGAAACCATCCAAAACTTTAAGTTTTAAAACCCTTTTGATTATATATTGTGCAACATTAAAACATTAAACATTTAAATTTCATTAAATATCACATGCAAAATGTAGATTGAAACCATCCAAAACTTGAGTTTTAAAAACTTTACATGCCATGCCAATTATAATTCAACTATCCAACAAAAACATTTAACATTAAATATCACATGCCAAATGTAGTTCAAATGACAACATTACTTCACATTCACATGCCAAAAGTACTAAAACCATCCAAAAAATAAATAAAACAAATTATATAATAACAATGTCATAAAATATGTCCAAAAATTGTAAATCTCACAAGTATCAAACTGTATCAAGTTTAACAAATTTTAAAACCATCTAAATTTTGAAATCAAATCTATTGTAAATCATGTCCATCAAATGGAGACCGATCTAGCGTCTTCCCTACTAGGGTCTCAGTCCGCGCCCTATCCTGTGAATGGGAAACCTACATACACAATGCACATGTACTTGAACATTAAAATTTGATGTTTTAAAAATGAATGAGAATATATATATATATATATATATATATATATATATATATATATATATATATATATATATATATATATATATATATATATATATATATATATATATATATATATATATATATATATATATATATATATATATATATCTAGAACTTCATGTAAAAAACAAAATATAACAAAAAAATCATGCAATGCCTTGTAAGGTTCCCTCTCCATTTAATGAGCAGGTTCTCCCATAGGAACATCTGCAGTGGTAAACTGTACAATATACATGTACAGTTAAATATAAATATATATAAATATATAAATAATTTATATAAATTAAAAAATTTGAAATGAAAATGCACGTGTACATATATAAACTTATTTTCAATAATATTAAAAAAAGGAACTAAAGACAACTTGTTCAAATGATGTGGATGTTCCTATCTCCGTCGATAGAGTCCGCGGATTAAAAAAATATTCTATAGGAACCTAAATTCAAAATTTTTTAAATAACTCAAAATATATATATATATATATATATCTCAATTTTTAATGGAACTTTTTGAGGTAGAATATATATATATATATATAACTTTTAAACATAAATTTTAAACTTGTGAACAATTGTCCATACTTGTGGCTCATCTCCCAAGGAAGTAGAAGGTACATCTCCTAAGGAAGAAGAAGGTACCGCCATCCCAAAAACATCAGACGGAATCAGTACCTGTTAAAACATTTTATCAAATTATATATATACATACATGTACATGTGTGGCAACAATTATTTATTTTAGAGTCACTTAAAAAACACTAACATGTGTCAACATATCATGATGGTCAGACCCATCTGCATCGTTTGAACCAGAGGTCCCGAACGTAATATTAACATTTTCATCATGCATCATGCCTGAGAACTGCAAATGGTGTTTTAACATATAATCATACATTAAATTAGATTAATGTACACATACAAATAAATGTATACATGTACATACACATGTATTTATTACAAATTGTACACATGTATATGTAAAAATAATTTCAAACCATAAGGTCACTAACACATACCGTTCCGGTGCCCTCTTCCTCATGAAAAATTAGGTCTTGCAGACCATTGCGACAATTTATTGCATATGTTCGGAGATCTTCAACATTCATGTTGTAAATCTCCTCATATGTACGATAAACAAAATTGGCACGTGCATTTTCACGTGCTCTTTGTCGATTTAAACAAATATCGACTCCACTCAATCCGCTATGAACATTGTCGATCATAACATCTCTTGCTTCACGACTTATTTGAGAAGTCGCATCCATCTCTGATCGCAGGGTTTCGACTCGAAATGGTCGACTCACCAATGGCGGCTCAGGGTGAGGCAACTCCACATCTCGCTTAGCGCCCTTACGTTGATATAATCGACCTCTCCCTAGGCCAAAAAATTCTGAAGGAAGGTCATTGTAGTCGGGTTTCATACCCAAAAAAAATTCTGCATAAAACATTTGTGCAAAATAAACAGGAACCTCATCGTTCCATGGAAGCCTTCCAAAGGCCGCAAGATGTCAATCATACAAATAACCAGCTTTGTCTGGGTGCTTGAAATACTGCACCTTCAACATTTTTCTTTTTGGCCCTTCCTTATAATTAAACATTGACTTGGCCTCTACTCTTGTAACTTTTTGTTTTATGTCCTGCCATTTATCGGGACCTATCACTGTTTCTTTTCTCTTTCTCATCAGTTCTACAAACGAATCAGTCGTTGGCCCCAAATTTATGTACACATTTACCATTTCACCCAATGAATGTGTAACTATTTTGAGGCTTTGTCTACTCTCAGCAGGTAGAGACAAAGCCACGAGATCTCTTTGCAATTTTGCATGAAGGCTTTCACACCTTTGTAAGGTGCATTCCACCATGTTGGTTTCCCATGGTATATCAGTAATCTCAGCCGGATAAGTTGTGCTGGGTTGACAGCCTTCTTCTTGAATGTAGCACGCTGCCCTGTGTCTATTTTGACCACTGGCTCGAACATTTTCAGCCTCTGCATCAATATATATAAAATTTCGTATATTAGAAAAAACACGTGTAAAAAAAGTTGTACAAATTTAATGAAAAAATATTGAAATTGATGGCAAACTTGATGTTGTTGGTTAACATCTTCTCCAACATGACCCTGCTGAGAACCAGCCCCAGAATGATGCTGCTGAGAACCAGACCCACAATGACCCTGTTGAGAACCAGCAGCGGTTGATTGGCCTTCGGGGGAATAAATATCACCCCCTTCCCGCAACCTGCTACCACTCATACCTCGACTGGTTGAACCTTGGCCACGCTCCATGGATGGAGTTGAAACCCTTCTCCTCTTACCTCCTAAAAATTAAAATATGAAACTTATTAACAACTAAATTAACTCAAAGTTAATAAAAAAATCAATTCCATATGTACACATGTATGGAGATTTAAGATTATATTTAAATATCGTGAACATTCCCCAATCCCTGAACCTCCATATGGGATTCGACTGATCTTCGTTGTTCATCCTCCATGATATATATCTATTGGTCGACATTTACACAAAATAGATTTCAAAAAATCAATTTGTAATTTAGTGTACACAAATTATGTAGAACACAACTTTCAAATCAATAATTGATCATGTGTGAAACTAAATTTAATCAAAAAAGATATTATAAAAATGATAAGTTCACCAAATTTCACTTTACATGGTGGGAGCACACTTGGTATAAAATTTACTACTTATACACTTTAGTTTGTGGGAGAAATGACACATGTACATAGTTTACCTTAAAGTCGTTGTGTTTTACGGATATTAAAATGAAGAACTTCTATTTAGATCCATTCCAGAGATTGACTGTAGGGGCATTTACTAGATATGTCACCTTTCATAAAAGATGAGATCCAAAGGCTACCTGGCCCTTTACAGACTCTGCCTATAGAACTTGTAGAAGTAAACACTAGAGGCATTAACAATATCAAAGAACATTTTCATGCTGAGACATGGGAATGTGTCTCTTTCCCTATGCAAAAAAATAGTTCAAGGTAGTTAATCTTCATAGACATGTCATCAAGGAAGTCAATGTGATCATCCCCAACTTAATTTTTATGAAATTAGGCTTGGAATCTCATTTTAGAGCTCAAATAAACCTCTAGTTTATTTTGGTTTAGACAAGGTCTAGAATTTGAAAAGTGAATTCCCTCTTTCTTCCTCTTACATGTCCAATGATCGGAATTTGGATTGAGGGAAAAGATTTTCCTAGAAATAAAAATTTTGCATTTTATAAATGTGTAAACATGAGTTTTTAAATAAATGAGGCAAAAATTCAAAGGCCCATTGGACAAGGAAAATGATGTTGAAAATAAGATGCAATTGGTTTGCTAACATATGGTTAGATTTCTTATAAAGTTAAGGCCTTGCATGTATTTTTATGTTTCATGAATTTCTTCACAAATTCAAAGTATGGTGCATGAATTTGATGCACCATTGATGACTCCATTAATGACCTTGCTGAGGAATTTGATGCACACAATATTGACTTTGAAGATGGTTTAGAAGATGTTGAAGAAGTTGTAGATTTTGTTGTTGTCACTGAATGTTTCTTTGTTGTTGGACTTGATCAAGACATGTAAATTAACTTTACGAGCAGATTGAAGACCTTGAAGAGGTTTTAAATTTTGTTGTTCTATGGGACAAAAATCAATATGTAGTTCAATATTCACTTGGTTTTTATAATTGGATAGAAGAATGACTTTAAATGACCTTGTATGTCTTCTCATTTTAGCTCGCTCAAATTTTTAGGAAGGATTTAAGTATCCACCTTTCAAGAATCACTAGAAGAGGTTGATAAAGAATATAGGAAGACAAAAAACTAACCAATGGTGTACTAAATGGATTTCTTGGGAGGTATATTGGCATATGGACTTTTGGTAGCTAGAACGTTTCCAAATAAGTGAATGTATTTGAAAACCAAACCTCTAGTTTATTTTGGTTTAGACAAGGTCTAGAATTTGAAAAGTGAATTCCCTCTTTCTTCCTCTTACATGTCCAATGATTAGAATTTGGATTGAGGGAAAAGATTTTCCTAGAAATAAAAATTTTGCATTTTATAAATGTGTAAACATGAGTTTTTAAAATCTAATTAACTCATAAATTTCTCACAAAATACACTTAAAGCTTGACACATAAACCCCTTCCCCAACAAAACTAGTTTGTCCATATTCAAATCAAGTTGGTATCAAAGTAAAATTTAGCTCATTTTAGTCAAGGTTAGTTAGAAGAATTAGCTATTGGTTTCTGTCTTCAATTTCCTCTGAAAATGAATGTGTACATGCTTTTGAGAGACATTAGAGGAATAAGGTCCAAATTTTTGATGAAAATGTGCTATGAAAGTAAAGGGTTTTAAAGGCAAGCATGTACAAGGCATAGTTGAGCCAAATGTTCTTCAGGAAGGGCCTAATTATTTGGGTCTTGGTTATATGGAAAATATGGAAAATGCTCCAAAGCCAAGGAGGCACATGAAGCTGTTCGAAGAAGGAACTTTATTTCGTGTTCATTACCTCAAGCTTGTGAAGTTTGTGTTCATGATGAATGGAAAAGTTTGACACCCACTTTGCAAGAAGATGTTAATAATCATGCAGCTAATGAGAATGTAAAAGAAGAGGATGTTGAAAGCTCTAGATTCATTGAATTCATTGCTAGTATTCAAAGGAGAGCCACTACCTCATGTCAAATTCACCTCCTCAAGAAGGCGACAACGGTGAATGTTCAAGGTATAAATTTGCCTCTAATCAAATTGATTTTGATTATGATAAACATGGTAAATATTCAAATAAGATATAGAAAAGAACTTTCATGTTCCTTTTTTGGTTTGAATTTAATCATAATGTTTATAGATGTTGGAAGAAGATATCCATGCACATGAAACTTTATAAATAAATGAGGAAAAAATTCAAAGGCCTATTGGACAAGGAAAATGATGTTGAAAATAAGTTGAAATTGTTTATTACTCATTGCCATAAGAAAGGTCACCTTGTAGAATATTTTGCTACATACAACACTGAACATTTTTAAAACATAAACTAACTTCTAGCAAACAATAATATTAAATTAGATTTAATTGTTTGTGCAATCGAATTGATGTGCATAGAAAAACTGGGAATAGATATCTTTGATACATACAACACACAAATGCAAAATCTTAAAAGATAAATCAATCTTGCAAACAGAAGGGTATTTAACTAGACAGAAATGTCCATATAGATTCAGCCAGAAACCCAGACCTAGTCAAAGAAAACATGAACCAATGGTTTATTTCAACTCTACATCAACGTTGAAAAATCGAACTATTATGATGTGTTACAAATCAGCCTACATGGAAAAGTGTTGGTCGGCCTAAAAGGAAGTAATTCTATCTATATTTATATACCTTGTCTATGGCTCTTTTAATAAGGAATAACTCGACAATCTCTGAAAACAGTTTACAGATTCTTGTAAGATTCAGTACGAATATGTTGATGGGCTTTCAGTGTGAAGTTTAAAGAGTTTGAAAATAGTGTGGATCTATTGTTCGGTCATCTTTGAAGCAGATTGCGGATAGTATAGTATGAAGCAGATTGCGTATAGTGTGAAGCAAATTGCGGATAGTCTAAGGAAGATTACAAATGCCTGAAACAAATTTGTGGATATATGTTGCAGGATGCAGCACCAACTAATGTTGTTGATAAGACTGTTAAAATAGAGACATACCACGAACCCAAGGGTTTATCTGACCCTGCTGTGTCAAAGGTTAATGTTGTGGATAAGACTGTTAAAATAGAGACAGAGAACAAACCCAAGGGTTTATCTAACCCTGTTGTGTCAAAGGTTGATCAAAATAAGAAGAAAAAACAATGCAGCAAGGAAGCAAACAATGAAGATGGCAGTGGCAAAGATAAGTTTGCCGGCTTGATTTTTATGTGTAATTCTCAAACAAAGCAAGAGTGTTTCCGATACAAAGTGTTTGGGTTGCCACCAACCAAAAAGGATCTTGTAGAAAAGGTGAAGCCCAGAATGAAGCTCTTCTTGTATGATTTTAACCTTAGACAAATGTATGGTATCTACAAGACAACGTCTGCCGGAGGAATGAATGTGGAACCAAATGCTTTCCGAAGTTGTAAAAGGCCACTCCCAACACAAGTAATCTTTTTATACATGAAAGGGGTGCATCAAGCTTGTGAAGTTTGTATTCATGTTGAATGGAAAAGTTTGACACCCACTTTTCAAGAAGATGTTAATAATCATGCAGCTAATGAGAATGTAAAAGAAGAGGATGTTGAAAGCTCTAGAGTCATTGAATTCATTGCTAGTATTCAGAGGAGAGCCACTACCTCATCAAATTTACCTCCTCAAGAAGGCGACAACGATGAATGTTCAAGGTATAAATTTGCCTCTAATCAAATTTCTTTTGATTATGATAAATATGGTAAATATTCACATAAGATTTGGAAAAGAACTTGCATGTTCCTTTTGTGGTTTGAATAATCATAATGTTTATAGATGTTGGACAAGTGTTGGACTTTGTATCCAACAAGTCATCCACAACATTTGAAGAAGGTGGAATGAGATAACGACAAGAATGGAAAAGAGGATTTCATAATCGATGAGGGTCAAGATGATTCACATGATGAAGTGCAACTAAAAGAAGCACCATTGAAATGGTTTGCTAACAGATGGTTAGATTTCTTATCCAATTAAGGCCTAGCATGTATTTTGATGTTTCATGAATTTCTTTGCAAATTCAAAGTATGGTGCATGTTGCATGAAGCAATATGTTGAAAGTAGAGTTATGTTGACACACTTAAATGCAAAAAATATGGAAATTTGTACATGAGCTCTATTATTTGACTTGAGAGTCAGTTTTTTGAAGAGGCATGTTTTGTCGACTTGTGTTTGGTTGATGGTTTTGTACACCAATATGTAAGAGTACATGGAGATATTCACATGATGTGAATTTTTTTTTCTTTGAAGGAGAAAAATGATATGTTAGCGAGCTATGTTTCTTGCATGATGTGTTTTTAGTTTGATGGTTTTGTTTGTGACAAGACGTCACAAGATTTTGGGAAGGTCCACTCTTGAGCGAGAGCCTTATGATTACAACCTAATCATGAGAATCAAATGGGAGTGCATCCTTATTTTGAAAACAAATAGGATTCTAAGCTACCTAGGACTCAAACCATTATTTTTAAATTTGAAATATCATGGTGTGTTGTTTCAATGCCTGAATCCACAACCCTAACATAAATTGTTTTATTCTTTTTTTGTAGGATTTAGTTGGTTATATTAAAATTCAGTTGAATTTAAAATTCTTGGCTTAGTGGCATGAACCAAACATATTGTACATATTAAATGAGGAATTTCTCTCTCCCAATCATTTCTAAATCACCCATATCACCAAGAAAACATGTTTTAAAAGAACATACTTTGGTATGGGAAAGACCTTAGGTTTAAAATATTATAAGATTGGATAATATTATAAGATTGGTAATTATAACTATGTTTTTCCACAGAGGAAAATTATATGTCACATTTTATACTAACGTTCTAAATATTTTTTTGAAGTTTGGATTACTGTTATTTTTTTATATAATTTAACATTAGATATAAGTTTAAATTGAAAGCTACTTAGATGAAATATAGCTTAGATATGGCATTTGCAAATTATTATCTATTTATTAAACTAAAGGACATAATTATTACACATGTTTAATTTAAATTCAAATGCTTCTTTGATTTATCTCCTATAGCTTAATGTAGTGCTAGATATATAATTTAGGTTGAAGGCACATGAGATAAATGACTTCTATGTGACATTTGTATTGAATCATCTATTTGTTGTGTTATGTTTTTCAAAGGTTGCTATTTTCTTTGTATTTTCTTTTAAATAATAAATTTTAGGTTTTGATTTTTATAAAAATTATTTAAAATTATAAAAAAAAATGGAATAACTAATACATCAATAATAAATAATGTTAAATGTTCTCTCATTTGCCTTTATACAGAAGTAGTAGTAGGCTAGAAAGGTCAATATAAAACATGGACTAGGTCCACACAAATAAACCTAGACTTAAGTCAACAAGGCAACCTTGGTAGGAGATCTCCACTAAATAAGGAAGTGAAAGCCTCACAGTAGGTTTATCCAACCCTCAAGATGATGTACCATCCAATCATGATACCCCTCATTCAAGATTGCATGCTATCCAACAAGCTATTAACCGAACACTCTTTCTTGCATGGTGGTTCATTCTCCAAGTGTCCTCATTCAAGGTGTTTCTTCTCTTAGTGTGGACCACATATACTCTTACGCCCCATACTCCTCAACATACATGTGTCAAAGCATCACTTGCTCAAATTTTTATCCCCAACAACATGCCCAAGTCCACAACCAACCTCCACCAAGTATGCTCGTCAATCCAAGCATCCTCAAGTCAAATTTTCAACCTCTAAGGTATATGCCAAATGGCCCCATGCTCTTATGGCTAAGTGCCCTCATTCAAGTGCCTAATGCTCATTCCCCTAGGTAGGTACCTCTCCTGTTCAAATAACCAACTCTCCATTATGTATACCCAATGAGTTAGTTATCATGCCACATAAGATAACAACCTCCTATGAAATTGCAATGTTCTAAGACTCTAGATCCAAGGTCAAGCATCCACTCACACTAAGCCATCCATATGTTCATCAAGCATCACCAAGGGAGTAGGTGGTCCAACAGTCTCCTAGCTAGGTAACACTACTTATGGACTAACCCTAAAAAATAGAAACAAATAAGTGTGAAGTATTCAAAGACCTCCTCAAGTCCCAACATTTCTTTATGGGGTATGAGGAGGACCACACGATTAAGTGGCACTACTATCAACAACCACAAAAATAAAGTGTACAAAAGTACACTACAAGGTTTTAGAAACAATCCATTCAATGGGGAGGATAAATCTCAAGAACAACAATGTGGACATAAAGTACATAGCTAACCTTCACAATCACATAAAATGGACACTTATATTACCTAATTCCAAGTCAATAGATGAGACATGCATTTCCATATTAGAGCTTCTACTAAAAGGAACAATAGGAACACTCTCACCGTTGCATGAGTGGATCTTAACAACCATTTTGACCATTACAAAACCAATGGTAATGGTATAAATTTCAAGGTATAAATTTGCGTCTAATCAAATTGTTTTTGATTATGATAAATATGGTAAATATTCACATAAGATTTGGAAGAGAACTTGCATGTTCCTTTTGTGGTTTGAATAATCATAATGTTTATAGATGTTGGAAGAAGATATCCATGCATGTATGAAACTTTCTAAATAAATGAGGCAAAAGGTCCAAGGCCCTTTGGACAAGGAAAATGATGTTGAAAATAAGTTGCAATTATTTATTACTCATTGCCATAAGAAAATTCACCTTGTAGACAAGTGTTGGACTTTGTATCTCTCTAATTAAAAAGAAAAGGCATCTTCACTGATCATTAATTATTACCGGAGAAAACTCCTCATGTATATCAATATGGTTGACAATATGTAATTTTTGTTTGTGGATGATCGTTTAGAGTTACATTGATTTATTTTTTAATACACTTATTGGAAGATTTGGGTCCCAAGTGTAGATATGTGATGAAGTTATAGTGAATAAAATTAAAGCAATGGGTTGGACTAGAATTTCCTAGAGAGTTCCTTTATGACAAGGGTAACCTAAACAAGAAATTTTATAGGAGAAGTTGGTAAAGATAAAGTCTAATTTATAGACAAAATAATTAGTCTAATTTATGGACAAAAGTATTTTTCATCGAAATCTGACAATACAATTTCAAACAAGATTATGATTTTTTATTATTTAAAATAGATTTTTGAATTCATAATTGGATTCAACACCTTAGAAACCCCTTGGGCTATACTATTGCAAACAAGATTGTAAGTTGTTGTTGTTTAAAATTGTTTTTTGAATTCATAAATGGATTCAATGCCTTGAAAACCTCCACAAACATTTGAATTCTATAGATTATTTTGGTTAAATTAACTAGTAAAAATGTAATATTTAATCTATAAACTAAACTATGTCAATAAAAATTATTAAAATTATATATATATATATAATCAAAATTTAATAAAAAATGCTCAATTTAAACCACCATATTATATAAGTACAAAATCTCACCAAAACTTATATGATCAAATTTCAATGAATAAAAATAAATCACTACCACTATTGTATATATATATATATATATATATCCTATAGTTTGTCTTTAACATTATCAAATTAAAATGTTTTAACTATGTTGGTATCAAGAGAGACAACATGAGATTTTTCACTTTAATGTTAGATTAATTATATCCTTTCTTTAAATTAAAGAAACAATTAATGTTATATCACTCTTAACCTAAATTTAAACTACCATACCCTAAATTTTCTTGGTCTAAACATTCTCTAATAACCTTGTAAAAAAAAAAAAACCATATCTTATACTAACTAAAATTTATAGCATACAAATAAACCAAATTTTAAAAATCAAACACATTTTACACACAACAATGATGCCATTAAACATATTAAATAATATTTTTAATAATATCATTATTACGTAATTATGCTTCCTATCTAAGATTGGGATGGAAATTCTTGCCATTGGATTTTGTCAATATTGCTCCATCCAAGAACAACTGTTAAAGTGTCAGTATTGCGTCTATGCCTTGCAGTGAACTACAAAACATGGAAAATATCGGTTCAGCTTGGTGGCTAGATCATGAAGAGATTTAGTCATCGTACTCATCCAATGAGAAATAATTGAGAGAGGTGCAAGAAGAGCTAAAACCCAAAATTTAAGGTGCATATTTCTAGGATAAAATTTGCTTCAAGTGGAACAACTAAAGGAAGAAGCTGAAACATTACAAAGAAGTTAGGAACTTTCTAAGAATGAACTGGAAAGGCTGCAGAAGTTGCTTGGAAATGCAAACCACAATGTGGTAGGTTTGGAATTTGAGCTGAAAGCAAAAAGTGAGAAAATTAATGATTTAGAAAATGAATGGCACAGATGCTTTAAATAAATAGAATAACTAGAAAAGAAAGCCGAAAAGCTCGATGAAGATGTGATGATTAAATATGGGAAGATCTCAATTTTAAGAGAAATCCTTGGTGAAATATATTTTGGCGACATTTATATCCCTCTTTTCTCCAATGCAGTTATCATAACATGGTTGATCCAGCAATGGAATCCAAATTTTCAAGAAGAAGAAGCTGAAACATTACAAAGAAGTTAGGAACTTTCTAAGAATGAATTGGAAAGGCTGTAGAAATTGCAAAGAATGAACTGGAAAGGCTGCAGAAGCTGCTTGGCAATGCAAACTACAATGTGGCAGGTTTGGAATTTGAGCTGAAAGAAAAAAATGAGAAAATTAATGATTTAGAAAATGAATGGCACAGATGCTTTAAATAAATAGAATAACTCGAAAAGAAAGCCAAAAAGCTCGATGAAGATGTGATGATTAAAGATGGGAAGATCTCAATTTTAAGATAAATCCTTGGTGAAATATATTTTGGCGACATTTATATCCCTCTTTTCTCCAATGAAATTATCATAACATGGTTGATCCAGCAATGGAATCCACATTTTCATCTTGCAATATGTTTTTCTAAAACTATTATAATTGGACTGATTCGATGAAACCATCATTACAGGGTTGATGCCACAATGGAATCCAAATTTCATATGGTAATTATAGGACCCTGGTTTTCGTATAACATACCCGATGAATTATTTCGGCCGACGAGAGGAGCAGCAGCGCTGAACGGAGCAGCTGGAACGCACGAACAACAGCAGGGCTAAAGGGAGCAGCCGGAAACACAAATTCACGGGAATAATGAAACAGGTAAAATAACAGTCTTCGCGGGTGATTTATTTATAGGAATTAGTTTGGCCAAACTATTTTAAAAGTAAAAGTTCGGCCGAACTCATAGTTCAGCTGAAATTTTGTTGCCGGTTTTCCAATATCCGGCAAAAATTCTGTTTGCCCGTGTCATCTGTGTGTCGTCAATCTTAACGGAATCAACAGTTTGGCCGAAATTTCTAAGAAAGTTTGGCCGAACTATTACAGAGTTCGGCTGAACTTTAGAAGTAGTTCGGCCGAACTATTGCTGAAAAAATTTTTCGACCCCCAATTCTCACAAAACTATAACCCAGCTTCACGTTTCCGCCCACCCCATATAGAGAGAAACTCAAAAAACTTCCCATTTCGCAACGATAGGGGTTGATTAAGGATCACACTTTTGGATATGCGAAATTCATTATCCACCATTAGATCTGGGTCATGGATATTAACAATGCAGGTTTGTGCAATAGAGTTGCACGGTCTATAGGCATACGGCTCGGGTTTTTTAATGGTACTAGAGGTTTATTATGTATTACGTTAAGGTTTAGTACATATTCGGGTGTATAATGATAGGCTAAAGGTTAATATTTTAATAAACGGGGGCAAGTGTATGTAATATAAAATATCGGGGGTAGTGCGACCAGTATTTATCATATGTGTGGAATAGAACTATAGGTTATAATTAAAATTTGGGTTGGGAATTAAAATAAAAAGTGGAATTAATATAATACGGGCTAACGGGTATATAGTGGAGCTAATACATTAGGTTAGGAGTGAATATGAAATGAATTTGTCGAACGTAAAAAATACACTAACTAAAGCGTAACTTATGTCTTTGGGCGGGATTTTCATAGAGGTGGCCCCATATTTAAAATTTGACACTTATACTTAGGATAACAACATTTTTTTCATTTTTTGGTTATTTTTGTATAGAAAAAGGGAATTAGTCAATGGGATTTTACTTTTCCTAGGTAAAATGTGTTTTAAACTTAGGAAAAGGGGATTTTTCAACGGAAAATGAATTATGTAGGAAAAGGGATTTTTATGAAGGAAAAGGGTTTTTGTGAGGGGAATTCTAATACCTTAGAGTCAATCAATCATTAAGGCATGGGTCCGGTCCAAAAAAAAATCAAAGAAATGCTCTGAGCCTTTAGGACTAAAGGATTTAGTACTAGAACACATTGTGAGGAGGGAAATTAGTAATATACCAAATGATGTTTATCCATGCCTTGTAAAACTGCTTATACCTACCCATCTGATGTCCCAAAAAATTTTCTTCATTTACATGGGTGCATTTGAGCTTGAAAACCCTTATTAATTTTTCTTTTAAAATAGGAAACTGTCTAATTCTAACTTTTTTTCATCCAAGGGCTCAGATTAAATTGTTGAGCTCCTTATTATTCTCTATTTTAACTATTGATCTGCCAAGGTTAAAATGTTTGGCTAGATCTTTATTCTCTATCTATCAGCATGAAATTAAAACATGAAAAAGTCAAGATTAAGTTATTTAACTCATTATGGATTATGGCATTTTGAACAAGCTGCACATAATAATTATTTTTGCAGTAAGAAGTAACTAGTAGTGGCATTTTGAATTGAATCACTTTATGTCTTATTCTTATCTATTTTTTGTTTGGGGTTCATTTTTATATTATTTTTTGATATTTCTCTTTTCAAATCCTTTTATTTTTCTTTTAGGACTTTTACCCTCTTTACAATTTTTATTTTTAATATGGGAAAACAAATTTTCAGTAAGAAAAGTATGTACGTATTACAAGACTAATCAAAGTAAATTCAAAATTATGAATCCTATTATTATAGGACCCTAACAGTGGCTCCACATGGGGATGACATTTCCTAGTGAAATTTCAAGAATGTTAAGATCAGTAGCCTTCTCTATTGGGTTGTTCCTAGATATGAAACATGATCTGTAATATAATCTATAACTAGACATCTCATACTAAAACCAAACCTTTTCTGCAAACTGAAATCTAAAAACACACTGAACTGAAACTGAAAACATGCTCATAATTCTGAGTTTATTTTCACTCATCTACCTACTCTGATCTACTAATACTCTTGTTGAATCAGCTAATACAAAAATTCCAATGAATCAAGTCAAATAGTTGTAGAAATGAATATAATTTGACTGATTTTCATCAAACTTGGAAGCATAACTTGATCATGTGTCTTCATAATTAAAGATATGATGTGTAATGGAAATTGTTGATGTATTTGATCCTCATAGAGAATACATGTTTGCCGACTTGAGCTAAAAATAATCTCCATATAATTTGCTATAGGATCATCAAAAACATGATGTATGATCTATGCTTCTAGGCCTTCAATGACTAATTGATTAGTTGTATCCTTAGTATTAAACCCTAAAACTATTTATTTAGTCTTGTACTTGAAAGCATAATCATCCTAAATCTACAAGTCAAAAGGTAGTACAATTTCCTCTTGCTTTGGAGAAGGAATATTTTCCAAGAATTCCTTAGGATATCGAAAATTATAAGACTGAATTTGAGAATGTAAAAGTTTAATGTCGTTTTCATATTTTTTCATAAACTAACTGAAGAACACATATTTTATGTTGAGGAGAACATTTTCTTGATTTGAAGATAAGAAAGACAGCTCTTAGAAAATCCTCATCAAGCTGAAATTCTAATAACCCTTCCCTGAGTTCACTGAAAATCTCATGAGGTGAAAGGTTTTCCATAAACCCTGTCATCTTGTATCACCATTAATGATTTGGAATATGGATTCTTTGGTTATGGAGTTTCTTCTAAACTTTGAAGCTCTGGATCTTAGACAATGGATTCGCCAGGTGGATTATTTTAACATTTGTATGTCTGATCACTATCCACCATCATAGATCAATTCTGAACCTATAAAATATTTCTGAATAAAATTTTAGTCTTCCCCAATGGAGTCTCCAGTATGTTATCACTCTAGTAATTCTCAAATTTGTGAGATTTTCATTTATAGTTTAAATAATATCAGATGTAACCATAGACCTACATTTAAGGTTTAGGATCTAACATTCCTAAGGCTCAGAGAGGGCTCTCTCTATAAGATTTAGCTTTGTTTTATATCTGATTTTAGGCTAGTTATATAGGGAAAATTGGTTTTGCGGTTTTGATTTGTTTTGGTGGGAAAATAACTTAATGAGATGGATAGTTGTGGATATTTAATCCATTTGTAAGATGGATTCAATGTGTCAAGCAGACAGATCAGGATCAAGGTCTAAAGGAAATTTTTCACAAGGTAAGATAGCAGAGCCACTTTAGATCTTCGAAGGTTGATGGTGAAATGGTTTTAATTGGGATAAACAGAAATTAAGAATTATTTGATCCGGATAAGGAGTGAAAAGGTAGGGGTCAATCGAAATTAGGGAGCAATTAAAGGTTCCCTAGTCTGGATATCGGCAGAAAACATTTAAATGAAAACTAGTCAATAACAGAGTGCTTTTAACAAATTCTCTTATAACAATTCCTGATTTCACATTAAAATTTAGAGCACATTTGCGAATGGATGAAAAACATAAGAAAATTGACAAATAACATTTAGACAATACTTCACTTCAGTGGCCTAACACATGAATCCAGTAATATAATGATTTATTGCTTGAGATCCAGTCTTCCGACTTGAACTTGATACAAAAACCCTTCGGTTCAGAATATAAAATCTATAGAAATATTCATCAATTAATCCACACTCAATACTTCAAATGATGAATTATTTATAAAAATTTTAAACTAGAATATCTTGAAAAAATATCAAGATTGGTTTGCAAATATCTCAAACTGTATTACATGAATAGAACTTAAGTAAAGGACACTCAAAACTAATGAATCTATTTGGAACTATATTTATGGATTGATGGTGACAAAGAAGATAAATTTGAATTTTATAGCAACACTTAGTTGATGATGAGGCTTCCAATTCACTAACCGTCTCCTTCCTTTTTTCATTTTACTCCAGAAATTATGCAAAATTGGGGTCCAGTGGTACCTTTCTATATCTCAATCCAAGATAGATATGTAAAAATTTAAAGCATTTATTGTATATAAATATGTTATTGAGATACACCTCACTCAATTTCCTAAAATTCCACTCCCTTTGTTCACAATAAGCTCTGCAAAAAGATCTGTAAAACAAAACTTTCCATAGTTTTAAAAATAGGTTGTGAAGATGTGCATGTATTGCTCATTCTGTAATACCTGTGTAAAAATTGAGATAGGTTTTTGTATATTGGCCTCTTAGGAAAATAAAATTCCTCTAGTTTTGAAAATTTCATCTTCTATTGGCCACAATACGTTCTGCAAAACTATGACTTAAATAGGAAATTTCTGAAAAATATCTCTTCGTGCTCTGTTTTCATCTTTTAACCTTACTATTCTTTTAACTGTTTCTTACTTTTACTTTTGATAAACTTCATTGTTGCTAGTGAAAGTTTTTTCATCTTTTTTTAATCATTACTGCCTCTGTGTTTAATTTTACTATTTTACCTTGACTGCTTTGTTTTTTATGATTTAACGTTCACTCTAACTTTCATCTGATACACTTTAACTCTAATGCTCTTTCACTGTTCTGTTTTCACTGTCACTTTTAATTGTTATTTCACTTTTACCATTTACTGTGCCAATTTATCTGTCTCTGCATAAATGACTTCTTTCTATTCTTCTACCTGGAATCTTTTGTTAAGGAATATCATTTAAGATCCATTTCTTTATAACTTTTTTAGGAGTAAGCAGCTCTAACTAGTATTAAATTGTTTATCCCAATTCTCCTTTTGCTACTAACTTGCAAAAAAAAACATTAATTAATGAGACAGAGGACTGCAAGGAGGGATTATGGCGTTGATGATGGAAAAAGACTGTAAAAAATGGTTTTAACTGCAGCGGGGTTTCTGGGGTTGTAGAAAGCTTTTAGAAGCTTCTACTGGTCTTTGTAGCACTTGGATGTCTTTGACAATGTTTGTAGTAGTTGAATTGGGTGAATTCTATTCGATTTAAGCTTTAAAACAGAGTCGACAACATTCTTTTCGGTCTAAATTCTCTTTTTGTGCAAATGGTAACAGAAAAGAGTGAAAACAGTGCAAATGGGTGGTTTGTATGCATTTTTATTAAATGGTGAATGCATTGAATGGCGGTTACATGACATAGAATAAGTGGTTTGGGCGCGGGGGAAGGAAATACCATCGGGCAGTTTTCGCATTGTCAAAAGGTGGTAAGAGGAATTGGATATGAGGATGTGATTAAATTAGAATTAGACAACTTGCGGAGAGAGAAACTCTGAAAACTACCTATTTCACAAGGGTAGGGGTTGATTAAGGATCACACTTTTGGATGTATGAAATTCATTATCTATCGTTAGATCGATAGTGTGGGTTTGTGCAATAGATTTGCATAGTCCAAAGGCGTGGGGCCCAGGTTTTTTAATGGTGTTAGAGGTTTATTATATATTAAGTTAAGGTTTAATACATAGTCGGGTGGATAATGATAGGCTAAAGGTTAATGTTTTAATCAATCGGGGCGGGTGTATGTAATATAAACTTTGGGGGGTAGTCGGACCAGTATTTATCATATGTGCAGAATAGAACTATAGGTTATAATTAAAATTTGGGTTGGGAATTAAAATAAAAAGTGGAATTAATATAATATGGGCTAAGGGGTATATAGTGGAGCTAATACATTAGGCTAGGATTTAATATGAAATTAATTTTCAAAATGTAAAAAATATACGAAGTAAAGTGTAACTTATGTCTTTGGGTGGGATTTTCATATTGGTGGCCCCATATTTAACATTTCACACTTATACTTAGGATAGTAGTATTTTTGTGGGTTTTGGGTATTTTTTATAGAAAAGGGGAATTAGTCAAGGGGGTTTTACTTTCCCTAGGTAAAATGTGTTTTAAACTTAGGAAAAGGGGATTTTGCAAAGGAAAATGAATGATATAAGGAGAAAATGGCTTTTTATGAAGGAGAAGGGCTTTTATGAGAGGAGTTATAATACCTTAGTTCCAATCAATCATTAAGCCATGGGTTCGGTCCCAACAAAACTCAGAGAAATGCTCTGAGCCTTTATGACTGAAGGATTTAGTACTGGAACAAATTGTGCGGAGGGAAATTATTAATACATCAAATGATGTTTATCCATGACTTGTAAAACAGTTTGTACCTACCCATCTTCTACCCTAACATTTTTTCTTCATTTACGTGGGTGCATTTGAGCTTGCAAACCCTTATTCATTTTTCTTTTAAAAAAGGAAACTGTCTAATTCTAACTTTATTTCATCCAAGGGATCAGATTAAATTGTTGAGCTCCTTATTATTATTTATTTTAACTATTGATCTGCCAAGGTTAAACTGTTTGGCTAGATCTTTATTCTCTATCTATCAACATGAGATTTAAAACATGAAAAAGTCAAAATTAAGCTATTTAACTCATCATGGATTATGGCATTTTGAACAAGCTTCACATAATCTTTATTTTTGCAATAAGAAGTAACTAGTAGTAGCATTTTGACTTACATCACTTTCATGTCTTATTCTTATCTCTTTTTTGTTTGGGGTTCATTTTTCTATTCTTTTTTGATATTTTTCTTTTCAAGTCTTTTGATTTTTCTTTTAGGACATTTACCCTCGTTACAATTTTTATTTTTAATACGGGAAAAAAAATTTGTAGAAAGAAAAGTATGTACATATTACAAGACTAATCAAAGTCAATTCAAAATTATGAATCCTATTATTATAGGACCCTAACACGTGGTATAAAAACAATGAACTAGATCAATGACTCAGAGAACACTTCGATGTGGACTCAGGCTTAGAGACATGCATATTTCTTGGATATCGAGTACTACTGGAAACATGTATGGCAAGACTACATCTCTGAGTTGGAGCATTCAGGTGCCTATATCAAAGATTCATATGACTCCCTCTGTTTGATTCTCTGAAACTCGGGCCACTATTCTCATAAGTATGGCTATTCCCACTTACATGATCATGGTCTAGCGGAGTGGTGGTATAAGCCCCTTTGGAAACTGGGTGGCTAGGAAAAATCAAAGCTTTTCTTCTAGTGCATTCTCAGAAAAAAGGTTCCTACCTGGGATATCCTTAAAAAGCACTTTCTAAATGGCCCAACAGGTGTGCGCTGTGCAACGAGACTGAAACAATTGATCACTTGTTCCTTACATGCCCTCTTACAAGGAATGTCTAGGAGAAATCCAGATCTCATTGAAATTCTACTAATTCTTAGAGAGGGAACATGTGTGGGGAATCTTGGAAGAGTTGGTGGGAAGTTTGCACTGACCCATCCCTCAGGAACATCCCACTAATTATTTCATGGGGTAGTTGGGCCACGAGAAACAAATGCATTTTTAAATAAATTGCTCCTATAATATAAATTGTTGTGGCTGAGTGTGTGGAAATATTTTCAGTCCTTCCTCGTGTGAGATCACAAATCACACAACGGAGGAGTATTCTGGAATTAATTGACCATTCCTTTCCTTGGGCTTATTTCAATGGGGCAGTGGCCCTGGGCACTTGTGGGGTCGGGATTTGTCCTATGTTTTGAGATTGTCCTCTCCCTAGATTATGTCATGTGCCTTGCTGGTATCCTCTATTTTGATTGTTGCCTCTACCTTGAGAATTGTTTCTGCCTGAATTAGAGCCTCTGTTGGAGTTGTTTCCTCTGTGTTGACTACGACCACGACCTTGCGTTGCTTGATTTTGATTAAAATTACCTTTTCCTTTGTTTCTGGAATTTTCAGCTGAGGATTTGCTAGTACTGGCCTCTATGAGAAAAACATCTTCACCAACTTTCTTTTTCTTTCAAAAATTTTTATCATGTTGAGTCAACTTCTGTGGTTTGAAAAAGCTAAATTTGCCCTCACCCCAAATAATAATGCACTGCAAATTTTCTTGTAACCCTAATGTCACACTAATTTTGCAAATTTTTAATATTCAAAAGGATTTTAGAATTTACAAATCTAAAATCTAAAATTTTTGTTTTTTTTTTTTTTTTTTTTTTTTTTTTTTTTTTTTTTTTTTTTTTTTTTTTTTTTTTTTTTTTTTTTTTTTTTTTTAATTTGACAAATTTCATACCAATATTTTGCTGATCGATTCAACGGAATTAAGTTTTCCAAGAACTGGGAGAGCTAGAATCCTCCTCATATCCACTGTAACATTACCATAGCTCTGATACCACAATAATGGCCGAAGTGTCCTCAGACACGTAATTTTATTAATCACAAAAAAAACAATTACATTGGAATTATGCAAGAGTTTACACCCGAACAACACAATCACTCTTGCAATGAGCTATTTATAAGCTCAATGTCCTAACTTCCACTAATTTTGGATCACTTATTAAATAACAAGTGTCCACTTACATTAAATGACCTCCTATCTATTCTACTAACTTTATTCCTAACTTAGAGCCTAGGAAACGACTCTTTTCTAGTGTCCTATTTTTTAATAACAAATTTCTATGTCTAAGTATCTCAAAAATTTATTAAATATTCTAGAATAATAAATATTAATTTAATATCTTAAATTAATAATTATTTTATTCAAACATTATAACCTATCATAAAATTTATTTTGGATCATCTAACAATCAACATATCACCCTTCCTGCAACGGTTGGACTTGGGGATGGTTAAAATAATTTTGCGGAGCTTCAAACGCTAAAACTCCTTCTATGCTGGCTTATTCATTTGGGCATTGAGTTGATAAAAATATTTAGGGATTCTATGAATGTTATAAACTGGTTTAACAACTCACAGACATGTTTGAACTTTTTACTGCTTCCTATTCTTGAAGAAATAGAGGCTTTTAAAACTCATTTCAATTTTATTTCTTTATGCCATATCTACAGGGAGCAGAACTGGGAGTCTCACATTATGTATAAAATCATTTTATAGCTTGCTATGGGAGCGTGGACCAGAGAGGAAAAAGAGGGTTTGTTTATTCATGTGTCGAACACCAGACCTTACTGTTCATAATATATTTCTACATTGTTTTTATTTTCTCAAGTGAGGCCATATTTCCTTGATGTTTTTGTACATATATCTTCATAAAAATATGTTTTATTGGACTAAAAATATGTAATTATTTATGAATGTCCTTTATTTTTATGATACTACTATTGTGATATAGACATATATTTGGGGTTTTTTTCTCTCTGGAGAGGCCTCTATGACTCCCTTGGATGGGTGTTTCTCATTTTTGAGGCCCTATAAAGGTTGCATCGTTTTGATGGTTATTTTTTGGTTTTGTTGTTTTGTTGGGCTACCATGAGGACCTCCCATTGTTTTGGGAACCTCTTATGCAACTGTGGGACTTGGTACTGTGCTTCTCTACTGTTTTTAATTGGAGGGGTTACTTATGGCTATGACCCTTTACTAGGGTGATGTTTTCATATGGAATGTTGTGGCATATACTATGTAATGTTTTTTGACTCTGTTTGTAATAAGTTTGATTTATTCTGTGAAAAAAAAATAATAGTAATAAACCTATCATCACCCAAGTTACCAAAGTTACCATTTAAAATAAAATACATAACAAGGAAACATATATGTATATGATATAAAGGGAATTTATAAAATAAAAAAAAATACATAATATAGAAACATATAACCCATGACACATTGGAAACACCCTCCCATAAACTTAAAAGTTTATTAATTTGAATTGCATTGTTCAAAACATGAACAAGTAATGCATTTTCAAGCTATGGCTTTTGAAAGGCATATTGTCACAAGTATGGTCACATCAGAGTGGGTGTGCAACACTAACAAGATTTTTTATCAAGGAACTCAACTCCTTTCTCCAAGGTTATGCCTCTAGCCTATGCGTCTTTACGAAATCATTTGCAACTTTGCGTAATTAAGTTTTTAGAAAAATTCCAACACAATAACCCTTCTTAACACTTGGTAAATTCTTTCAAGTTCACTTATTTAACTTAGCCAATAGCTCATTTACTTCTTGAAAATTTACAATTAATAATAGCAATAGTAAACCAACATGAACATCAACATAACCAATAGTAAATAATGCATAATAGTTTACATAGGAGGGGAAATCCCAACAACAAATTCCCCATTACTTCTTCTATTAATTTTAAAACATAAAGTTACAATATTTTAAAACTTCAATGTACAACGAAAGTTTTGGGCAAAGTCCCTAGTGACGTGTTGCCTCAACTTCATCAACGTCGTTCCTTGGTGTCATGCAACCCTTTCATCTTGCACACCCTTGGAAGAAACAATACAACAAAAATGAGTCCAACTTGAAATGAAGGGTTGTTCAACCCCTCCACGTCCAACCAAAACCTAAGTGACAAGAAATACTAAATTATGTCTAGAAAAACCCCAACCCATCTAAGTGAGCTTCATTTCCTTCTACGATTTCTACTTGCTACACTGAAAGTTTTCACCATTGGTTCCCTTCATTTCTATTTTTCTCTTTATTTTCCTTTTACTTTCTTGGTGCCATCCATTGAATGCCAACACTTATTTATATGCACCTTGTTCAAATCTTTTTTTTCAACCAACGACCCTTTAATATGCTAAGTCGACCCATTCTTCACTGTGAAACTGCCCCTATGTATAGGCACCTTAATGTGAACAATAAGAAATTCCCAACGCCATACGTCTATATATGCTATCATGCACAACAAATCTTCCTGAGCCGACCAACGCATTCACCCATATCCTCTTGTGCACATCATGTAAATCCCATGTTGGTACCTGAGTTCCCTGCCTGCATGCAGGTGCACCAAGGGCCACATGTATTTCATTTCTTGTGCTCAACGTGACGCCCAAGGAGACATTTCTTCATTCCATCAAACCCATCATGTCATTTGTGTACACGCACACCGATCTATCACACTCGTGCTCCATGCCAATTTCCTTTGGGAAACCTACGTGCATACAACCTCCGAACTTGTCAATGGGCCTTCTGGGCACCGAGTTGAGAGCTTTTCTCACCATCTTTTGGAATTCATCTTGGTGGGTTGTGGTAGCCTTTTTCTAGCGTACCATCCCACCACTTCATCTGACTTCATTTTTTCACCACTTTGAGTGGACATCGACTGTAATGGTTATATTTGGGCTCAATTTTGTGCATTCTCAAACCAAAGGGTATGACATCCTCCCCCACTCTAAAATGGTTTTCATCCTCTATAAAAACTCAACTCAACAAGCTTCTTCTCTAAGTTTATATTTCCGCAAAGTTCCACCAAATCCAACATCTTGGAAGAGTTATCCATCTCACGCAGTCCCTATTGCATGAAATATTTTCTTCCTTCACACGAACCATTATCAAATCTCATGCATTCATGTAGGAAATATCTCTTAAAACCTTCACGGGCATTAGAAACCAACAAAAGTGTTGCAAATCCACACAAATTTCCATCTCATCATGTAAGGTTGCGCCCCTCCATCTCATGGTTACAATTTGTCTCATTTCAATGACCATTGTGAGAACTACTAAACATCCCTCCTGAACTCCTGGTAGCATAATCCAACTCAACTTCAACACAACTCAGCACATTGCTGGTCCCCATGACTCAAACTATTTGGGTGATTAGTCCAACATCGCATTCAACCCATGAGAATGCACCTCCTCATGCCTTCATCAGTTGTTTCTCCAACACCTCACATATTCACATTTAAGAAATCTTCCTATGCCTTTATCCTTTAAAAACCACTTCTTCATCATGCTATGAGGCATATTCCTTCAAGGAGCCTCTTTTTGGTAGTGCAACATCTCTTACTTCAGCAAGGAACTACACTCAGCCATCCTCAAGGGTCTATTGCATAATAAGGGTTAGGAAGTTTCCTCCCTGACTCTCAAATAACATCGTATCATATTTATGTTTCATTCTCAAACAATTTTTCACAACATCAATATCTTCCTTCATACACCCCAACTTCGCATTTTTCTCCTCAGTCAACTGGAAATTATATATGTCTATATTGTATCTGCAAAAACACATTGCATCTATCAGATCTCTACCTCCTTCCTTACAAACTTCATTAGAATTGGAATAAGAACTCTAGCCTCCTCTCCCCTTGGACCTCTCTTGGTGAAGACTTATAGTAGAATTAATTTCATTCTTATTTGCAGTGGATGGAATTATTCCTCCATATTCATCTTTCTTCTTCTTCATGTTATTCAAAACAAATTCCATCAATTTCTTTTCCTTTATCACTTTAGATAAAATTTCAACTTATTTTTTATTCACATATTTGTGCTTCACATTTATGTCCTTCTCGTACAATACCATGAAATAAATCCTTAGAAGATACCCAAAATGACTCTTCCTTGTCATCACCATAGTCACAATCTTCCCATCGGCCACGATCAAGCATATGTCTAGGTCCACCATCAGCACATATTGGGTTGTTGTCAAGAAATCCAATTCCAACATCATTTCATGGTCACTTATTTCGAATACCCTTAGATCCAAGCTTCCAAACCATAAACCAACGTTCTCATGCGTATCTCTAGGAACCCTTGCAATGACCTTCAAACTCGCATTGACAACTTTGAAATAACTCAACCCCTTCATCATTATAGCAATCAACATCAATGACTCTAATTCCTTCTTACTAAGGAAACTATTCGTAGCTCCCAAATTATCCAATGCATAAAAATACCTTCCACAAATGGTTACCTACACAAAACTTAATCCCAACATACCTTCATCCAATAAGTGTCTCATTTATTTAAATTCTGATGTTCCATATTGTAACAATCACTTATTACAAAAAAATTTAACGTGAAATATTATATAAGTAGTTGTACATAGAACATAAATCAAATGCACAATAGAAGAACCTAACCAGGGAAAAACCCACAAGGGGAAACCCCAACAATATTATTCGTCTATTATAGGTCAATTTTTCAACAAAGATATAAAGTACAATGAGAGATCAAAAGAATGAGTAAGTTCACTGAAATATAAACAAGTTGTAGCATGAAGATCACTGGTAGTAGCAGCAGATGCACGCACTGAATCAACCTTCCCTCCGATTGAATCAACACCTAAACACTAAAGCACTAAATCATCTGTGGATCACCATTTTTTCTCATACTCTCTAAGTCTCTCCCTCACAATCTTCTTCAACTATCTCCAACTCTCTCTTAGGCTTGAATTCTTCTTTCACAATGCACAAATACTAAGGGGAGAAATAATGAGGCACATAGAAGGATCAAAAAATCAAGGCCATAAAGGAGTAACTCACATTCCTTGAGAAGTGTAACTCACTCCCATTTATCAAATCTAACTTAGGCCATTAAGGAGGCATGCACACCTTTTTAAATTATTCTTTTAAGAGAGAGTGTAAGATATGCATAAGAGTACGTAAGAGGAATCTTTTATGACATGGTTTTATTGAGTGTAAGAGAGTGTAAGAGAATCTTTTATGACATGCTTTAATGAGTGAAAGAGAGTGTAAGATAATTAATGAAGGTGTAAGAGGAATATTCCATGCCAATAATGAGAGTGTACGATAAAATTATCGAGAGCCATGATTGATACACTTGAATTTATTTTTAATAATACTAGTAATATCATAAGGAGGATAATAATAATAATATTTATGATAAGGTATCAAGCTAAGATTAAACTATTAGGATTCAATGATTATAAATAAATTGATTTTCAATCAACTATACTTGATTACCAATTGATGGAAGGTGATTTGCTATTTTTGGAAAGTCATGCTTGAGATTCTAGACATGACTTTATATTTTTAGAAAGTCACTCTAGAATTATTAGATATGATATTTTATAATTTATATTTTTAGACTTTATATTCTTAGACATTCTATTTTTAGAAATTCATCCATGACCAACCAATTTTCAACATCATCACCTTATATGCATGACATTCTTCGTCATTTCCTCAATCGAATTATCTCTTACCTTATGCCTCAATTTGGCCATCCTCTTGAGATAATTCACTTCCTATTTTGGCACACTTTAGCAACTTGAACTTGGTTCAACTTGATTGCACTTCATTACACCATGCTCTTGATCGTTTGACTCTTTCCTCATCAGACCCACTCGACGTTCATTGGTTCCCTCAACCTTCAGAGAAGCAATCACTTGCTATTCATCATTCAATGCTCTAAACTAAGCTCCAATCTTATCAATGTGTCCAATATTTTCTTCTTATATGATTATGTAGGAAATTGTGTGATCAAGGAAGTCCCTCTTGATCCCCTCTTCAAGTTCTTCAACTTCACCCTACAACTTAATGAAGGGTCCCATTAATAGGTATATTTTGATGTTCATTATGCTATCCTCTAGCCCTTAAAACTACACTCTTCTCACATCAATTCACATTTGTAGTCATAATATTCTTAGTAAGAATACTAAAGGTGTTGGTAATATTGTGTGTCCTAATGTGATTAAATTTCAAGAAAAAGAAGCATTTTTTTGGCATTTACTATGCAGGGGCTTTATGTAGAAGAACAAGAGAAAATATAGGGGAGCTTGCCCACCTCCTTAACTCTCTAACTCGGCTTGAGATTGTTGGCTCCCTATGATTTACAATATTGGCAAGAATAAATGCTGCAGGGGGGCACATCAGAACCACTTTGAAATCCTAGGACCTAGCCTTCTTGGATTCAAAGAGGGATCTCTCTATTAACTGTTTTTAAAGGATATATTTTTATGCTTTTTTTTTTATAATAGGGTAGTTATGAAGCTCAAATAACTTTCTTGTTTGGTTGGGATGGATATCATAAAACGAAGAGGTTAACTGAAGTGTGAAGGTGAGAGCAGATTGAAGAATGTTTCAGCTGAAAAGATAGGTCAAGAAACAATATCAACCCATTGCGCTATGTAGTCACAAAAGGATTTAATTGTACAACAATTATTCAAGGGTTTCCATAGGGCATTTCATCTATATAAAAGGATATTTTAGATTGAATTGTGGTATGAAACATTAAACTATTGTGAAAGAAGCAAAGATAACAACCAATTAAGCATCTATTAACTTCACTAAAACAAGAAAATCCTTTCAAAGTAACTGTTTGAAGCAAGCCAAAGGAAAGGGTAAGCCATAGACTTATTTGGACAAAATTTTATTAAAGCACACTTTTTAGACAACAATCCAGTAATCCTAAGACTACTTTTGGAAAGAAGAAAACATAAAAGAGAACGAGGAGAACAACCTAAGATCAGACAGAAACTTTGAATTCTAGCCTGCTTTTAGCATACTCTCAAGGGATCTTTCAAAGCAATTGTTAAACACTAGCTAGAGGAAAAGGCAAAACATAGACTTATCTGGCTTAACTCTACTTAGAAAACTTTGAAAAAAACATTCAAAAACAATATCTCAAGTTGTACATAGAAAGACATGGGCTCACCAACATTTCTTCACTAGTTATACTCTATTGAATCATTCTCAAATGAACAAGTTCGATAAACCTAGAGGGCAATTAAGAATCCTATAAACATACCTTAGCAGAAGAAAACATAAAGATAAAGCTTTCAGGCATAAATAGGGTAATTTTCAGTAAATCCTACTCTAAATTTCTTGTTCTTTATCAGATAAAATGGATAGCATGTAAAACATAAAGAAAGACAAAAATAGTGAGGAATAACATCACCATTAATATAGACCAGGATCCCATGAATCATCTTGTATTGTCGATGTTCAAACCAGTTACATACTTCAAGTCCAACAGGTCTCTACAGCTCAAAACTTCTCTTCTCAGCCTAATGTTCTTCAACTACTCAACAACACTTCAATAGCTTCAGCAACTATCTTATAGCTCAATAATAATCCAACCAACAATAACAATCAACTCCTCATACAGTATTTATAGATAAATGAGGAGGTGGAGTGAAAGAAAGTGTCTCTAATGGTTCATAAATGACAGAGTTTAATTTTTTTGACCTTTGAGACCATGCAAGGCCCAAGGAAAAATGTATTTAAGTCTAATTCTGTGTTACATTAATTTTTTGAACTACTTGGTTGCTTTTGTTTACTTTTAGGCTTTTTTAGGTTGGCTTATAATAACTTCTGAGTTTTCATTAGGAAATATCTCTGACTTGGAGTAACTTTATGTGTCTTTTGAGGAAAATTTGGCTGGCAGGTGGCATTTTGGTCCTTTGGAAGAGTAACGGCTTTAGTGATTTGTCATTCGAAGCCTTGTTTTTGTTGATCTGTATAATTACATCCTTTTGAACTCTGATTAGGCCTCTTGATTTGGCTTTAGGCCTTCTTCAATCATCTTCTGCTTTTTCACTTTCTGCTAACTGTTTTATCTTTAATTTTCATGCTAATCTCTGCTTTCCTTTGATTTCTTCGATTAAGCCTTTAATCTCTCCATTCTCTTGTTTGCAGGTGTTCCTCTTTTGGTGCACTGGAGGGTTTCATGAATGCATCGATGGCCATGAAGCATCGATTGGAGCTTCGAATAGAACCCTTTAACCCTTTCTTTATGTATCTGGTCCTTGAATCGTTATCCAAAAGACAAAAAGACACTTACATTGGTTGTGGGATGTCCTGCAAACTTCGGGCCGCCATTAGAACCTGCAACACAAACAAATTAATTAAATAAAACCTGCGTTTTTGGCTAAACTGTGTTCAAAGGCTCGGAATGGGCATTGGAGCATTTGCGCAGGGAGGAAAAGTGTGCAGAGGGTGGGGTTTCACAGGCGAAATGGTGGTTTTTTGAATATTGGTGCGATTTGGTAAAAGGCATTTTTGCAGAAAACCGGGTGGTTTTTGCGCGCAATTAGGGTGGTTAGTGATTTCGGTCCATATGGACGCGATATCACTCAGTTTCTCCCACGCATTTTGGGAAAAACTACCCATTTCGCGTGGAAATGGGTGGTTAAGTCCCTGTCGGCAAATGCACGCGAAATGGAGCATGAACCGTCGAATCTAAGGGAGCCAGATCCACGGTGGAGGTGAAGCATGATTGGGGAAGCTGTGCGGCAGAGGGGAATGGTGGAGGCCAGGTGGCAAGCCAGGATTGGGCGATGATTTTGTGGGTGGAAGGTGGGCCAGTTGAGTGACGTCATAGCGGGGGGACTTGGGGGTATCGATCAACTTCTCGGCCCGTGCCTCCACAGAAAATTTCAGCCATTGATCTGGGATGTTACATAGTCAACCAGGTCAACTGTGGAGGCACCCACGGTGTTAACTTGAGCACTGAAAGTGCTCGCGGGTCGATTGGAAGACTGGCGGTGACTGTTGGATCAGACTCGATCAACGGCAGAGATATCTTGGTAAAATAAGTGGAGCCAGGTGAAGAGAATACAGGGAAGGGGCTAGAAGTTATGGTGGAGGTATGGTTTTGTGGAGAAAAAATGACAAGGGGTGAGAATGAAATGGGGCTAAGACTTTAGCCGATGGTCATGGGATGCGGTTATGTGAAGAAGTAAAGGGGCTTAAGGCCTATATTTGATAAAGGTCGGAATTAGACCTAAAAGAGTGGGTTTTTTAAGCCTTTGAAATGTTTTTGTAGGTATAAATAAGAAGGCTTAAACCATCATAAGAGAGTTTTATAAGGTTTAAAGGGATTCCATGTGAGAATGAGGAAAAGTAAAGGGGAAAGGGACTTTTTTAGAAAGGTTTATCAGGATAGGTGAAAATGGATGAAATAGTGGGTGAAAATGAGTTTATGGGATGATGGAAAATAGCATTGAAAACAGTTTCTTTTTGTCTTGGCAGGGTACTTCAGGGGCTTTGAGTGAAGATTTCAATGGAATTATTCTTTTGAAGATAATGAACAGAGTAATGTTTCAAGAAATCACAAATTTTGCACAAAATTTGTTTCTTGAAAGCTGAAAGACTTATTTAGCCATCATTAGGTATAACAGAATTTTATAGATGGCTAATAGTGGCTCCACTTGGGGAGGGCAGCTCATTGGAGGTGTCAAGAACCTCAGAGATAAATCTCTGGAAAGTAGACCAGTGTCTTGTTCTTTTCCTTTGACATTTTGACAATCCTCTTTGTCTCTGATGATCATGCTACTTTGAAAGATGATCAGTATTTATCATAATCAGATGGTTTTTCTCCCAAACTTCTACCTACACGTCCTACTTGTCCTAACATTTTTTTCTTCAATGGGTGCATTTGGACTTGTAAACCTTTTAACATCAACATTTATTCTTTTATTTGAAAGCAGGAAACTAATCTATTTCCACCCTTATTTCTTACATGAGTTCAGATTAGACAGTTGAACTCATTGTTCTCTAACTATTCTAAGTATCTGTCAAGATTGAGTTGTTTCACAGATTTTATTCTCTAAATTCTAATACGGGAAATTTAAAACACAGTCAAATCAGGATTAGACAATTTTATTTTCTATGGTGGTTAAGGCATCATGTACAAGCTACACATAGACTTTGTTTGTAGAAAATGTAAAGAAAAAATTTGAAGGCTTAAGATCTGAAATTTTATAAGCATTCTTCTTTTCTTCTTTGGCTCAAGTATTGATCTTTTTGGAGCCATTTCTCTTTTCTTTCCTTGGTTCAGATTTTGTGCTTGTTAGAACCATTTCTTTCTCTGTCCTAATCTATTATACTAATAAGCCAAGATTACACTATTTGGAAAATCTTCTTCACACTAACCTATCAGCATAAATTCAAATTTATTCAATCATTTTTAGGTTGTATGACTGAATAAAAATTTCTTTTCAAGAAGTGGCATTTGGACTTGCACACTTTCATATTTTTCTCTTTTTTGGTATGGGGATGTACCTTTTCTTTTTATCTGTCCTCTTTTTCTCTTTTTCTATTATTTTTGTACTCCTTTTTCAAACTTTCTTTCAAGTTATGTTATTTACAATGAATTAAAAAGAACTTTGAACAATAACCTTAACAAAAATAATGTTTGAACATCCTGCCATTGACAAGACCTCCAAAAAATTCAGCTCCATCCATCTCTTGAAGAAAAAATGCATTTGTGCCAACAAAAGACTGAATGAGATAAGGGCCTTTCCATAAATTTTCAAACTTTCCATGTTTGCCCTTATCTTCTTTCCTAGAATCCCATTTTAGTACTTTGTCACCAGTTTTAAAATCACTTGCCTTTGTTCTTTTATGAAACAACTTCTTGATGTTTTCTTGTACTTTTTGTGCTCTTTTGTAGACTTCCTCTCTGGTTTGCTGCAATTGCACAGTTTGGTTTATTCTTCTTGTCATGTCATCTTCTTCAAACTATACCTCTTGGATCAGCTTCATTACTGGCACTCCTAGACTAGTTAGAAATATTGCATCTGCTCCATAAACTAGCTGATAAGGGGACATTCCAATTGAATTTTTGACTATCAATCTGTCTGCCCATGTACCAGCTTGCTGTGCCATGATTTTTTATTTTCTTCCAGCAACTTCTTGATAATGTTTACCAAGCTTTTGTTTGAGGATTCTTCTAGCCCATTACCTTGTGGGTAATAGGCTGTGGAATGGCCCAATGTAATATGATATTTGTGACAGAGGTCAACCATATTTTTGGATCCAAATGCAACATCATTGTCTGTGATGATTTTCCTAGGACATCCAAATCTAAACAGGATATGATTTTCAAGGAATGAAATGATAACTGATTTTGTGGAATTCCTAGAAGGGATGGCTTCTATCCATTTGGTAAAGTAATCAGTGGCTGTGAGGATCCATTTGTGTTGGGCAGATGAGGAAGGATGGATTTCCCCAATGAAGTCTAGAACCCACTGTTGAAAAGGAGCTTCAACGGTGATTGGTTGCAGAGGCAAGGGAAGGAATTTTCTTTTTCCTTCAAAGATTTGACATTTATGGCAAGCAATGACCATTTTGTGGATATCTTGAGAGAGGGTGGGCCAGTAATATCCAGCTGTAAGGATTTTGTTCACAGTAGTTTTCCAATAGAGGTGGCCTCCACATTCTCCTTCATGGAACTCATTCTTGATCTTATCTGCATCATTCTCAGGCAAACATTTAACAAATAATCCACTAGCATTTTTCCAATATAAATATTTATCTAAAATGTAGTAATTTATAAATTTTAACTTTAAAAACCTTGCCTTTGTTTAAGAAAAACTAGGAGGGACATTTAGATCAAACAACACATACAAAATATCATCATACAAAAATGAATTAAGAAATTTATCTTCAATAAGTGGAGTTGCCAACTCCTCATGTTCATCTAATGCATTAAACATGTTTATATCAAGAGCTTGAATATTGGATTCAGCCATAAGTCTTGCTAGTCCTTGACCTTTGATGAGATTAGTGGGCTTGATTTCTAACTCATATTCTAGTATTACAACAATCCACTTTCCTCTTTTGCCATCGGGATCTTGTGTCAAGATGTCTTTTACTACCAAATGAGGCACAAATGCTATGATGTGTGAGTGTAAAATGTAAAATCTGAAGTCTTTTAAGGATTTTACCAAGGCAAAGGCTTTTTTTTCCATTATTTTCTACTTCAAAGGTGCATCTCTTAATGCCTAGCTGAAAAATGTAATTGGATGCTCTTTTCCCTTTGTGTTTTTTTGTAGGAGGACAGCAGCCACAATGTGTTCTAATGCAAATGAAAATATGAAGAAATCTTTTGTAAAATCAAGACTAATGAGAACTGGTGTTTGGGTAAGTGCTTGTTTTACCAGTTCAAAGGGTTTCTTTGCTTCAAAGGTGCATTTAACTCCTTCTTCTCTTTTAAGCATATTTATCATGTTTCTAAGGAGTTCAGCTAGCTTGGGTATGAACCTTCTTAAGAAATTAATCTTTCCAATGAAAGATTGTAGTTCCTTGATATTTCTAGGATAATTTATTTGCAATATACCTTCAATCCTCTTTGGTTCTATCTTTATTCCCTCTTCATATATGATATGTCCAAGAAGTTTACCTTCTTGGAGACCAAACAATGTTTTCTTGGGATTTAAGGATAAACCATATTTTTTGCACTTCTCAAAGACTTTTCTTAGGTATATTAGGTGATCTTCATATGTTTTGGAATAGATTGTGATGTCATCTAAGTAAATCACAATCAAGTAACCTATTTCTTCTGAGAATGCAATATACATGGCTCTTTGGAATGTGGCACCAGCATTCATTAAACCAAAATGCATTTTCACATACATGAAAGTGCCCCAAGGAGTGGTGAAGGATTTTTTAAGTTGATCATCAGGATGTACCAATACTTGGTTGTATCCGGAGAAGCCATCTAGCAAAGAAATTCTTCTAGAACCTACTACGCTTTGTAAGATATGATCCATTTTAGGCAAGGGATAGTTGTCCTTGAATGAGGCTTTATTTAAATTTTTTAAGTCAATACAAAGCCTTATTTCTCCTGTTTTATTCCTAACTGATACAAGATTAGATACCCTCTCTGAGTATCTCATAGGGACTATAATTGCAACATCATATATTTTTCTAATTTCTTTCTCAACCAGAGGTAATTGAGCAGGGTTGATTCTGCGTAATTTTTGTCTATAAGGCTTCTTGTTTTCTTTGAGGGGTATCTTGTGCTGAATTATTTCTGTATCATATGATTTTAAATCTTAATAACTCCATGCAAACACATCAGAAAATTCTCTAAACAGCTCAAGGTATTTCAGTTTGATGGGAGCTGGAAGTGTTTTGGATAATTTGATCATTTTAGGCTTTTCTTCACTACCTATATTGCACTCTTCTACTTCAGCTTCAGTAGGTTCTATTTTTGGAATTTTGCAACATCATTAAAGTCAGAAAATTCTTCTAAGGGTACCAACCCCTTTGGCAATCTTTCAATTTTAAATTATAGCACTTCTAGATCTTCTTTTTCTAAATCTGTGTAGTTCTATGTTTTATGTTTGGGTACTTTGGTTAACAGATTTATATCAGCAATCTTAGGAATTTTTTCTTCTTTAAAAAGTGATGTTTCCTCAGTAAGACAGTCTTCTACTTACTCTGAACCTGAATTTGGCATTTCAAATCCATTTCTGGACTGTAGGAAGTCTTCTATTTTTTTATCTCCTTCAAAAACTTGCCAGTATTTTTCATTGTCTGGGACTGCTGGTCTATATTTGACTTGTATTGTGTATTGTTTGCTTTAATAAGGTCTTAGACATGTACTAGCAGCAAAGGCTAATCCATTGGCAAGAATATTTTGGTTTCTAGGGACAAAATTAAGTTGGAATTCAGCAAATGATTTCAGGAGGTCCATGGCATCATCTCTATAGGCTCTCAGTCTGGGATGTTTCGCAGCATATTCCCCATTTGCTTGCCTAATTACCGATTCTGAATCCCCATGAACTGTTATCCTCTTGGCTCCTAGTTTTTTAAGAAATTGTAATCCTATGAGGAGTGCGTCATACTCTGTTGTGTTGTTGGTGCATTGAAATTTTAATCTGTATGAATATCCTTCTGCATGATTTTTTTCAGTATTGTGTACCCATATGCCTGCCCCTGCACCAGTTTTAGTTCAAGACCCATCAAAACTCATGCTCCAAAGAGGACTATTTTCAAATTTTTCATCAATTTTCTCTTTTTCCTCTCTGTTTTGTTCATTTTGATCATCATTGTGTTCTTTTTTAGGATCTTCACTATGTTTATTTGTGTCTTGTTCCTTAGGGTTTTCAATGTGTTGAGGAATTTCTCTTTGATGACTTGCACTATGTTGATGACTATTTTGTAGCTCAAGACCTTTATTTTGTTTGTTGTGATTTTATGAATTAGCAAACAGTTTGGGCGATTTTTGTTTCCCTTCCTCTTTTCCTATGGCTATCACTATGTTGGCTGATGTTTCATTTTCTAATCCTTGCTCATTAGGAATCTCTTCATTGTAAAGAATGAATGAGTCAAGGTCAGTATGTATAGAATAAAGAGGGGAGTTTTCTGGTCTTTCTTGGCTACTCACCATGTATTTCATGTGTGTTTACCTATAGAGTCTTCTAGGTTGACTGAAGACAGGGATGGTGGCATAAGTCATATCCATCTGCATTGTGCCTTGCAATTTCACACCCCAAGATCTTGAAAGAAGCATACAATATTTGGGGGGTATATCAGCCACAACAATGTCCATTACTAAGCTTTTGGCTGGGATTTGTTCTAAATTGACACAAATATATTTTATTAGGCCTAGGAATTTGACTATGCTGGAATCAAAGGAGTATAAATATTTATAAGGTCTAGTTACCTCAAGGCCTAATCTTTCCATTATCACTTTGGGCATAAGCTTATGTGATTATGCTAAATCAAGCATGGCATTGTGTAAAATTTTATCATGGATGTTTAAGCTAACATAGAATGGAGGAACTCCACCTTCTTGAAATTTCCCTTCAATTTTTGGTCCAAACAGAAGTTCACGTTTGTCATCATTTAAATTAACAGAGTCATTTTGATCTCCTATGTTCAAAGCTTTCAAAAATTGGGCCCTATATACATCTTGAGTGATTAATTCAGTGAGAGCGATAGAGATTTTTATCTTGGCAACTTCACTCTCTATGCTAAAAGGAGTTTGAGTTTTGGAAATGTTTAATTAAACCTTTTTAGTCATGGTTTTTTTAGCAAAATCAGCTTGTTGGATTTTATTATTTACAACAGTTAAAATGGTTTTTTCAGGAGCAATAGCTGAGGTTCTAGTGCTGCTAGAGTCACTACTATGTTTGTCATGGATTTGGGTGGTTTTTCCCTTGTTTTTATCAGAACTTTCAGCCATTACGTTTTTGTTTTCACCCATCCTTTTAGAAGTATTTACAGGGTTGTTTTTGGCAGAATTTTCAGAGGCTTTTTTCTTGGGAGTGTCTTGGTTCTTTTTACTTCTCAAGTCATATTGTTTGTGTACTTCCATTATGGCATTTTCAAAGCCTAGTTTATAATCTTCTGATTCTAGGCCTTCTTCCTCATCAGGTATGTATGTGACTTGTTCTTCTTCATTGAGGAAAAAAATATCCTCATTGTTCATCCCCAACATGTTCATGTGATTTTCCTCTGTTTCTTCAATCACTCCCTCATCATCATCAGCATAATTCTGTTCAAAATGAGGCCTGACTTCTTGATCATGGCCTCTTTGTCTAATTTGACGGGGATTCTTTCTAAAGTTCTGATTGTGATTTTGATTTTTTTTTTGAGGAGCTGTTTGATTTTCTTTAGAGTAAGCTCTCTCATTCATGTTTATTATTTCCATCGTCATCTCCATGGTTCTGACCAAATTATCAATTTTTGAGTCTGATGTGGAAGGTCCAGCTTCATCCTTGTAGGTAACCTTCTTTTCTGCTTTCAATCTAGCCCTTTTGGCATTAAGGTTAGATTCTACACTTAATGCCCCTTTCTGCATGTCTTCTAATGTGAGGGGTTCTCTCTCCCTTAATGGATAACACATGTCTGGGTCAAATCCTTCAGGAAAATTTATTAAGGCTAAGCCTTGTGGGTGTTTCATTTGTGGAGGGAGTGCATTATAAACACTATTGAATCTAGTGCAATAATCTTGGACACTCTCTCCAAAATTTCTTTTAAGATCATTGTATTCTGACAGGATTTGAAGGGGGTTTCTTTTGAATTCCCATTTTTTTAGGAATAATTGATGAAAACCAGGGAGATCATTGATACTGTGAGGGGTTCAGATTTTAAACCATTTTCTTGCTTCTTCCCCTAAAATTTGAGCAATCATCCAAAGTTTTATAGTTTCATCATCGATTTCTTGTCTGTCAAATTAATCATTCATTCTATCCACATGTTGTTGAGCTATAGTAGAACCACTAGCATCATATAATGGAATCTTGGACTGATAATCTTGTGGTAGAACAACTAAAGGTAAAGGAACGACTAAGGGAGCATACCATGTTTCCATGATATGAGGTTGTGGGAGGAATGGGGAGTTTACAAATGGAGGAAGGTGATGAAGTGGGGTGGTTTGAAAGTGGATGTATGAGTGGGTGTAAAAGAAGTGCTTGGATCAGCAAGGGACTGTTGAGCATATTTAGGATGAGAGAGACCAAAGTTATGAATGAAATGAAGATCAGGTGGAGTGGATGGGGGGGTTTCTCTGCTACTATTATGTTGTGAATTTTCAGGCTCAAAGTATATCTGATCTATACCACTAAGTGACTTGGTTCTAGATGGGTTTCTTATGAAAGGTAAGTCAACTTGGGTATCTTGCAGAGTTGTAATATTTTCAGGGACAGAACTTGCTCTGTGAATTTGTCTATCAATAGTTGGGTTTTTGGATGTAGGAGATTTCCTAAGGATACTCTCTGGATTGTCAACTATTTAAGGAGGATTTGGGTCAGGATATGATCTAGCGTGAATTATTTTAGGAGCCAGGACTTAGACCCAAAGATAAGAAAATTTCAACCAAGTATGACAGTCTTAAAAAGGCAAACTAATCTGTGGAAGAAAACTTAACACTCAAAGTTCTCTTAACTGGGTTTTAATGATGTTCTTATGATGAAATAAGTTTCCCAGTGGAGTGTATGGAAAACCAAGGGGAATTAGCAGGCATGCTAAAAACTAGTGGAGCTGCCTGGTGAAAGATTTTTACCTGTTTTCTAGGACTGGTTGTTGTCCACCATCAACAATCAGGAACCAATCTTGGAAGACACTTGATTCATTTTAAGAATGGGATTTTTGAGTTGTGAAGTTATCTATTACTCAGTATATTCCCCAGTATGGTCACCACTATGTTGGCTCCCTGTGATTTACAATATTGGCAAGAATAAATGTTGCAGGGGGGCACATCAGAACCACTTTGGAATCCTACGACCTACCCTTCTTAGATTCAGAGAGGGATCTCTCTATTAAGTGTTTTCAAAGGATATATATTTATGATTTTTTTATGATATTAGGCTAGTTATGAAGCTCAAAGAACTTTTTTGTTTGGTTAGGATGGATACCATAAAATGAACAGGTTAACTGAAGGGTGAAGGTGAGAGAAAATTGAAGAATGTTTCAGCTGAAAAGATAGGTCAAGAAATAGTATCAACCCATTGAGCTATGGAGTCACAAAAGGATTTAATTGTAAAAGAATTATTCAAGGGTTTCCATAGGCCAAGTCATCTATATCAAAGGATCTTCTAGATTGAATTGTGATATGAAACATTAAACTGTTGTGAAAGAAGAAAAGCTAACAACCAATTAAGCATCTATTAACTTCACTAAAACAAGAAAAGCCTTCCAAAGTAATTGTTTGAAGCAATCCAAAGGACAGGGCAAACCATAGACTTCTTTGGAAAAACTTTTATTAAAGCACACTTTTCATACAACAATCCATTAATCCTAAGACTACTTTCAGAAAGGAGAAAACATAAAGGTGAACAAGGAGAACAGCCTAAGATCAGACAAAAAAATTTGAATTCTAGCCTGATTTTGGCATACTCTCAAGGGATCATTCAAAGAAACTGTTAAAGACTAGCCAGAGGACAGGGAAAACCATAGACTTCTCTTGGTTAACTCTACTTAGCAAACTTTGAAAAGAACATTAAAAAAAAATATCTCAAGTTGTACACAGAAAGACATGGTCTCACCAACATTTCTTCATTGGTTATACTCTATTGAATCATTCTCAAATCAACAAGCTAGATAAACCTAGAGGGAAATTAAGAATCCTCTAAACATACATTAGCAGAAGAAAACATAAAGATAAAGCTTTCAAGCAGAAATAAGGTACTTTTGAGTAAATCCTACTCTAAATGTTCAGTTCTTTATCAGAGAAAATGGACAACATATAAAACATAAAGAAAGACAAAAACAGTGAGGAATAACATCACCATTAACATAGACCAGGATCCCATGAATCAACTTGTATTATTGATGTTCAAACCAGTTACATACTTCAAGTCCAATAGGTCTCTATAGCTCAAAACTTCTCTTCTCAGCCTATTGTTCTTCAACTACTCAACAACACTTCAACCACTTCAACAACTATCTTATAGCTCAATAATAATCCAACCAACAATAACAATCAACTCCTCATACAGTATTTATAGATAAATGAGGAGGTGGAGTGAAAGAAAGGGTCTCTAATGGTTCAAAAATGAAAGAGTTTAATGTTTTTGACCTTTGAGACCGTGTAAGGCCCAAGGCAAAATTTATTTAAGTCTAATTCCACGTTACATTAATTTTTTGAACTACTTGGTTACTTTTGTTGACTTTTAGGCTTTCTTAGGTAGGCTTGTAATAACTTCTGAGCTGTCATTTGGAAATATCTCTGACTTGGAGTAACTTTATGTGTCTTTTGAGGAAAATTAGGATGGTAGGTGGCATTTTGGTCCTTTGGAAGAGTAATGACTTCAGTGATTTGTCATTCAAAGCCTTCTTTTTGCTAATCTATCTAATTGCATCCTTTTGAACTCTGATTAGGCCTCTTGATTTGCATTTAGCCCATCTTTAATAATCTTCTGCTTTGTCACTTTCTGCTAACTATTTTATATTTAATTTTCATGCTAATCTCTGCTTTCCTTTGATTTCTTCGATTAAGCCTTTAATCTCTCTGTTCTCCTGTTTGCGGGTGTTCCTTTTTTGGTGTGCTAGAGGGTTTCATGAATGCATCGATGGCCATGAAGCATCGATTGGAGCTTTGAATCGAACGCTTTATCCCTTTCTTTATGTATTTTTTTCTTGAATCGTCATCCAAAAGACAAATAGCCACTTAGATTGGCTGTGGGATGTTCTTCAAACTTCGGGCCACCATTAAAACCCGCAACACAAATAAATTAATTAAATAAAACCTGCGTTCTCGGCTAAACTGCATTCAGTGGCTCGAAATGGGTGTTGGAGCATTTTTGGAGGGAGGAACAGTGTGCAGAGGGAGGGGTTTCACAGGCAGAACATGCGAAATGGTGGTTTTTTGAATATTGGTGCGATCTGGTAAAAGGCGGTTTTGCAGAAAACTAGGTCATTTTCGCGTGCAATTAGGGTGGTTAGTGGTTTCGGTCCATATGGACGTGATACCACTCAGTTGCTACCACATGTCTTGGGAAAAACTGCCCATTTCGCATGGAAATGGGTGGTTAAGTCCCTGTCAAAAAATGTGCACGAAATGGAGTGTGAACCATTGGATTTGGGGGAGCCAGATCCACGGTGGAGGTGAAGCGTGATAGGGCAAGCTGCGCAGAAAAGCGGAATGGTGGAGGCCAGGTGGCAAGCCAGGATTGGGCGATGATTTTGTGGGTGGAAGGTTGGCCAGTTGAGTGAAATCATAGCGGGGGGAATTGGGGGTATCAATCAACTTCTCAGCCTGTGCCTCAGCAGAAAATTTTGGCCGTTGATCTGGGATTTTCCACAGTCAACCAGGTCAACTGCAGAGGCACCCACGATGTTAACTTGCGCACTGAAAGTTCTCGCAGGTGGAGTGGAATATTGGCGGTGGTCGTTGGATCAAACTCGATCATCGACGAAGATATCTTGGTAAAATAAGTGGAGTGGGGTTAAGAGAATACAGGGAAGGGGCTAGAAGTTATAGCGGAGGCATGGTTCTGTGGAGAAAAAAGGACAAGGGGTGAGAATGAAATGGGGCTAAGACTTTATTTGATGGTCAAGGGATACAGTTATGTGAAGAAGTAAAGGGGCTTAAGGCTTAAGTAAAGGGGCTTAAGGCCTATATTTGATAAAGGTGGGAAATAGACCTAAAAGAGTGGGTTTTTTAAGCCTTTGAAATGTTTCGGTAGGTATAGAAAAGAAATTTTAAACCATCATAAGGGAGTTTTCTAAGGTTTAAAGGGATTTAATGGGAGAATGAGGAAAATTAAAGGGGAAAGGAGCCTTTTTAGAAAGGTTTGTCAGGATAGGTGAAAATGGATGAAATAATAGGTGAAAATGAGTTTATGGGATGATGGAAAATAGTTTTGAAAACAGTTTATTTTTGTCTTGGCAGGGTACTTCAGGGGCTTTGAGTGAATATTTCAGTGGAATGATTCTTTTGAAGATAATGAACACAGTAAGGTTTCAAGAACTCACAAAGTTTGCATAAAATTTGTTTCTTCAAAGGTGAAAGACTTATTTAGCCATCATTAGGTATAACAGAATTGTATAGATGGCTAACAATGGCTCCACTTGGGGAGGGAAGCTCCTTGGAGGTGTTAAGAACCTCAGAGATAAATCTTTAGAAAGTAGACCAGTGCCTTGTTCTTTGCCTTTGACATTTTGAAAATCCTCTTTGTCTCTGATGATCATGCTGCTTCGAATTATGATCAATATTTATCATAATCATATGGTTTTTCTCCCGAACTTCTACCTACACATCCTACTTGTCCTAACACTTTTTTCTTCAATGGGTTCATTTGGACTTGCAAACCCTTTAACATCAACATTTATTATTTTATTTGAAAGTAGGAAACTAATCTATTATTACCCTTATTTCTTCCATGAGTCCAAATTAGACAGTTGAACTCATTGTTCTCTACCTATTCTAAGTATCTGTCAAGATTGAGCTGTTTCACAGATTTTATTCTCTAAATTCTAAGACGGGAAATTTAAAACACAGTCAAATCAGAATTAGATAGTTTGATTTCCTATGGTGGATATGGCATTATGTATAAGCTGCACATAGAATTTATTTGCAGAAAATGTAAAACAAAACTTTGAAGGCTTAAGATCTGAAATTTTATAAGCATCCTTCTTTTCTTCTTTGGCTCAAGTTTTGATCTTTTTGGAACCATTTATCTTTTCTTTCCTTGGTTCATATTTTGAGCTTGTTAGAACCATTTCTTTCTCTGTCCTAATCTATTCTATTGAGAAGCCAAGATTACACTATTTGGAAAATCTTCTTCACACTAACTTATTAGCATAAATTCAAATTTATTCAGTCATGTTTAGGCTGTATGACTGAATAAAAATTTCTTTTCAAGCAGTGGCATTTGGACTTGAAAAATTTCATATTTTTCTCTTTTTTGGTATGGGGTTGTACCTTTTCTTTTTATATGCCCTTTTTTTCTCTTTTCTCTATTATTTTTGTACTTCTTTTCCGAACTTTCTTTAAAGTTATGTTATTCACAATGAATTAAAAAGAACTTTGAACAAGAACCTTAACAAAAATAATGTTTGAGCATCCTGCCACTGAAAAGACCTCCAAAAAGTTCAGCTCCATCCATCTCTTGAAGAAAAAATGCATTTGTGCCAATAGCAGACTGGATGACATAAGGGTCTTTCCATAAATTTTTAAACTTTCCATGTTTTCCCTTATCTTCTTTCCTGGAATCCCATTTTAGTACTTTGTCACCAACTTTAAAATCACTTGCCTTTGTTCTTTTATCAAACAGCTTCTTGATGTTTTCTTGTACTTTCTATGCTCTTTTGTAGACTTCCTCTCTAGTTTTCTGCAATTGCACAGTTTGGTTTATTCTTCTTGTCATGTCATCTTCTTTATTCTGTACCTCTTGGATCAGCTTCATGACTGGCACTCCTAGACTGGTTGGAAATATTGCATCTGCTCCATAAACTAGCTAATAAGGGGACATTCCAATTGACTTTTTGAATGTCAATCTGTCTGCCCAAAGTGCATGTACCAGCTTGTTGTGGCATTATTTTTTATTTTCTTCGAGCAACTTCTTGATAATGTTTACCAAAATTTTGTTTGAGGATTCTCCCAGCCCATTACCTTGTGGGTAATAAGTTGTGGAAGGGCCCAATGTAATATGATATTTGTCACAGGAATCAACCATCTTTTTGGATCCAAATGCAGCAACACTTTCTGTGATGATTTTCCTAGGACATCCGAATCTAGACAGGATATGATTTTCAAGGAATGAAATAATAACTGAGTCTGTGGCATTCCTAGAAGGGATGGCTTCTATCCATTTGGTAAAGTAATCAGTGGATGTGATGATCCATTTGTGTTGGGCATATGAGGCAGGATGGATTTCCTCAATGAAGTCTAGACCCCATTGTTGAAAATGAGCTTCAACAGTGATTGCTTGCAGAGGTAAGGGAATAAATTTTCTTTTGCCTTCAAATATTTGACGTTTATGGCAGGAAATGACCATTTTGTGGATATCTTGAAAGAGGGTGGGCTAGTAATAGCCAGCTCTAAGGATTTTTTTCATGGTATTTTTCCAATAGAGGTGGCCTCCGCATTCTCCTTCATGGAACTCATGCTTGATATTATCTGCATCATTCCCAGGAAAAAATTTAACAATAATCCACTAGCATTTTTCTAATATAAACATTTATCTAAAATGTAGTAATTTACAAATTTTAACTTAAAAAACCTTGCCTTTGTTTTAGAAAAACCAGGAGGGATGTTGGAAATTTTGTCATTGACGGAAAAGGAGGAAAAAGGAGCAGCATCTGAACCATCAATAAGGAAAAGTAGAAGACAGGGAACAGAGGCGGTAGAGAGGTAGTAGAGGCAACAAAAAGAGAAGTAAGGAGCAACATCAGTCAAGGAGCAGAGGAAGCAAAGGCAGTGAATTGAGAGCTTCAATAAGAAATTGTATGAGTTTGAGTGAGCATGTATGAATAATACTCTGTGATAGGGTTTTGGATGGTACTCTGGTTAAATGGAATAGTTGATGTCAACGATCATAATTTTAGACTGAATGCATGAAGGTTTTGTAATTGAGCTCATATGTATAAATAAGGAATTCGGTTCGGAATGCATGTGGTTTGATTGACTTAACCCTGTATGAATATGTTTGGCTTCGATAAGAAAATATGAAGAAACTCTGCAATAGGATTTGGGATCATGCTATGCACATAGTTGGAAATAGATGAAATTGTCGAAATAGGTTCAATGTTGTGCTTGAATTGAATGATATGGGTTGCAGGGTCAGCACTGAATAAAATGGAAAGCACAGAGTCAAATTATGCATGAGGAATAGCACTGGGCATTGAAGACTATGTTGAAGGATTAAATTGAATGAATTAAGGAAGGAGGAATTGGAAGATGAGACGGAGCTATGTATTGTTGAATTGAGTGGAGATCGAAGCTTGCCATGTTCCAGAGTAATGTATTGTGGGTTCTATACAAAAGAATCAATGGACGGAAACCATTCCCATAGTTGTGGTGATTAAATCCCATGCGAAAAGAACAAGTGAAGAAACGTTGTGGTGGAGGTTAACCCAAGTTCTTAACAAACAAAGGCATAGAACTATGAACGAAATAGAATGGAAAGAAGCATAATTATAATGAACCAGAACCGTGAGAGATACACAGTAAAACTGGAAGGCGAGGACTCGAAGTTTTCGTGCAATTTAAAGGGTGGTAAGTGGAATTGAGAAATTTAACACGATATCACAAACTGAACGACGCGTGTCCATAGGTGGTTTCTAAAAACCACTTACATCGTGTGAAATTAGAGATTTAACCCTTGCGTGCTTAAATTTTATGATATGTGTTTATTTTCCTCAAATCATCCAAAACTACGCGATAAGTTATCCACCGTCATATGTGAAAGGTGTGTTAGCACTGGGGCCCAGCTCTACTCTACGTTGTAAACTGTTGTTTTAACCAAGGATTCACATTGTGGGGCCAAGGGTTAACATATCGGGCTATGTTATATTGTTAAACTTTGTATGGTCTAATGTTGGCTATGTGATGGCATTCCAATTAAGGTGTGAACGTTAAGCCAGGGTTCATTTCTGTGGATCCGATATATGTTATTAATGTATTGGCCAAAGGATGTTGTATAGTCCGGATTTTATGTTACGATATACCAACGATTGGTGCATAAACCAAAGCTAAACCTTGAATGAGAAGGGTTTGTTAACCTTGTGGGACCCTCACGAATCACATCAGAGAAAAAATTAATAGCGGAACATGTTAATAAAAGTTCCGATGAAGATGCAGACCTGATGGGTTTATGAACTGTGATTCATACGTGTTTGAGTTTCGGCATCAAAGTATGCCATCACATCAGAAAAAAAACATAATGTCAGACCATTCTATTGAAAGCTGCGATTGCGATTATCGCATCAGGTCTTTCACAAATGCATCAATCGCAATTGGAAGTGTTCAATTGTGATTAATCGCATCGGAAAATAGAAAAAGGTTCAATATTATGGGCCCGAATACCTTGAGTCTCACTCCAAAGTCTTGAATGTAGATTTGAACCTTTGTCAAGGTGTAATGTATGTCGAGGAATATATATTATATGAAATGAGGGGTTTATGACCTTTGAGGAAATAGTGAGATATTAAAGTTCCACACTCATTTAAATTGCTAGCTCAGGAAATAAGATGGAGGTGTATTCTTGTATGAATTGAGAGAGGTATATATATTGTTGGGGTTAAAATTTGGGGATGCATTCTTCTATACACCGAATTTAAGCAACAGATAGGGGACTGTGGGTTATACCATCCATCATATAGTTTTCATAAAGGAAACTCCGCTTATGAAGATTGACAAGTTAAAAGTTTTGCAATGGTCCAATTGTAATATTCAAATGATAATTCAACATATTATATGAAGTTGTGGGTTGTGCTTTAATTCCGGGAACATATATTTATTAATATGCCGAAGACCATTGTGCAGTGGAGAATTTCAATGGGCTGATAACCATGGTCTAATTCATCACCAGGCAGATACAAAGAGCGCAAAATTGTGGGTCCCAAAAAATATGATTTCATAATCAAAATATAAAATTTAGAGAACGTTGAAGGCGCATTATGGATTTTTTAATAAGGTTTAATCCCATTGAGGCAAAGAACAAAGTTCTTGCATATACGATTTTTTAGACATGGTTCAAAACCATAAGATAACCTTGGAAGATAAAGGCCTCCAGATATGTTTATTGAAATTTCCAGATCAGCAGTTATACATATTGTAACGCAGTTATATATATACAGCTGACACACAATCATAGTGAACAGGAATATGCACATGAATGAATTTGACAGGTGTACAAGAACAGAAAACTGGAGAATATGAAGAAGACAGTGAAAAAAGTATGCAGAACAATTATATGACAGCTGCAGATACACAATTGGAGTGAATAGCAGAGGAAGGCAGAGCAGTTACCTAACAGCAGTAGAAAAGACAAAACCAGCAAGCCAAGTGCTGGAAAGAGGACTAAGTGAAATTTATACATGTAACTGAAAAAATGGAATGTAATTTTTGCAATTGATTTATATTGTTTGTGATGCATTGGAAAGGCTCTGGAGGAAAACAAAACTCCCACTGTAATATTGAAATTAATGCATATTGTTATATTTTTCTGAATAAGCAAGTAAAATAAATAAGAAGGCAGAAGGAAAAGAGGCATGGTTGTCCATTTCAAATTCCCTGAGGAATGCTAACAGTCATAAGGGAATTTATATAAATAATATCATATTGATATGCATAGAGAGGTTAGAGAGTGAGGAAAAAGAATGGAGAAATGAAGAAGTGAGGTGGAAAAGAAGGAGGAGCTGAGCAGAGAAGAAGGTGAAGCTGATAAATAATCTGAGAAGATGGAGAGATGATACAGGATAGATATGAGGACTGATGAACAACAGAAGAGAAGGTACAGAACAGCGCTGATATCCAAGGTAAATCAGCAAGTGTTTTTCTTTTGAAAGAGTAAGGAAGTTGGAGCTTCCCTATCAAGTTGTAGCTTGATAGATTTCTGTTGTAGCTGACTGAGGTAGGAGCCTCCTGTAGGTTGGTGCCTGCAAAAAATTGATGGGAGTTGGAGCTTCCTTACAAGTTGTAGCTTGCAGAATTGAGGTTGGAGCCTCCTGTGGGTTGGTTCCTACAGAAAATCAATGGTGAGAGGGAGTTGGAGCTTGCCTTTGCATCACAACAATAATAAGATGTGGTTTTCTCCCTTTATGGGTTTCCACTTATATCTGGTGTCTATGTGCATTATTTCTATGTGTTGATATGATATATCTATTCTGCTAATAATTTCTGGTCACATATTAAGACTGTTGGTACATTATCTAATCTGCTTATTAAGTGCTACTCGCAAATAAATATTGCTCACACATTATGTTGATCATGAAATGAAGGTGTTAATAAAGTTTAATGAAATTTTTTAAAAGTCCATCCCCCCCCCCCCCTCTTAGTTTAACTAAGGGTTCAACAATTGGTATCAGAGCAGGTTCCTTTGGTGTAAGCTTAATAGCTTGAAGGAGATCTGGTTGATTCATGGACTATCAAAATGTACCTGTGTTAAATACAACAAACTTTCCTAAATGGAGAGATAAGGTTAAAATAGGATTATTGGGTTATGAACCTGAGGTATGGAAACTTGTATGTGATGGCTACTACACAGACTCTCCCTCGGTGCAAGAACAACATAGGAATTCCAAGGCAAAATGTGTGATATTCAACATTCTTCATAACAAGGATCTTGAGTTAATAATGGATTTAACCTCTGCAAAAGAAATATGGGATAGATTCCATTTCATGCATGGAGTAGACACTGAGGATTGCATTGTCAAGAAAGGGAAGAGAAGTAAGAAGAAGAAAAATTCATGTCAAAAGGAAGATGTTCCATCAAATGAAGTACCTGCTAGTGTGAATGGAAGTCAGTTCCCTAGAAAAATTGTAGCTAAAGAAAAAGCCAAATTTGACACAACCTTGACTAAAATAGAAATATTGAAGAACGAAAACAAAGACTTGAAGACATTGGTGCAAATATGTGATGAGAAAGAATATGAAGATAAGAAAGAAATTATTGGCCTAAGGACACAGCTTGAAGAACCAAAGAAAGTAGAAGACACTCTATTGGAACAAATGAGAGAGAAAAGTCTGGAATGTGAGAGACTGGAAGAAGAAGTAGTGAGCCTAAGAAAGAATTAGAAAAATCCCAAAGAGAATTATTAATGAATACTCCTCAAATGAAAAGCTCAGAACAGTTGGACCAAATTCTAAATGCTCAAAGGTCTCCTCTCATAAAGGTTGGTATAGGATATGAAGGAGAAACCAGTAAGTCCAAGGTAGAAGATAATAGGAAAATCATCTTTGTAAAAGATGTAAAGGAATATGAAGCAGCTCAAAATATTCCCACAGAAGAAGAAGCCAGCAAGAACAAGATGTACAAAGAAACAAACAAAAACAAGAAGCAACATGAAATAACAGATAATGAGAAGATGAAACAATCAGCTACTAAAGGCTCTTATGCTCCTAAGGATGAATTGAATAAATTTGGAAGATGTCAAAGAAGGTTCTTTCCTCCTATGGGAAGTATCACTTTTTTTTCCTGCCACAAACCTAGACATATTGCAGCATATTGTAAGACAAGGAAAATCTAGTCCAACTAGCAAAGGATATAGCAAATGAGAAGAATACCTCAAGCAAGCAAATGGAAAAGACAATCTTTCACCAAGTACACAAATCATTTCCATGGCTACTGTTATGCATGCAATAATTTTGGACATAAATCTGTTGAATGTAAAATGTATTCAAAAAGGGGAACAAAGTATTACACATCAGCTCAAAGGTACCTTGGTAAAATAAGATGTTATGTATGCCTCAAGCTTGGTCACAAAGAAAAATATTGTAACTGCCTTATACTTTAAAGAGCTCTAAACAGAGGATGGAATCTAATCAAATCAAACAAAGCTATGAATCAAAAAGGAGTGCAGACATTATGAAGAACCCCAATAAAGTATGGAAGGAAAAGAGAAAGGGGGAGCCTGTTACCTCAATAACTTAATAAATCCATCATAATCTCAGGGGGAGCTGCTCTAGGAAGCAATGAAAATATCTAATCAGTGACAAATATGGAGCAACATCTCAAGGGGAGAACAGTTCATAAATAGCCCCCACAAAAGTAGTCTAAGAAGAGCTCCTTAGAATGAGAACAACTATAAGATCATGAAGGGAAAAGAAAATCCTCTAACATAGAACTATAGAGGAAGAATATTATTTAGCTGACAGATTGATGAAAGAAGATAAGGTAGCAAGAAACCGTTGTAGTAGAGAGAACATCAGCCATGAGCTTGTAGAACTAACAGTGAATCACATTAAGAAGGATGTGTAAGAGAAGTGCCTATCATCATTATGTCATGACATCATTCATCTATGAAAAGTCCCCTTGGAGAAATGCAGTTAACTAAGTGATTAATCTTTGACTGATCAGCCCATGAAGATTCATGGTATAGAAATTGAATATGTCTTCCTAAAATATCATTATGTCAGACAGTTGAATTGTACTTAAAGCAGTAATGATTCTGGAGCAGTCCTAGAAAGGAAATGCAGTGACATTATTTTAAATCAGAATGACAGACTAAGCAAAAGGTTAATGATGACAAGATCAGATTCAGTATATTGATGACTTTGGGTGTGAACAGTGGAAAGCTCAATAGTAGAATTTATGAAGGATGTCTTAATTATGGGTTAATGTGCAAGCTAAAGTGAAATCTCTGCATAATTTACCAAGGGAGTATCAACTGGTACTTGGTACAAGTAGCATGCCTATCAACAAAATATCAAGTGTTGTCATGGAGCAGTGGTATGATACAGGTCCTCGGGATCAAAGGATTATGGCAAGAGTACATCAAGGTAGTATTCCAGTGTTACCTGCATTTTTTAAAAAGCATAAAAAGGTAAATAACAAGGCTAAAAGATCATTATTTTGTTTACACTTGAAGCATTATATTGAGCTTTGAAGCAGTATCTTTTTCTATATATAGTTGCATGCCTCCCTGAATTCAGATTTTATATGTCTTGAAGGCCTCTTCCTTAAGATCAGTCATAAAACTGTGTGAATTTTGTTTTTTGAGTTTTCAATTAAAACATCTTGAATATGCTTTTGTGGAAGGTCATCCTGATAGAATAGTTAAAGTATCTGAAGAATAAAGGACTAGTTGTGACTACCATTGAAGTTCAAAAGTCTCTTATTAATTCATCCAAATCCTACTTCAGCAAGAAGGATTTGCTAGTAATTCACCTTTAAAGAGAGATTGATCATTGGCATACATATCCCCTTATGTCATAAATAAATTGAATGATTGATAAGTGAGATTGACTAATACATAGAATGTATCTAGCCTCAAGGGTTTGTTTTGAAAGAACAGTGTGCAAGTAGTAAAAGTCATTTGGTCTCTTAGATTGAAAGATATCATCTAATCTCACAATAATTTGTAAACTATAGCTTAATTCATTGATCAAATTAGCAACAAAGACCCTTCATCCATTAAGTGTAATATCATTATCAGCATCCTAGCTCATATCACCACCAACAGGCAGGAAAGTTGTACTACAGTGTTAGAGTCGGTCTCTTCATCCCTCCATCAGAGATCAAAATCTCTGTTGTTGCATTTCATTTTAGGTGTCTCATTCAGTCCAGTCAGCTGCATTCCATTAGGAGCATGGATCATCTGACAAAAGGGTCTTTTTTCTCATATCCCTCATGTCTTGTACCTGCTAGCTCAGGTCTGTTCATCAAAGTCCATCAAAATCATTTCCAGTCATTGATAGTCAATGTTTGGTATTTTGGTGGGCAAAGAGTATTTTTAGGGTTTTCAGTCTCATTAGGTTTAGGGTTTCGTTAATTTAGTCTTCAAAGTGTCCAATAATGTCAGCAGGCACATGAGGAAGGTTCGAATAAAGTTTCATTGCAAAAATTTCATCGTCATATTGCTTGATCATGACTTTTCTTCAAAACTCTGTTTTGAAGAAAAATCGTCAATTTTGTCTTTTGCAATAAATTCCATGTAATTTTCAAAGTTTTTTAGTTGTGAAGTTATTCAGGCGCAGCCCTAGTCGCCTTTTCCAAATCCAATGCCAGGCATCCCTGCAAAAAATAGACAAAAGTTTCATCATTCAGTCAAAAAAATCAAAGAGGAAACAAGCAAAACAGAGTTTGTATTAAAAAGTGAAAAGTGCCAAATTTCAAACATTAGCAAGTGGGTTATTTCAAAACAAAAATCAAATTCCTTTGTGTATATAAGATATTTTCATATTCAAATAGTTCATTTGCACCAAGAGACATCAAAGAAGCCGAGTTAAATTGTGGAAGAACGAAAACAGGGTTTGAAGGCCGAAAGTGTGAGTTAGGTTACAGTCGCGGCGCGTTGGGAGAAGGTCGCGACATACAAGCAAGTCGTGGCGCATAGAGTCGCTCACCATAGTGCTGATCTGAATGTGCATGGCACACAAGGAAGACGCAACACACTGGGTTGTGCGCGTGGCGCACAGGGCCGACAAACAAAAAATTTCACCACTGCTCCACAAATTTCAAATCGACTCAATCTCATTTGCTCCATGTAAGTTCGACTCATCTTGCGTGTGCCATTAAACAGAGTTTGGTATTGTTTGAAATTGTATTATGAGATTTTTAATGTTGAAATTATAAACCCTCTCATTTTTTCAAAAAATTTTCCTTAGGGTTTGAATTCAAGTTTTAAAATTTGGTTTTGGTGCCAATCCCTTTTCATTTGCCACCTTATTTTCCCTTTCCTCACTATTATCTCATTAATACAATCTGTTCCCCTACTCCCTTACATCCCAAATCACTTATTCCCAAGTCCTACTTTCCCTGTCCCTAAACCCTACCATTCCCTATCACTCTCCCTCTCTCATATCACTTATAAAATCCCCAAATCCCAAATTTCCCAAACAGTCAAGTGATTGTCTTCATACTTCAAATTTCACTAGATTGAACCATTTTTTTGCCACTGTCCATATTTCCCATAGTCCCTTCCTATTTGGCACATTTGGCATTGGAGACAAAGACACCAAATTCTTATTTCATCTCATACAAATCAACATATACTTGACATAGACTTGCAACACCATGGAGATAGACACTGAAACTTCATTTGAACAAGACATTGATTCTACCACTGAGCTACATGCACTGAGAAGGCCTCATCAAGGTGGAAAACATGTGAGAGAAGAGCCCACCTCATTGACTCAGTTGTAGGCCTGCCCACTTTCCATGGCATGTTTTCGATAGCAATCATGCTATCAGTACTATGAGATGATTGCTAGGATTCAACATCATCAGGAGTTGGCTCGGTTGTTTGTTTTACATTTGCATGATGGTCAGGTAACTCTTGCTGGTGTAAAGTTCACCTTGACACTGGAAGCCATTTCTCAAGCAACAGGAATACTGAATGTAGGGGAGGAGTGGAACAAAAGACAGCAGGTGGACAGAGTGCATTATGAACCATACATCAGGCCTAGCTATCTGAGACAACTCAGCAGGGTATTCCCATTCCGGTTTCTTAAGGAGTCCTATGCGCCTTTGATGAGACTCATTATCAGATACTTCAGTTGTGAGGGCCAGTTCTCACGCCTCTATGCATACCACATCAGGTTACTGATGCATTTCACGAGAGTGAGGATGATGAAAATTCCTTATTTCATCTGTCGGAACATCGAGAGAATGACTACTCTTGTGCAGAAGAAAACTCCCACGCAGCAGCATAACAATATTTATCATTATGCGCTCATCAAGATCATTGTGGTACATCAGCTTGAATTGCAGGGCATTGCATGGGAAGATTTCATTTCCCGTGACTTCTTCATAGCCCCTCAACCTCCTCTAGATATTTTCATGAGCCAGGTGAACCTTCACATAAGCCTGGAGGTCACGAGACAGAGCCTATCAGTGTGCCAGTGTATGTCACTTATCAGAGAGGCACGATAGCATTATTTGCAGCAGCCTGACGAGTGCTATCTCCACTCGGGGTGGAAGGGGTCTCGTTGCCATCATCAGCAGCACAGGTATAGATACAGGACAGAGGTAAGAGGCCTATGCAGGATGAGGGCCCTTCAAGAAGCCAGGATACTGATTTCATATTGATTAATGAGGATTTGAGCTCTCCAAGCTCAAAATTGAGAGAGATCATCCAGGAGCAGAAGGTTGAGATCGACACATTGACCGAAAAGTTGCAGAGATCTCAATGGATCATAAAATATCTAGAGCAGCACAACAAACAGTTGGAGGATCAGTAGACGATCATGGAGTTGCAAAACATCCGCGAGAATCGGCAAGTTGCTCGAAGAAGCCCAACCGAGATGACACCCATTGAGCGAGAGATTGAGGTTGATAGAGAGACTTGGCTTGAGATGGTCAACATTCATCTTGAGAAGCTGTTGGAGAAGGAAAACAAGGAAAATAACATGCTCAGACACATGAAGAAACATTATTGGGCGCGACATCATGATTGCAAAGCGAGGATCAAGATCCTGAAAGCGAGGCTAAGGAGGGCACTAAAGCGTCGCAAAAGGCATGATAGACTCCAAATTTTGGCTGAAGATTATTTGGCCTAGAATAGTGCTTGATGAGGGACCTTCAGCCCAAATTTCAAGAAATTTGGGAAAAATTTTGTCAATTTTGAATTTTTAAGCCAAAACACAGATTTTCCTGCCCGACGCATAGCGCCACTTGGCGCACACTTATAATTGGCAGCTCTTCAGGAGGAAAACTTTGTATTTTTGGATTATTCATCAAAATTTATGCATGCCTATGGATTACCTAAGGATTTCATCAAGTTCTGGGTTGCCTAAAGGGTCAAAAACACCCTAAAAATGGCCTTTCTGCCACTTTTTCCACACACAGGAATTAGTGTTGGGAGATTGAACTTTTGGAGGGGAAAATGGCAACCAAATCTAGAAATTCCACTTGGGTTGGAACATATATAGGTAGGGCTTTCCAACTAGCTATCCTACACTCAATTTGGACTTCGGGAAGGGCCTCAAAATCAGCTCCAAACTTGTGCTATGCATAGAGATTCCAGGTGCGGCGCGAAGAGGAATTTGGCCTATTTTTCACTCAACTGCTCAGAATTTCACCTAGTTTTGGCCAGTTTCACTTTTTCATGTAATTCTTGATGTACCTTGATTTAATTTCATGACCATGATGTAATTTTGGCACATTTTTACTCATTCTAGAAGATTCATTCACCAAAAGGTGAAATGTAAGTGAATGGATCAGTTTCCTAGCATATAGAGGCAAGTTGTTTCATTGCCTATTTTCTAGTTCCTAGTTTAAATATGGTTGAAACAACTCCTATAATATTGAGCTAGACCCTTATAGGCATGGGAATTAGTTAGGCTTGTCTATATCATGTAGTTCTTCAGTCATTTTCAGGGTTGGACACTTGGGATTGCTTGGCACGTCATTGTACATTTCATCTCTGCACTTTTGGCAAAGGAATAGACTAGGGTTTGCAGCACTCTTTGGGATCCATGTGGCTCTGTGTTTTGATGGTGTTTTTATATATGTAATTTTAAGTTCACTGATGTTTATGTGTACCATTTTCCTTCTCCTTTCTTTTTAAATTAAACAAATGAGTGTTAAAGGTGGAATTCATTAGCTTGCTTTGCTCTGCCTTCAGTTTTGTTTAATTTTCCATGTTTTCATCTGTTTGAGGAGGACTCTTGAGACCCTATTTCCCTATTTAGCTCCTCACTAGTCTGATCCATCCATTCATTCAATCTAAAACATCAAAGCAATTGCCTTCCTTGCCCCAATCAAAACTCTGCAAAAACTAGGCCTTATCCCTGCACCCAAAACTGCCTTTCCCTTTGATCCAAAAAAAACCCCCAAAAACGCAATAAAACTCCTTTACTTATATACCTAGCCTAAAATTAGCTTTTATTTCAAGTTATCTCAAGCCCTATTGATTATTTTTGCTGAGATTGACCTGGAGAGAGCCCTCTCCTGTTCTGGTAGGGCTATCTACCAGACTGAACGTGGTTTGATGTTACCCTGAAATCTGCCTTCCTTCAGCCTGAGGTAGATTTAGGCAATAACATACAGCAATAAAATATACATTAGCTTCATCACAATTGACCAGATGTTTTATTGCAGATGAGTATTACGGAAGAAGACATATTCCATCTACAATCTTCCTCAACAGAAATGTATTGGTGCACTACATCAGATAGAGACTGAAAGTATATTTGAAGCATTCTCAGTATTGTAGGTTTAATCCAATGATGCATCTCTAATTAGATAAAGATGGTACAATTTTTTCTATGAAGTGTCATTATCTTCACTTTCAGATTTATACAAGTGCAAGGAGACGGTGCTTTGGGATAGTATTAATTTATAGTGTATAGTCAAGTTCAATAATCCTCAAAAGTGTTCTCTCAACAAATTTTGTACACCAGTTTGGATCAGTAGGGTACAAAGTTAGAAGAAGAAGGCATAAACACATCTCAGACAGAGGAAATGAAGAGATAGAAATCACACTAGGAAATGTGCAACCCTTTTCCATTGATGTCAAAGAGGGAGGAAAAGAAACTAACAGAAGATAGGCTCTTCTGAAAGAAACTAGGAAGAGGAAGACTTGGAGGAAGAATTGGATTACTGGTGGATGTGTTTCCATCAATGCTAAAGGGGGAGACTATTGGAGATGTTATCATTGATGGAAAAGGAGCAGAAAGGAGCAACATCTGAACTAGCAATAAGAAAAAGTAGAAAACAGGGAACAGAGGAAGCAGAGAGGTAGCAGAGGAAACAAAAAGAGAAGTAAGGAGCAGCATTAGTCAAGGAGAAAAGGAAGCAAAGGCAGTGAATTGAGAGCTTCAATAAGAAATTGTATGAGTTTGTGTGGGCATGTATGAATAAGATTTTGTGATAGGGTTTTGGATGGTACTCTGGTTAAATGGAATAGTCGATGTCAAGGAGCATAATTTTAGACTGAATGCATGAAGGGTTTGTAATTGAGCTCGTATGTATAAATGAGGAATTTGGTTTTGAATGCATGTGGTTTGATTTACTTAACCCTGTATGAATATGTTTGGCTTCGATAAGCAAATATGAAGTAACTCTGTAATAGGATTCGGGATCATTCTATGCACACAGTTGGAAATAGATGAAATTGTCGAAATAGGCTCAATGTTGTGCTTGAATTGAATGATATGGGTTGCAGGGACAACACTGAATAAAATGGAAAGCACAGATTCAAATTATGCATGAGGAATAGCACTGGGTGTTGAAGACTACGTTGACAGATTAAATTGAATGAATTAAGGAAGGCAGAATTTGAAGATGAGATGGAGCTGTGTACTGTTGAATTGAGCGGAGATCGAAGCTTGCCATGTTCTAGAGTAATGTATTGTGGGTTCTATACAAAAGAATCAATGGACGGAAACCATTCCTATAGTTGTGGTGATTAAATCCCACGTGAAAATAACAAGTGAAGAAACGCTGTGGTGGAGGTTAACTCGAGTTGTTAACAAACAAAGGCGTAGAAATGTGAACGAAATAGAATGGAAAGAAGCGGAATTATAATGAACTAGAACCGTGAGAGATAAACAGTAAAACCGGAAGGCAAGGACCAGCAGTTTTCGCTCAAGTTAAAGAGTGGTAAGTGGAATTGAGGAATTTAATGCGATATCACAAACTCAATGATGCGTTTCCATAGGTGGTTTCTAAAAACCACTTACATCACATGAAATTGGAGAGTTAACCATTGCGCGCTTAAATTGCACGATATGTGTTTATTGTCATCAGATTATCCAAAGCTACGCTATAAGTTGTCCACCGTCAGATGTGAAAGGTGCGTTAGCACTGGGGCCCAGCTCTGCTCTACGTTGTAAAATACTGTTTTAACCAAGGATTCACATTATGGGGCCGAGGGTTGACATATCGGGCTATGTTGTATTGTTAAAATTTGTATGGTCAAACGTTGGTTATGTGATGGCGTTCCAATTAAGGTGTGAACGTTAAGCCAAGGTTCATTTTTGTGGATCTGATATATGTTATTAATGTATTGGCCAAAGGATGTTGTATAGTTCGGCTTTTATGTTACGATATACCGACGATTGGTGCATAAACCAAAGCTAAACCTTGAATGAGAAGGGTTTATTAACCTTGTTGGACTTTCACGAATCACATCGGAGCAAAAATTAACAGCGGAACATGTTAATAAAAGTTCCGATGAAGATTCGAACCCGATGGGTTTATGAACTGTGATTCATATGTGTTTGAGTTCTGGCATCAAAGTAGGCCATCACATGGGAAAAAAACAGAATGTCGGAGAATTCTATTGAAAGCTCCAATTCCGATTATCGCATCGGGTCTTTCACAAATGCATCAACCACAGTCAGAAGTGTTCAGTTGCGATTAATCACATTGGAAAATAGAAAAAGGTTCAATATTGTGGGCCCGAATACCTTGAGTCTCGTTCCAAAGTCTTGAATGTAGATATGAACCTTCATTAAGGTGTAATGTATGTCAAGGAATATATATTATATGAAATGAGGGGTTTATGACCTTTGAGGAAATAGTGAGATATTAAAGTTCCGCACTCATTTAAATTGCCAACTCAGGACATAAGATGGAGGTGTACTCTTGTATGAATTTAGAGAGGTATATATACTGTTGGGGTTAAAATCTGGGGATGCATTCTTCTATACACCGAATTGAAATAGTAGATAGGGGACTGTGGGTTTTACAGGCCATCATATAGTTTTCATAAAGGAAACGCTGCTTATGAAGATTGAAAAGTTAAAAGTTTTGCAATGGTCCAATTGTAATATTTAAATGATAATTCGATATATTATATGAAGTTGTGGGTTGCGCTTTAATTCCGGGAACATATATTTATTAATATGCCAAATATCATTGTGCAGTGCAGAATTTCAATGGGCTTATAACCATTGTCTAATTCATCGCACAGAAATATACAAAGAGCGCAAAATTGTGGGTCCCGACAGATATGATTTCATAATGAATATATAAAAGGTAGAGAATGTTGGAGGCGCATTATGCATTTTATAATAAGGTTTAATCCCCTTGAGGCAAAGAACAAAGTTTCTGCATATACGATTTGTTAGACATGGTTCACAACCATAAGATAACCTTGGAAGAAAAAGGCCTCTAGATATGTTTATCGAAATTGCCAGATCATCAGTTATACATATTGTAACGCAGTTATATATATACAGTTGACACACAATCACAATGAACAAGAATATTGTTATAGCATCATTTCTCACCTTGACATGATTTATGATTGCTTCATGGCTTTTGGGTACCCATTCCTACAGACTTGGACAAATTCACTTAAAAACAGTGTAAAATCCCCCATACGCGACTATGCCCGTACTTTTCCGCGTGTATACGCGAGTCCAGCTAGACTTTTCCGCATATGCCATTAAAATGATTAAAAAATATATATATAATCCCTAATTTTGCGCTGGGTCGATGGTTACTCAGGTAGTTCAACCACCCCAGCCCGTGGCCAACTGTTTCCAACTGCTGAAACTACTTGGAGGGACTATAAAAAGCCCTCATGTGTATGGCCTAAGGGAGAGAGAGAATTATTGATATTATACTCTGTTGGTATTCCCTATCCAAGTTTGATTCCCCGTGCCTCCTGCACTTTCCCAGTTCATTGTAGGAAACCCTTGTTTCCTTGAGATACACATCCATTTATATGTTATCTCGTATGCACCAGTTTGGAAGGAGTCTTAGCAAGGCAAGTGCTGGACGGATCCGGACGACGGTCTGCGAAGGCCTTGGAAGGATCGGGTGATCTCTCCAGTTGATTACTTTTGTACGTGCTATTTATAATACATAAGTATCATGTTGTTCCCGAAATAAACGTGTTATTGTATGCTTTCATGTATGAGAATATTTGTTATACAAGCATTCATTATGATTTATTTAATGTTTTATATGAATCTCACTGACATTTAGAGTAGATATATGCTGTACCACCTGTCCTTTGCGCTGGTTTCTTCTTGTATCTCAGGTTAAGAAGGAAGGACGGTTGCTGGGGGTTTGGACCCCACGTGGATCTACTTCAAACGTAGGACCAACGGGTAACTCTCTCATTCTGCTCTATTTAGTTTTTCTGAACGTGCATGGTTGTGTGAGTCTCTGTTAAGTAGCATGCCCCTGCTCTGTGGAGGTTGTATCCCAACCAACCTCTAGGGTGTTAATTCCCCGAAATAGAACTAGCGACTCCACTGGGGATCACATTCTTGTGATTCTCCTGTTGGGTTGTTTCAGCTGTTTGGTAGGTTGCCAACAGTTTTATCTATCATTTGTAGTCTAGTTTGTTTTCTTGCAGTCAGTCTGAAGTCTTGGTGTCTTTTCCAGGCTTGTTCTTTTGTTTTTTTTTCATTATTTACCTTTGCATACGCGCCTTCTTTTGCACACAGGCGCGTATACATGCTAGTTTGTCTGAAGGAAACCGCGTATACGCGAGTTTCCCTTAGAACAGACGCGTATGCACGCTGGTTGCACAGTTGTGAAGCCGCGTATACCTAGATAGATTTTGAATTTTTGAGATTCTTGACTTTCTGGTCCTTTCTGGCTGTAGAGGCCTATGTCTACAGTGTCTCTGTACTTACTGGAGTGTGAAGGAAGTGGTTTCATGTCTTTTCTCTCTTTCGTTTGAGTGGAAACTAGTCTTTTGGCAAAAGTTTTGTTTCTGGTGCTGGCACTTCTGGATTGAGTTCCAAGATCGCTTTCTGAGCATTCTTGGCTGTTCTGATTTATCAAAACAGAGAGCTTCTGCTCACTAACTCGCTCCTATCTTTGTGTTGTGCTTTGCATTGCGATTTTTTCTTCGTTTGTGATTGGTTTTCTTGAGTTCCATAGGCTAGGGTTTTGTTGCAATTTTCGAAGAGCTTTTCTTGCTTCTTTGGAGTTTTTTGTTGCAGCGATTTTGCACTATTTGTCTAGGCTGATTGGCTGAGTTTTTGGTCTTCCGTTGCTCTTATTGATCTTGCTACCGTTGGCTTTATAAGTTCTGGGAGCATTGTTGAAGTTTGTGCTTGAAATTCGGTCTCGTTTTGGTTTGGATTTTGATAGTTGTGCTTAGTCTTTTTGAGCTCTTGCTTTATAAAACTAAAAAGCCCAAAAAAAATTTGTTTTGCTTTTTGTTTCTGCATTTTAAAAACTCAAAAAACATTGTCTCTTGTTTTTGTTTTTGTTGTTGCATTTTCATTTTCGTTTGGCCATATCTTTTAGAGCTTTTGTGAAGTTTCTTGCTTCTAGTTTTCGGCTTGATTTTGAGGAGGAGTTGTCATTTGATTTCTTCTTCTTGTTTTTAAGTGTTTTTGGTGTCTTATATTAAGAGTTCTTGTTTTCAAGAATTAGCTTTCTGGACAACAAAAGATGAGTTAAAACTGAAGGAGCTTTTTGGGAAATTTCACTTTGTTTTAAGAGATTTTTTGCATCTTAGGATTTACATGCTTGTAGTGATTTCCATTAGGTGCATTGAATCATTTAGTTAGCTTCTTAGTTTTTGTGAGTGTGAGTTTGCTTTTGAAAAGTAAAATACAATTTCTAGTCTCGTAGAACCTGTATAGAGATTACTTTTCATCGAAAGACAAAGAACTGCATGTGCATGCAGTTAAGTTTTTATTAATTTCTTTTGCGTCAAAACACCATTGGTTTCATCTCCATATCCTTGTGACTTAATACAACAACCCTTAAAATAAGCGATTTAATCTAAAATCAACTAGCAAGTTTTACTAAGTGTCAATCACCAACTAGCTAGGTTGTAGGGCCTTGGAATAGTTGAGTGGAGAGTTAACTCTCCAAGGCCGCTCAAACAAACATATAAGTTGATTAATTGAGCGAAATCCAACTCCGTGAGGTGGACTGGGAAAGCTCTCATCCGAGAGTCAAGCGCGAGGGAAAGTGAAGGTTGAGAAGAGGGATACCCCCCCTCCGATTAGCTGAATCTGACCTCAAGACCGTTCCGCCCAGCTTCTGATATGGATTGGTGTCCATAGTTGCCACTCCTAGGTTCCACACAGGTGACTGCGGGGGGGAATACCCATGGTACCTGAGGCAGACGTCGCATCACTTTTAGCAGTACTTCTGGGGGGTGCCCTTGCGAAGCTTGGGTGCTTGAGCCGGCAAAGGTTGTCGTTAGGAGGTCGGCGTAACTGTTTCTGATACCTTCGCTAGTTGTTCTGGGCCCTAATCATCCCAGACTGCTTTCGGAAGGCCCTATACTTCGCTTTCTTGTATTTTGGTGTCCGGTCCTCATCACCCGGAGCAGAAATACTTGGAGGCTGTTTGCTTGCTGTTTCTCAGGGATTTTTATTTTAGTGAGTGCTCTTTGCTCCTAGCTTGCCTAGCTTTTCACTTTTTGAGTCTAATTTAATAAATCTATAAAAGTGGCTGATCAAGCGCCTCGACGTTCGAGGAGAATCTGGGGGTTATCTCCCGAGAGTGCAGAGCCTTCTTCGAGAAGGCGTAGGAGCGATTTAGCAGGTGGTTACCACCCTGTGGAGTCTGACGCTGTGGAGAGAGATCCTCCACCAAGGTCTGAAGGTTTCGTAGCTGATTCCGGTGTCGGTTCCGAGAGGAGCGTTCCACTCACCTCGCGAGTTCTTTTTCCTCAGGAAGAATATTTTCAGATAGAAGATATACCTGAGCCTCCTGCTACAGGTCCATCTCCTCTTCCTCCTGATTATCCGTTTGTTGTTCAGTACATCGGACCGGAGTCTGAGAGACCGCCGGATCTTCCGTATCATTCTTATCTTTCGATGGCCACGACTGGGAATGCGGCTTCTACCGTGATTGCTGCAGGCATTCAGACCCCTGCTGCTGTCGAGGCAGGGGGCACTATTGCTTCATCTTCGATTGCTTCTAGTGCTTCTATGTTTGGCTCTGGGTTCACCTAAGCATATGCTTCCCATTTTGGTCCCTTCTGTTCAGGGATGTCCATTAGTGGAAATCCCTCTTTTTCCTTTTCCGCCGGTGCAGCTGGATCTACGCCCATGTCTAACATGGCTAGTGGATCAGCTTCATTTCAGGGTTGCCCCTTTGGGACTGGACATATTCCCAGTTCCAATCCTTCTTTAGGGTCGTTTCCGTTTACGTCCCAGACCCAGAGTTTCAACCCTTGGTCTGGGGGGCAAAGTTTGACTACTTTTACGGGATGGAATCCTGTCTTTACAACGGCTGGGGCAGGGAATCAGTTCTTCGCAGGTCATCAAGGGAATGCTTCTTTCCCTTCATCGAGTGCTTATCAGTCTTTTTCTCCCTGCACAATGCAATGCGTGGAACCCTACCGGGGGGCTTTCCTCTTGAATAATACTTCGAGCGAGGGGGCGAGTACGGGTTTGGTAACTCTGCGTTGGGAGGAGGTTCTTCTCCTTTTTCTACGAGTCCTTTCTGGCAACCTGGTGCCTTATCAAATCCAGGCTATTCTTTTCAGAATGTTGGGAATCCATCCCATCAAGGATGGAATCCTCGGGCTCCACCTCGCTTACCTTTTCTGGCAACGTTAAACTTGCCAGATCTGTCGAAGTTGACTAATGATCCGATTCATTATGGTCCGGGGTGGCCTCCGGTTCCCACCAAACTTCCTTCAGACATTCCAAAGTTTGAAGGTAAGAATGGAGAAGATCCGGCTGACCACATCACCACTTTCCACTTATGGTGTTCTTCGAACTCCCTGATCGATGATTCGATTAGGTTGAGATTATTTCAACGCACCCTAACTGGAAATGCTGCCAAATGGTATATCGAGCTCACTGGGGGCAGTTTTGCCACATTTGGAGAACTGGTTGTCACATTTCTAAACCATTTTCAGTTGCCTGTCAGATATGAGGCTGGGACCGAACTCCTGGCTAATTTTAAGCAGGATGAGGCAACTCACATTTCTGATCACATTCAGGAATGGAGGAGAAGGAAGAGGCTTATCAAAGCCCATATTCCAGGTGAGTTCCTTCTCGAGTGGTTTCTGAAATCGCTTCAGTCAGATATTTCAAAGGATGTATCCCTATCTGGGGTATTTTCCGAGGAGCAGGCCATCTTTAGGGCCCAGCAGTTAGAGTTGATCTATTCTCAGTCTGGGGTGCTTTATAAGTATTTGCCCAATGCTCCTCGCTCCAAATTGGATTTATCGAAACCCAAACCTGGTCCGCATGGTGACGGGCTTGTCGGTTCGGTCAATAGTAGTGCAGCCAGCCTGCTTTCTCAATTGCAGCAGTTGTCTTTACAATCTGCTCCTTCTGGTCAGGATGTGCCTGCTGATTCATCACCTTCCCAGTCCTTGTCCATAAATGTTGTCCAAGCTTCTGATCCCAAAGGAAATCAACAATCTGATGGGAAGAAGAAGGGACGTAATAACAAGAAGAAGGGCAAGAACGGGAAGGGCAATGAAAATAAAACCAACGAGCGTGTTGGTGAGGGTCAAAAGGAGAAAAAGAAAGTGAAGTTTCCATGCAAGCTTTGTGCTGGAGACCATCTCATGCACCTTTGCCCGAAAATTCAGGATGCTCAGCACCTGTTATCCCAGCAGGGTTCTTCTAGTTCCCAGGCTGTGCTAACAAACCCTTTTCCCCAAGGGCAGCAATTAGTTGTTGGCATGAACCAAAATCCTGGGGCTTCCTCTAGAGGTACCCAGGAAGGGGAAATTCCATCGAATGTCTTTATGATGAGTGCTCACGTGGATGTCGCTACGAGATCTCGTGATTATGGCGGAGAGGAATCTTCGAAAGCTAAGGAAGTTCCTGATGCTACTGAGCCGCTTCACATCACGAAGCCAACTGTTGAGTCTATGCCTCGGATGCCGAAAGCATCTTCTAAGTGGTCAACGATTAATCCGAACGCGAGGGCTACCTAGAACTACTCGATTGTAGAAGATCTGGCGCAAAGTCCTTGTGCTATGTCAGCTTTAGAGGTACTCCAGTCTTGTCCGGCTCGGCGCAGTGCTTTGCTCACTGCCATTGGGGCTATTGATCCGAAAAATTCTCTTCTGATTACTTTTGATATGAATAATTTTAAGAAGAGACTTCCTCATCACATGGCTTTTCACATTAAATCTTCGCATCGAAAGACTAATATCTTTCGAACGGTGGTCGATGAGGGTGCTTCTACTTGCATGATGTCTCTCGCATGTTGGAAGACACTTGGATCTCCCAAAGCTATTCCATCTAGCACTGTTCTTACTTCATTCGATGGTCATTCTCACAGACCCCGTGGTATTGTCCCGGCTTTGCCCATCTGTGTTGGGGGAAAAACCGTTAACATAGAGGTTGAGGTAGTGGATGCAGCCTTGGACTACAACCTTCTGTTGGGGAGGAACTGGATTTATGATATGGATGCCATTGCATCCTCACTATTTCGAATTGTATGTTTCCCCCACGAAGGGAGGATCGTTAGAGTGGATCAACTGGACTGTCCTCCTGTAGACCTGGATGCGCCTTCTGACTCATCTGTTCCTAAGTTGGATAATACTAAGGCGCCTGTTGAGAATCTAGGAGTTGGAATGTATTCTTCCCTGATGGGTTCTTTTGATCTTCCTCCTCCTAAGGTGTCTGTTAATTCTATTTCATCCTCCAAGGCTCCCCTTCGAAGAGAGTTCTTTCGAACTCATTATTTTTTGGACCCTTGGACCTTACCTTCCCCTACTGCCACATTAGTGGAAGGTCAAGTAGGTGGAATGGCATTCCCGATTTCTGCAGCTGAGATTGCATATCAGTCTATAGTTGACACTGCAGAATCTGATCCAGCTCCTCTTTCACCGGAAGAGTTGGATGGTGATGTGGCTCCGGCTTGGAGGATCATCCTGGTCACCTCCGGCAAATATTTGAAAGATGTCGTTTTTATAAAATTTGATTGAATCCGAACAAGTGCGTTTTGGCGGTTACATCCGGTCGGCTGTTGGGATTTATCGTGTCTAGGGAGGGGATAAGGGTAGATCCCTTCAAGGTTGAGGCAATAATTCGGTTGCCTCCCCCGTCTTCAATCCGTCAGCTTCAAAGTCTCCAAGGGAAGTCTAATTTTCTTCGGAGATTTATCGTCAACTATGCTGAGATTACAAAGGGATATATGAGACTGTTGAAGAAAGGAGTTCCTTTTCTTTGGGATGACTACGCTCAACGCTCATTCGATGCCTTGAAAAAGGCATTGACCTCTGCTCCTTTACTGAGTCCACCCGATTATAGCAGAGATTTTCTTTTGTATCTAGCTACAGCAGAATCTACCATTGGTATGGTTCTGGTTCAGGAGGATGATGCTCTTGCTGAGCATGTTATTTACTACCTTAGTCGAGGACTGGTAGGACCTGAACTTCGATACACCCCGATACAAAAATTAGCCTTAGCAGTAGTCCATGCTGTGCAGCGACTCCGGCATTACATTATTCTTCGCAAAACTTATGTCTTGGCAGCTGCCAATCCATTTCAGTTTGTCCTCAGCAGGCGAGTGATTGGGGGCAAATATAATAGATGGATTGTAATTTTACAAGAATTTGATCTCGAATTCATGTCTGCCAAATCCAAGAAGTCATTAGTCTTTGCGGAATTGATCTCCGAGTTGCCTTGTGGAGAGGAGATGATCTATGATGAGTCCTTTCCGGACGAACACTTGTTTCTAATCTCTACACAAGATCCTTGGTATGCGGATATCATTGTGTATCTCCAGACTGTGAAGTTTCCCTCTTCTTTTTCGAAAGATGAGCGTCGTAAGCTGCGTCACTTAGCCAAGAATTATCTGATTATTGGTGATGCTTTGTACCGTCGAGGGGTTGATTCAATCCTAAGATGCTGCTTAACTTTCGAAGAAGCTGAGGCTGTGCTCAATGATTCTCACAGTGGAGCTTGTGGGGGTCATTTATCAGGGCTTGCTACAGCCCAAAAGATTTTGCGTGCTGGCTACTTCTGGCCCTCGATTTTCAAAGATTGTATTGAATTGGTCAAGAAGTGTCATCCTTGTCAGGTGTATACTCGAAAAATGCGCGCTCATCCAGCTCCGCTTTTTCCAGTCGTTACTGTCGGACCCTTTACAAAGTGGGGTATTGATTTTACTACTTGTAACCCGCCTTCGGCAAAAGGTCACAAGTACATTATCGTAGCAGTAGACTACTTTACGAAGTGGGTCGAGGCTATGCCTACTTTTGGGAACGATGGTGAGACTGCAGCTTTGTTCCTTTTCAACCAAGTTATCACTTGTTTCGGTATTCCTAGAGAGATTGTCACTGACCATGGCAGTCATTTTCAGAATAGTATGATGGCTGAGTTGGCTCTAAAATTGGGTTTCCGGCAGGAGCATTCATCTCCATATTATCCTCAGGCCAATGGGCAAGTGGAAGCCGTGAATAAATCCTTGAAGAAAATTCTTCAACGGACAATTGATAAACATAGATCCAACTGGCATATTATGCTATATCCTGCACTTTGGGCATACAGGACGTCAGTGAAAACTGCAACTGGCTTTACTCCATTTCAGTTAGTCCACGGGGTGGAATCCGTATTTCCCATTGAATGCGAGATTCCTTCCCTTAAATTAGCTGTTGAGCTTCTTCCTGACACTTCCAGTCTGGCAGAGCGGCTTCTTCATCTGGAACATCTCGATGAGCAGCGTCGGGATGCCGCCCCGATGAATGAAGCGCATAAAAACCGAGTAAAGGTTCAGTACGATAAGGCGGTTAAGCCTAGGGTCTTTTCAGAAGGTGACCTTGTTTTGGTCTATGCCCAAGAAAAAGATGCCTTGGGGGCAGGAAAGTTCAAATCGATGTGGTATGGCCCCTATATCGTTAAAAAATTCCTTAAGAAAGGAAGCTTATACCTTGGTTGATTTCGATGGGAACGAGTTGCCGGAGCCCCGAAATGGGCTCTATTTGAAGAAGTATTATGCCTAGGCTTCGGCCTGGCATGTTGCTTTTTGTATATAGTAGTTTTTGCTTTGTACATATCTGATTGATTTTTCGATTTTTGATGAGGTGGTGATGTTTTTTGATCTGCTTTGGCAGGGTGTGTTGGATGTTATGAGTCATTTTGGTTTCGCCGATGGTGCTAGTAGACACACCCGGAACTTAGCTTCCGCGGCTTGGGTGCTTCATTATCCTTCCGGTCAGCTGTTGGTATCAAGAGGAGTCTGCATTGGTCCTTCTTCCAATAATGTAGCAGAATACACTGCAATCATTCATCTACTCTCGGAGGAAATATCTTTGGGTGTTGATTCGTTGGTAGTTTTCTTGGACTCCCAGCTGGTGGTGTCGCAGTTGAACAACACTTATCGGGTACGAGATCCATTTTTATTACGATTGTTCTTGAGGGTACGTTTGTTACAGAGGTCATTTCAATTTTTAACATTCATTCATATTCCTCGAGCTGACAATTGGTTTGCTGACTCATTAGCTAATCAAGCTTTAGATTGGCATATTAATCATTCAATACAATAAATTTTTAATCATAAAAAACATCACACAATTGATACATTTATCACATCACATCAAATATCGCTGTATATATATCATCGAAGTGTCAAAAAACTTTACAAAATTTGGATCCATAATCTCGTACAAAACTTGGGCTTATGCCCCATCATGTTCAGTCTCAAAAAAGAATATACAGTCATCTAATATATAAAATCTGTCTACTCCTGAGGACCCTGCCCAGAAGTCGTGTTCCTATAGAACATAACTGCAGTGGCCACACGGCGGAATAATCTAACCCAGTCCCGAGGTACTCCTACAACCCGTCTCTGGACGGCTTCCGGCAAGTCCTCTACAGCAGCCATAGGGATTTGGCGGGTTAGTCCCTCCAAGTTTCTCTGCACGGCCTGGAGAGTCCTGTCGGAATCCACTGTCTCCGCGTCCCAGGTGGTTCGGGGTACTTCGCTGCCCCCCAGTCTCTTCATCATGTCTGCCCAACGGGCAATTCTTGGGTCCCGCGGGCTGCTGATAGTCGAGATGACTCTGGGTCTCAAAGCTGGAATCCTCTCAAAGAAGAATGTTGTCAAGATGGTACCATAGCCAAAGTGTTTAGTTTTTACCTGGCGAATAGAAGTTAGCTGTTGTTTCATGTTCTGTAGCAGGGCTGTGCACCAATCGTAAATATGAGTCAAACACTCTACAGCTATACTCATTTGCGTCCTGGACGCCTGATGTAGTGAGGCAGATCCTGCCACTCTGCTGATGGTGAAAAGGAGGATCTTCATGTGCAAATCCCTGATATCTCTAATTGCAATCTGCGTTCCAACCTTTTTGGAATTATCTACGCAATATAAGTGGACATAATCTTCCACGGTTAACCCTCCCAGGGGTTTTCCGTGAAGGTCTACTGGTTCTCCCCTCCTGGAGAGTCCAGTGATGAAATATATATCCTCCACTTCAATGCGTAGTGGCATCTGATCAATTATGAAGCAATCCTGATCTGGTTCCCAGTAATTTACGAGCATTTCAAGCAACCGCGCATTGCTTTTCATATTGGGCATTTTAAAGAATTTCAACAATCCTCAATTCCGGAGGATATTTTGTGCTGCGCGATCCTGCATGACCTCTTGGTCTATTGCGGTATGCTCACGTTCCCTCCATGAGATGGTCATCTTGAGAAATTTCATCAAATTTTTCATTAGCCATGCTTTTTTGCATTTGGACCTGCGCATACGTGACTTTTCCTGTGCACAATCGCGTGTGTACGCGACTTGCCTTCATTAAACCCGCGTATGCGCAGATACGCATTTTTTAGCAAGGGTTTTAAAGAAAAAAATCACTTAATTTTAATTTCCAAATGGACAAAATGAATAAACAGGATGATTAAGGAGCCTACCTGAAGTTTCGCTGAATTCCGACGGTCGGTTGTTCCTGATTTGACGAAAGAAGTTTTTAGCTCCAGAGCACTTTTTCCAAATCAGCTATGTAATAATGAACCAAATGAGAGGTAATTTGTCTATTTATGGCTAAAAAGTTGAAAATTTTCGCAAAAATTCCTTATGCTTATTTTTTCGATCTATCTTATGCTGTATAACTCGATTGCTTGGAAGTGCCCAGTTTGCTATGTTTTCAGGTACATTTTGACGATTTTGAGATTTTTCCCGGTTTTTTATCCATGATTTCTGACTCGTCACGGCAAGTATATGATCTTCACTGGCATATAGGTTAGGGAATCACTTTCCGTTGCATCTTGCATACTAGCCTCCATAATGATCACTTGCCTTAGGGTCGATCCCATCAGGTCATGAGTATTACACCCATTTCACTCGCCGATTATTTAATCATGACTTGATGGTAGAGCCTTCCTTTACATGGGCTTCCTAGTTAGTTCCTCACTATCACTTGTTGCCCATGCTGCTTTTTATGTAGGCTCGGGAGTCCTCTTTAGTCCCGCCATCTCTTTCGTGTTGAAGCTTCATTCTTCTCCTTCATCACTTATCATTTTTCTGGCTTATACCCTAGAGGCTCCCTGGTGTCGTTAAGTTGTATTACTGCATTGCATATTGGCTACTTGTTTATCCTTGCCTTTAGCCGGCTTCATTTGGACTCGATGTTTAAGCCAACTTTTGACCTTGACTTTCTGTACAAGTTAACCATTGCATGCACTTAGCTATCACGACTTGACACCTTTGTACCCATGGATGGAACGTTCCTCTGAGTATCACTGACCAGTTTTCGCCACCTTGCATTGAGCATAGGATTGTTCCAATCCCCAGAACTAGTGCATCTGCTTTCTTGATACTCGTTCTATCCATTGTACCATAGCATTCTTTTATTCTTTTTCAGGCTTATTATATGAAAAAGACAAAAAAATCAAATATAACAAAAAGAGCGGGAACGGGATGTATCTTCGTTATTTTGATGGCAGTACAGAGTAAGTTTGTCGCCCTTGAACAAAGCACATATACTTATATATATTTCCTTCATTTGGGATGGTTCTAGTTTTGACCTAGGTTCAGCCTTTACCATGTTTCACTTGTCATTTCTCCCCCGGTTGGTTATCTCTTCCAATCATATGGAGAGTTTGTTTTGCCTCCTGCATGACAGACTTATACAGTGTCACTTTTTACTGCCATGGTCATCACGAGTCGTGCTTTTGTTCAAGGGAAGTTTAACCCGAGTCGGCCATTCTGCGGTGTCTCTTGACTCATTATTCAGTCGGCCTTCTTGGTCTTGTCAGTATCATGTTCTATCACATCAGATGTTTTGGTCTTCTGCTCATGCTGGTTTGAGAAGGTCCCCATTGACTTCTTGCCGGCGGGTTTGTCTCTTATCGACTACGACACATTGCTCTGAGAGAAAACCTAGAGCCGCACCTTGGGCCTATTTCCATCATTGATAGGTGACCTCGTGCTCAACATTTGATCATCATCATGGGTCTTTGACTGAGTGGTTTCCCCTATGTTCGACGTCAGCACACATTATCACACTTGGGATTCGTGCAGTACCTTGATTTCCATTTGACCCTATCGGTGGATTTCTCGCCTCTGTGTCAGCTTTCATTATTGGTTGGTTTAGAGGGTTTCTTCCGTGCGCTAGCTTCATCTTGTGCACGTCGGAAACGTACTTCGATTTTGGTTCCATCACTCTCCTTCGTCCGATTCCTTCCAAATCTTGGCCTGCGGGTTACACTCGCGCTGGACTGATGTGGGATGCCTTAATGCCTTCCTTCCAGCAGATCTTTTCCCATCGACTCCGACTCATTGCTCTGGGAACAAGATCTAGAGTCTTTTTTCAGTACCTTAGGGTTTGCAGTCATCAGTGGCAGACTCTTCGCTATCGACAGTGGGGATTCATCATTGCCTCCTGATTGGTAGATTCTTTCAAGTGTTCGACTTCAACTCATTCATTCGCACTTGTCAGATTGTACTGGGGCACCTTAACACTCATTATCATTATCGGTGGGTTGTCTCGCATTGGTTAACGGGATACATCAATGCCCGGTAATCCAACGATTTCTCACATGGTCGACTTCAGCTCATTTATTCCCATTGTGTAGAATTGTGCCATAGTGATCGGTGAAGACCTCGGGTTGCATCAACATTTTTCGGTTCACTTTTGACAGTCCTTTCAGTTTCTGCCAGTGATGCCGTCCACCCTTATATGTTGCAGTTCAGTACAACAGCATCCTATATGTTGGCTCCCGAGTTGCGTGATTGTACCGTTTGATCCACCTCTTATGATCCGGTACTTGGAGATTCAGTTACTTATTTGATCAGACATCCAGTTGCACCATCTTTGATCAACTTTCTATATGTGATACTTGGACATTGATTCAGACTTGTATTTCTGGGCCATGCTCAAATGATTCATTGTGTACTGTTAGGTCCCTATATCACTAGTATAGCCCCTTATTATTGTTAGTGTAAACCCCTTATTGTTATTATTGTACCCTTGTAACCCCCATTTTGTTATTATGGTGCCCTTAAATTATTATTGTTAGGTCGGCTAGGATTACATTGTGGCCCACTAGGATTACATTATGGCCCCATGGACTCCTATATATAGAAAGGAGGTTTTGTAAATTGTATCATCCAAGAATTGTTCATTTTATGTAATGTATTGGAGGTTTCCCCCTCGAAGTGGCTCATTTCTAAGGCGTTGATATCTCTTTTCTTCTATTTTTGGAGCTGGTTACACAACATTTGGTATCAGAGCTTTGGATTCTAGGGTTTCGCTGCTCCAAACAGGTCATCGTGGCATTTTCGCTATAACTTTGTTTCTACGAAGCTTCAGAAGCTGAAATTTTTAGGGTGCGAAGCTGAAATCTTGAGGAAGGTTGTCTAAAAATTTCAGATCTTGGTTCGCAATATTTGAGGAGATATCATCTGTGGAAGTTAGGTATTTTTTCAGGCTCATAAACAGGTCATCGTGGAATTTGCGCTATAAATTGTTTTGTACGAAGGGTCAGAGTCTGAAATTCATATGGTGTGAAGCTGAAATCCTGAGGAAATTCGTCAAAAAATTTCAGAACTTGGTTCGTAATATTTTTGGAGATATGATCTGTGGAAGGTAGTGTTTTTTCAGGCTCCTGAATTTCATCTCAAAGAGGTGATTGTGGGAAAAGTTCAATAACTCTCTCTCTGAAGATTGGATTGGAGTTCCGTCAAAAGTGGTCACAATTACACAGCCTGTAGTTTCTTCGCTATCAATTTCAGAGACAAAGGAAAAAACAGTGACACGTGGCAAGTCGTACAAATTCGCTCTACTGAACCAGTCCAGAATTAGGTCATTGTGGGAGATTGGACACAACTTTTTCTTGGAGCATCAAAATCAAGTCAGACCTGTGGCATTTGAAAGAAGCTTCAGAGGGCTACTACAGGGCTGAATTTCAGATATCGAAGATTTTCAAGCATAGAGATAATACAATTTCAATATCGAGCTCCTCAAAGCTAGTAAAAGGTGTGTATTTTTTTTCCGAATTGCATAAGTCTTGTTTGAAGAATCAAGTTGAATTGATTGCAAGGGCCTATTGTAGAATAGATATCAATATTGGAGTCCGAAATGGCCCCTAAAAAGAATTCAACACCCATTAAGCCTTTAGAAGGCTCTACTATTACTCATGAAGATGAAGAATGGCAACATGACATGTCAATTACAAGAGCAATGCACAAATTTTCGCTTTCTCGCAAACAAAATGAAATGGAAGTTTTGAAGAAAGGCGTGGAAACTAAGATGAATGGTTTGGAAGCTAAGATGGATGGCATGGAAGTCGGCATGGAAGCTAAGGTGGATGACATGAAGAATGATCTAAAAGCATACATGGAAGGCTTGATGACAAGCTTAAAACCAGAAATGATTCCTAATGGCGGAAATATAGGAGAAGAACCTCCTGATGAGAACAAAATAAATGTTAATAATGATTCCATAAACTCGAATGTTGGCGGAAAGAACCACCATATTCCAAAAATGGATATGAGGAAGTTTGATGGAAAGGATCCTGTAACATGGATACTACAGAAGGAGCAATATTTTGATCTCCATAACGTGCAAAACACGCAAAAGGTACGCATTGCAACTTTACATTTAGAACAAAATACATTTGTATGGTATCAATGGCTTTGCTCCCGTAAAAAATTGTCACTTGGTCAATTTTTACGGAGGAAATGATAGCACATTATGAGGATACAAAGAGCAACACCTTCTTTACCCAATTGATAAATCTCAAACAAAAGGGTTTAGTGGGGCAGCACATTGAGGACTTCCAAAAATTGAATATAAGGGTAACTGATCTTACAGAGGAACACATGATTGATCTCTCCCTAGGCACTTTAAAGGATAACATCCAACATGAAGTTCGCGTTTTGGAACCTGATTCATTGGAGAAGGCATTCAGGTTGGCAAGAAAAGTTGAATGTAAAATTATGGTGACAAGGAAGCCTACCACTCAATTATATAAAGAAGGAAGTGTTGCTATGCCTAGATTTCCACAACCTACAAGGTTGACACCACAACAATTGGAAGAAAAAAGAGCAAAAGGGCTTTGCTACAGTTGTGATAGCAAATACACTAAAGGTCATAAGTGTGCTGAGAAGAAATTATTTTAAATAGATTGTGAAGAAGAAGAAGAAAATGAACAAGAAGAGGATATACACCAGGAACCACCCCTAGAAGAGGAAGAAATGAATCCGACCATATCGTGTAATGCACTGGCAGGAATTACCACTCCTCAAACTCTCAAGATAGAAGGACATATAAAGAAGAAAGGGTAATAGTGTTGATTGATTCAGGTAGCACCCATAATTTTATTCATTATAAGGTAGCCAAGGAATTAAATTGTTTCCTATACCCAGCACCAGAATGTCAAGGGATGGTTGCAAATGGAGGAACTATAAATTGCTCTAGAAAATGCCATAATATCAAGCTAACCATGGGGGAATATGTATTGACTAGTCCAATGCTTTCCATTCCTATGGGAGGTGCTGATGTTGTACTAGGAGTACAATGGTTACAATCTTGGGGACGGTAGCTTTTAATTTTCAAGAAATTTTCTTGAAATTTTTTTCAGAAGGAAAGGAAGTCGAATTACGGGGTATTGAAGGGAAGCCAGGAAGGATAATAAGCTCTAATGTCATGAAAAAGCTTCTAAATAAAGAACAACAAGGCGTAATTGCACAATTATGCTCTCTAGAAGTTCCGACATCAAAATCATCTATTTCTGCAGATCTCCAACAAGTCTTGGACAATCATTCCAAGGTGTTTGAAACTCCCAAAGGACTCCCACCTATTCGTGATCATGATCATGCTATTCATTTGATTCCGGGAAGTGTTCCTCCAAACATCAGGCCTTATAGATATCCTTACTTCCAAAAGAGCGAAATTGAACGTATGATTGCAGAAATGTTAGAGGCGGGTATAATTCAAACCAGTCAAAGTTCTTTCTCTGCTCCTGTAGTATTGGTACACAAGAAGGATGGATCATGGCGAATGTGTCCAGATTATAGGGAGCTCAATAAGCTCACCATTAAAGACAATTTCCCATTCCTGTGATTGATGAATTATTGGATGAATTACATGGAGCAATTTATTTTACCAAGTTGGATCTTCATTCAGGATATCAACAAATTAGAATGAAGACTCAAGATATTCCAAAAATAGCATTTCAAACTCATGAGGGTCATTATGAATTTTTGGTCATGCCTTTTGGCCTTACCAATGCACCTTCTACATTTCAAGGGTTGATGAATCCCATTTTCAAACCCTTCCTTAGAAAATTTGTGCTAGTATTTTTTGATGATATACTAATCTACAACAGGTCTTGGAAGGATCATGTTGAACATGTTGACAGGGTGCTCAAACTATTGCAGGAGAAACAATTATATGCAAAAACATCCAAATGTTTCTTTGAGTACAAGAGGTGGAATATCTGGGTCATATTGTATCTCACGAGGGTGTTAAAGTAGACCCTAACAAAATTAAAGCCATTAAGGAATGGAAAGTCCCCACAACCATAAAGAAGTTGCGAGGATTTCTCGGGTTAACAGGGTATTATCGCAAGTTTATTAAGAATTATGGGAGAATAGCAGCACCTCTAACAACATTATTGAAGAAAGATGTATTTTCATGGACTCCTGAAGCAACTAAGGCCTTTGAACGTCTTAAAGAGGAAATGTGCCTAGCACCGGTCTTAGCTACGCCAGACTTCACAAAAACCTTTATTGTGGAATGTGATGCCTCAGGAAATGGAATTGGTGCGGTTTTAATGCAGGAAGGAAGACCCATCGCTTTTGAAAGTCGTCCAATCAAAGGAAAGTATTTACAGAAACCTATTTATGAGAAGGAAATGTTAGCAATACTGCATGCACTAAAGAAATGGCGAACTTACCTAATGGGAAGACACTTCAAGGTAAAACTGATCATGATAGTCTTAAACACTTTTTGGAACAAAGACTATCGTCAGAAGAACAGCAAAAATGGGTCACAAAGATGTTGGGTTACGACTTTGAAATAATCTACAAAAAAGGAAAGCCGAATGTTGTTGCAGA